>JAJOZX010002531.1:110000-582500 GCA_023014485.1 Bathynomus jamesi | reverse complement strand
ATCACGTCTGAATTTGTGTATTGAAAACAATGGTGGACATATTGAGCACGTTCTGTAAATAAAAGCTTTTGTTTTGCCTTTTTTTATTATTTTTCCTATGATGCTGGACTTATGGGACACCCTGTGTGTGTATATATATATATATATATATATATATACACACATATATATATTGATATATATATACACTATATATATATATATATATATATATATATATATATATATATATATATATAATAATATATAATAATAATAATAATAATAATAACTAGTAAACAGTTTACCAACTACTTTAAAATACGAGTATTTATTACATGGAACGTTATGCAAATTTTATCTCTTCACAGCAATTCGGGGAGTGAAATTAGAGTTATTTTCCCAAAGAAAATTCTAAGTTTAACATCGAACTTATTCCTGAGTTCTCAAGTTCTTAAAAATTTTGTAAAAATCACTAAAATTCATAATTTATAGATCGTTAATCTGCTAAACAAAACAAAGCAGGAGTGATCATTCCTTTTAGAGAATGTGTTCCGATCGAAATAGCTGATGCTGTAAGGAACTTGTTGGTTTTATTTGACAAAGATTTCGGAATTGCTATAATCTCGTCACCATGGAATGTGAATTGTTCCATTTCACTTGTCTTGATAGTGTTCTGAACTTTGTGATTAAATGTCTGCATCAGCAAAGGAATGGAGTTGGGAAGTTAATTCTCATGTAGGTGATTGATGTAATAAATGGAATTAGTGTGATTGTTAATTAATGTAATTTGACGTGATTGAGTAGAAATTTGTTTCATATTAACTACCGAGTTAGTATGATCAGAGAGTAGTTAGTTTTAAAATTTACAGTTAGCAACTCTGCACCTGATTTTCAAACAGGATGTGTTTTGTTTCATAGTGTTGGTTTAATGTAAATTCCATTAATTATAGTCAGCTTAGCCCGACTTAACCTCTCTTTCAATTTCGTATTCATCTTAATTCGCCCTACCTTTAATCACCGTGTTTCAAAAGTTAAATTGAATACAAATCATATAAAATCTGTTTCGAGTTTCGGCTTTCCATTACGTTAGACCTAATGAGACACACACTGCAGAGTCAATCAGATAGGCATTGTATGCAGCTGAAGAAAATTCGGTACAGCAAAACCGTTAAAGTTTGTAATACAAAATAATTTCGATATAATATCATTATAAACAAACAAAAATTATGTTAATACAATAAAAAATCATTACAGTAAAAGAAAACCCTACATCATGTAACCAGTTGTGGGTTTATATTGCCTTACAAGTGCTTATACTAAAGGACACGCCTTAACCGTTCGGGAGACAGCGCGAGCAGCTCAATGGGTAACACTGTTTCCCAGTAAGCGAAGTCAAGACACTGAGGACGGGGATTCGAATCCCGATGATCTTGGTAATAATAACAATAAAAACTTCGAACAATGGACCGCATGAGTTGGCCTGAGCGCCATGCCAATTTCTGGCACTCCTCACTCATTATTGTTAATCGTTCGGTAATTTCTACAATTACATGGATTTATTGCACAGGGATTTCGCGCAGTTACGTTTTCATCACATCGAAGGAATTCCTTATGTCATCAGTTGTTTTCAGTCGAGTGAATTTATTTGGACACGAAATGCCAGCTTAAGCGACTATATAAGGTACTTTGCATGAATAATAAGTTAGAAAAACATGACATTCCAACAAGAGTTTAATTTTCACATCGACGGTAGAATTTCTTAGTATTTTCTGTTATCACAGCGGTTTTTTAATTATATGAGTGTAATTCAGTTAGTTATATACTGTATATATATATATATATATAATGGATCTTTTCCGTTTGACTGCCGCCATTGAAACATAATTAAACATTTTGTATTTTAACTGAAATGTCTTGATGATACAAAATAAGCAGTGGTGGGCACCGTTAACCAAAAAGTTAACTTCGATAACGATAATCCGTTAACCCCAATTTTTAACTCGGATAACGATAATCCGATAATTTTACTACAAAGTTAACGGAAGTTAACGATAATCCGTTAACGATAACTATTTCTTTACTAACATTTAAAAAAATCAAGGAAAAAAGCTTTAAAACCCATAGAAAATGTTTATTTATGCAAAATCCAACAATAAATAGGTATTTAACTGTATTTTTATCAAGTTTTGCAACTTTTTTGCTTAATAACTTTTTATTTTATTTTCAATAAAAAATGTACTGATTACATGTTTTGAAACCCTTGTAACCACTAACCATTAACTAAATTTTAATTTACCAGAGAATTATTATGGCGGGAACTGAAAGGTAAAATAAAATTTTAGGCACATTTATTAAAGACTATGACACAATGTGCTGGTTGCCCTTCAGAAAGACCAACTTCTCAAAGTTAGGCCCAACTGCCAGTCTTGACCTCTTGGGCCTCAGGATGTCCTTGCCGAGAGAGAAGAGCCGTTCCACTGCGGCAGAGGACGGAATTGGCAGACTGAAGTTATGGCGGTTTCAATTCATTCGCGGAGCGGTGATCTTCCGTGAATGACTCCTCGCAGTTAACATGTTAACGGACTTTAACAGACTAAATATCGAGTTATCGGAAGTTAACTGGTCCGATAACGATAAATGGAAATTAACTTCCGTTAATAGTCCGTTAAAAAAAGTTAACTTCGTTAATTAACTGTTATCGGATTAACGCTTTAGTGCCCAACACTGAAAATAAGTTACTTTATAAAAAAGCTTTTCTTAATTTCCCCTTCAAATTTTGTTTCTTATAAACAATTTTAATTACTTTCAAGATCCATGCTTAATTTTTAAGTTTTAATCGTGTACTCAGAAAAATAAGGGGATCACCTGAAGATCAGGGCCTCCAGCCTTCTTTAGTTAGCTTTATAAGGCTAACTAACAAAAATATCACGACCTAACCTAACCAATCGTCAAGGTCGTACAGTTGACCTAACGATTGGTTAGGTTAGGTCGTGATATTTTCGTTAGTTAGCCTTATAAGGCTAAGTAAAGAAGGCTGGGGGCACTGACCTTCAGGTGATCCAAATAAGGAAGTTCAACTTATAAATATAAGTCATTATAAGGGAAAATTAAGAAAAGCTTTTTTATAAAGTAACTTATTTTGTATCATCAAGACATTTCAGTTAAAATACAAAATACAAAAAGTTTAATTATGTTTCAATAGCGGCAGTCAATTGGAAAAGATCATATATATATATATATATATATATATAGTCACGAATGCCCAAGTTGGTCAAACATTTGTGTAAATTTTCGTCCGTGACAATTTTTACCTCGTAAGTCGAATAGGTTATATATTCTATATTTTCAACTTTTTAATTACGTTCGCTTTTGTGTTGGTGTGGGTGTGTGTGGGTGTGCGCGCGAGCGTGCTAAGCAGCTGGGCATAAGTGAGGTCGAGGTGTGTGGTAATTCATAGCTGTAGTTGGGTGATTTTTTTTGTGGGGTAACACTTTTGATACCTCGGAACATCAAAAAATTTATATATAAAAATCAAAAAACATTTTTACTGTCGGAGAGAGGTATATTGCTCCCGTTTAGTTTAAGTTAATTTAGATTAGATTAGTTAAAGTTTGGTTACGTTAAGTTAGGCTAGATTAGCGAGTATCTACGAGTCCTTTTGAGTCTTTAACCGAGTCCGAAACACTTATCACACCCTTCTCGGTTCGATGGCACTAACGTTAGGTTAGGTTAAATTCAGTTTGTTTAATTAATTCTTTAGATATATGAATTTTAAAAAGTCAGTACCTCGCTTACGCGTCGCTGCGCACATGTGTGTGTGTGTGTGTGTGTGTGTGTGTGTTCAAAGTGTAAAACCTGAGAAATTTTCTTTTTAGTCGAGTTTCTAATTAATATCTCTATGAATATTATGAACAATCCTATATACAAACACTCAAAATTCATACTTCAAGAGAGAAGTTATTTCCTACTTTAGGTATATAGCGTTTGTTTACATCCATAATATGATGATTTGTAGAGGTTTCAGGTCGGTTGTGAAAGTTATAGAATTAGTTTATTTTGTCTGATAAATTTCATACTATAGACAAGTAAACAGAATCCTTTAACCCTTCAATCCTTCCAAACTGATCTGTAAATTTATTCGCCAAAGAAATTCATTCGTATATTGTGGAATAATGCAAAGTAGAGTTATTTCTAATATGAACGGGAATGCTACTGGGTTGACATTCCCTTCTTTCGCTATATAAGATTTGCTTGGTATCCATCCATCCTTCCTCCCTCAGAGACTGCTACGGTATAATATATTCAGATGATATCATATAGAACACCGTAGAAATAAAAATTAATCACTCATGAAATGTCTACTAGTCATAAAGAGCGCCAAAATAGCTTCGAAAATCAATGAAAAATAACGATTAATATGCTGTAAAATTTAAAGTCATTATACAGTTAAATAATCTCAGAACCCACCTTTGTAAAAACGTCATTCTTATTCCTCAAGTGGCACACTTCTTTGTCTCATGCACAGAGCAAGGACTGTATACTTATAGAAAGGAAGATGTTTGTCATTATATTATAATTTATAGCTCTTGATTTTGTTGCCACAACCGGCATGTTGAGCAGGGAGCCTTTATTATATTATGTAATCTCTTACTAAAACGCACAACGAATGGAATCAACACCAGTGAATACTCAGTCCTTCTCAGCCACGTTGACACCTCAGATATCTATTATGTCGCAGATTCCATTTCTTGTAACCATTAGTGGTAACCATAAGAGTTCGTTTTCAGTCACATAAGAATTTCCTCTTTCTCAAAACAATGTATGTTTTATTAGAGACAACGCTGGTGGGGTCTAAAACTCTTTAGCAGCCAGGCAGGTTGTTATCCATAAAAATGGGGCCACGTGGCAACACCTCTTCCCGTTCGATCAGTGATATTAAACGACATTGGGTTTGTTCAGTGATTGGATTGGAGACCATCCGCTGCGTTCAGATAATGTAGCAACCCGTGGTTTGGATTCTACGTAAAGGTGTAGGTCCCCTTCGTCACACGACCTTCGTCGTTATGAGGGAGGTTAAACAACTTCAAACCACCATTATACTGTTCAACAAAATTCTGTTCCTCTGGTAGTGTTGGGTGTTCCGTGTTGACTTTTTAGTGCTGATTTCAGAAATAATGGTGAAATTTTTCCATCAGCCACAGTTTTGAGAAAATTATCATTTTTATTTTACAATGTGCTAACTGAGTGGTAATATTATAATATTACAGACTCACCTAAAATTTCTTGCTTGACGATTTACGCTTACATATATGATACATCTTTGGCTTCCCTGATGAACATCCAACAGTAATCAGCAAGCATACTAGGATTCCACTTGCCTTGATACAGCTTTTCCATCGTAGAGATATCCTGGTGGAATCGCTCTCAGTGTTCATCGCTGATGTCTCCGAGGTTTGTTGGAAAAAATTCCAAATGTGAATGCAAAAATGTATTTTAAGAGACATGTTACAGCCCAGTATTTTGTAAGCCTGAAGGAGCTCATCAACCAATTCAGCATAGTTTGGTGATCGACGGTTACCTAAAAAGTTCTGAGTAACTGCTTTGAAGACGGTCCAGGCTCTATTTTCAAATTAATTTACGGTTCCATCAAAAGCAGTATCTTTCATCAACTCATTGATCTGAGGACCAACAAAAATACCTTCTTTTATTTTCTAGTCTTTGAAATTTTCCTTTCAAAGACTGGAAGCCAGCTCCTTCCTTGTTCATGGCTTTTACGAAGTTCTTCATTAAACCTAATTTGATGTGAAAAGGTGGCAAGTAGAATTTTTGGGGATCAACCAAATTTCGATGCGTAACGTTTTTTTGTCCAGGAATTAGAGCTAGACGCCGTGGCCAGTCTTTAACATTGCAATGAGAATGCTTTGCTCGGCTATCCTACTCGCAAAGGAAACAGCAGTGTTTTGTGTATCTGAGTTGCATACCAAGAAGTAGCGCAATTACCTCGAGATCTCCACAAATATGCCAGTTATAATTTGCATATCCGATTTTAAGAAGTAATTCCATATTTTCGTACGACTCTTTCATGTGGACTGCGTGTCCGATAGGAACTGATAGGTAGATGTTGTCAATGTGTAAGAGCCTTTAAACTTAGTTTCCATGAATCATTGAGCAGTCGCCATTCTTGTGGGTTGTGCTCGTGCCCTAAGGCCACCATCAAACCATCAATATCATTACAAAAGCAAAGATCTCCACTCACAGAAAAATATATAGCTAAGTTCTTTTGGCGTTTCCGGAAAACAGAAATATTAGCATTGTTAGCTAGCAAGTTCCAGCCTTGTAGGCTAGACCCTAGGAGCTCTGCTTGATTTTTAGACAAATTTAAATCCAATACCAGATCATTTAGTTCAGGCTGAGTAATTAAATGAGGCTCTTTCGACGAAGTAAGAGGTTGGTATGCTTCATTCCTGTGTGGTACATCATCAGATGTTTCATTATCATCATTATCATAATCTAAAGTAAAAGACGGGAGGTTTTAGAACTGGAAGTGTTTCACAATGTGCTACTACTGGTCGTACAGCAGAAGGTAGATTCGGATCGTTGAAACTACAAATGTTAGTTAAGCAAAATTAGCAGTCGGTTATATAATCTTGTTGCTTCCTCCACACCATGGGACCTACAAATGACATCGGCTTTCGTTTGCACTTTATCCAGTCTCCAAGAGTCATCGCACAACGTCTGCAGCAAATATGAGGAGCCCAACTCTTGTCCTGATCCCCAATTTCACACCCGAAATAAATTTTTGAGCTTCTTTATTAGGGGAGTAATACTTCTTCTCAGAACTTTCAACACCAATTTCCCGCAAACATAACAAAAAGAGTCGGGTTCACTCACATATTTCCAGGGCATTTCGAAAAATCAGATTTAGTGTTTAAATTTTACCACAAACACAAGAAATATTTGTGGGGTTAAACATAAAACACAAAACAAACAACACAACACAACACAAAACTTTGTAGAAGACAAGCATGTCATACACTGATTGAAACTGCAAAAGTCACGCTCTGACAAGTCTTGACAAATTTTGAATGGAAATGCATGTTTATGTGTGACACAGTCAGAGCTCAAACTTTGAAGCGACATCCAATATTATATGATTTGTTGGATCCTGTACCAGTCAGTTTTACAGATGGTACTTTAATGATTTGTCGATCAGCGATTGCAGTTGAGACCTCTGGACGTAACATTAGTTTGATGTGGAACTGTTTCATAATTTTAACGTAATATTTTATATTTAATATATACAGGGCGTACATAAAGTCAGGATCTAGTTTTGTGAAGCACTTGGAAATTATATGGAATTCAATCATAAAATGATAAAGTGGTAACATTTATTAAATAATTAAGAGTAGGATTCGACGTGACGCCCATCAGTATCACTGCACAGCTCAAATCGTTCCGGAGCATTTCTAAACACATTCTGGAGCATTTGCGGGGTTATGTTATCTGCAGCAGTTCGTATACGTGTACGTAAGTTTTCAAGACTCGTAATCTTCGTCTGATAGACGTGCGATTTGATAAAGCCCCATGCAAAGAAATCTAAAGGGGTTAAATTTGGTGATCTCGCTGGCCAAGGTCTGTTGCTTCCGCGTCCGATCCAGCGATTTGGAAAACGTCCATTTAGATAATCCTGAACAATTTTAGCATAGTGACAAGGGGCACCATCATGTTGATAGAGGACGGGGATAGGATTGTTAGTACCGTCGTCTATCAACATGATGGTGCTCCTTGTCACTATGCCAAAATTGTTCAGGATTATCTAAATGGACGTTTTCCAAATCGCTGGATCGGACGCGGAAGCAACAGACCTTGTGTCGCGAGATGACCAGATTTAACCCCTTTAGATTTCTTTGCATGGGGCTTTATCGAGTCGCACGTCTATCAGACGAAGATTACGAGTCTTGAAAACTTACGTACACGTATACGAACTGCTGCAGATAACATAACCCCGCAAATGCTCCAGAATGTGTTTAGAAATGCTCCGGAACGATTTGAGCTGTGCAGTGATACTGATGGGCGTCACGTCGAATCCTACTCTTAATTATTTAATAAATGTTACCACTTTATCATTTTATGATTGAATTCCATATAATTTCCAAGTGCTTCACAAAAATACATCTTGACTTTATGTACACACCCTGTATATATATATCGAGTTGAAAAAAAAGGGAGACATCGAACTTTGGCTGTAAAATCCAAAATTATGGTCAGATTACAATATTTTTTCCACACCCCACAACTAAGTAAATTTCCTATAGGGTGAGCGGATTTCAAAGAAAACTAATGAAAATTACAGATTTATTGAACATTTCTTTATGCCACTGGAAATTCTCCATTTACACTACAACTGCGTTGTCGGATCGGCGAAAATAAAGGGGGACCTTTTAAATCCTTCATATCTCGGAAAATACGGTACATAGAACCATGAAATTTTAGTATGTTAGTACTAGGTAATTTTATGGTTTGTATGCCATCTTTTAGCATTTTATCTGAAAAATTGGATTTATGACGAATATTCCAGAAAAGTCTTGCTAATCATAGGTTCAAGTTGATAATTAAAGCGATTTTAATTAACGTAAGCCAACTGCAGGAGGTTTGGACAAGCCTCTCAAGAAAATCGATAAAACAGGAGATAATAAAAGAATACCAGGTAGCGGTATTAAATTTGGCGACCAAACAGTCCTGATTTAAATCCTGTCGATTACGGCCTTTGAGAAAATTTGTCACAAGGAATTTATCGGGTCAAAGTAAGAAATATCGCTCATTTACGTCAGCTTCTTCTGGAAAAATGGGATGAGCTACCACAAGAATAAATTAATAAAACCATAGATGAGTTCCATCCTAGACTGAAAAAGGTTGTAGAAGTTCGTGGTAAACATATCGAACAGTTTTTTTAACATTAAGGTAGCACCATATGTGAGTACTTTGTGACTTTCTATCTGCGCATACAATGCAGTAGTAGTGTAAATGGAGAATTTCCAGTGGCATAAAGAAATGTTCAATGAATCTGTAATTTTCATTAGTTTTCTTTGAAATCCGCTCACCGCATAGGAAATTTAATAGTTGTGCGGTGTTGGAAAAATATTGAAATCTGACCATAACTTTGGATTTTACAGCCAAAGTCCGAAGTCTCCCTTTTTTTTTTTCCCCACCCGATATACTGTATGTTTGTGTCTGTGTCTCGGTGGTGTAGTTGTTAGTGTCGCTAACTACGAATCCATTGGCCCTGGGATCGAGACCCGGTGACGGCAGACGGCGCACAGCAAAACCTAGCTGTACATCTTTCCACACAATAAAAAAAGTTGGTTGGTAGATAAATGGGTACCCTGGGTAGCCTAGTGGTTAAGACGCTGGGCTGCTGGTGGGGTGTGGTTCGGATTCGACGTAAAACTGTAGGTCTAAGGTGGAGTGACAAGCTTGAATTTCGTCAGAATGAACAATTCGGGCCGAAGCAAAAACCAACCAACCAAGATCTCCCCATTAAGTACAATTCATTTAGCTGCTATTTTAGCGATTTTCAGTGCCACAATACCATCTTCGGCCATAGTACCTCCCGGGAAGTGTAGTTCTAATAATGCCAATTATACCTACATATTCCTGTTTTTGAAACAAAATTCAAATTCAATTTTTTTAAAAAATGCGGGTGATGAAACATTTCGCATCCATGTTCCTATTCTGGGTGCAAAACTCTAACAGAATCACCCTATTTTACTTGAGAAACAAGAAAAAAGTTCTAACTTGTTATTAGTGATGTAGGTCACATCCGCATCCGCATCCGCATCCGCGGAACATCCGCACATTTTCTCGCATCCGCATCCGCACCCGCATCCGCACTTTGGACTGCGGATGTCGTGCGGATGTGGACCGTTGAGATAAAACGTCATTAATAAGCGGAAATTATCAAATTCTACTATAATAATAGAACTAGTTCATTGTGCGCAAAAGTGATGCAAGCGACAAGACGAGAGGCTGTTCTTGTATAAAGTTACTCTCTTGCAACCTACTTAGATCCACGTTACAAAGCTAAGTTATTTTCACCTAGTACATTAGAACGAGTTAAATCATCACTTGGCAAAGCAGTTGAAGAGCTTCAATCTCTTGAATCTGTCGCTTCGCCACCCACCAAAAGAATAAAAGTTTCAGTGCAGAACCAACACCTTCAACAAGCAAATCTATCACAGAATCTCTCTCTCAGTTTCTTGAGTCAAGCAGCGATGACGAGACCTACGCGATGTCAAAAGATGTAGTAAAAATGATCGAGAGCTATCACCAAGAAAAACGCCTGGCTGCATGTGACAATCCTATTAGTTGGTGGAAAAATACGCAGAATATCTATCCATACTTGAGTAAACTTGCAAGGAAACATTTAGCACGTCCTCCAACAAGCGTACCAAGCGAGAGATTATTTAGCAGTGCTGGATTAATATATGATGAAAAGAGAAACAGACTGGCAGCAGAAAAGGCAGAAAAATTAATGTTCCTTAAGCATAACCTTCCTATAATTAAGTTTGAATATTAAACGATGAACATCTTAGTTTACTTTATTTTAATTACTCATTTATAAATATGCCTAATAAAACTTTAAACTTAATATAAATAGTTATCAAGCTAATTAAAGATCTCTTTCTATAAGGGTGGAGGTTGGGGAAAGAGGTCGGGTAACACAATTATCGTTTCTAATTGTGGCTGAAACTCAACAAAATATAACGAATTTATTTGCAGACGAATTCACTAATTGATTTCTATATTAGTTAGATGCTTGCTATTATTTTATATGTTCAGGGAAAAGTACAGCAATTATTGTACAATTAATCAATTATACTACATTATAGCTACAGCTCTCTCTATATAATAACTTATTATATACGTTAAACACAACAAATCTCGAATATATCCTAAAAAATAACGAAAATGTAGACATCCGCATCCGCATCCGCATCCGCGGATGTTGAAATCAAACATCCTCATCCGCATCCGCGGATGTGAAAAAAATGACATCCGCTACATCACTACTTGTTATACAGTATTATTATCCCGAAAGCGCAATACATTTGCATCTTTTTCTTTTGCAGAAAAAATGGAACAAGGGTGAATGCCCACAAAAACGCACCCATAGAAGAAGAAGAAAGTCAAAATCAAACCAGGGTTTTCGAGATGCCTGGATACTCTGCGTTTGAAAGATTGGAGGTCATAGACCAGTGGAAGAATGGATTCAGGATAATTGTTTCAGAGTTCACTGATTGAGTAGATGAAAGATTGAAAATACCGATTAACGCTTGCATTAGAGAGTTGGATAGAAAAGGAATGAAAATGCGTAGAAAGTATGGTGCTGCGTGCTCTTCTTAAAGGACAAGGCCTGCAGTTTAAGATTTCAGAAGGGTGGTGTCCGTTATAATAACGATAGTAAAGAGGGAGTGACGCAACACTGCAGCGAAAAGAGAGGAATTGAAGACAGTCAGTAAGAGGCGAGGAACTGATGAACCGAAAAGCTTTTGATTCCATCCGGTCAAGTAGACCTGTGTGGGCTGAGTTACCCCACACATGAGAAGCGCCCTCCATACAGGGACGGAGAAGACCCCTTTAGAGAGACAAACTGAGTGGGGATGAAGAAACTGCGGAAGCGGTACAACACATCTAACCTCTTAGAAACTGTTTTAGAAAGAGAGTATATGTGATCGGGGATGTGATATGGGGGTGGTGATCGGGGATGAGTCTGTTGACGATTAATGCCAGCTTGTGACATGCCAGCGTGTGATATGCCAGCAAAAAAAAAAAAAATTCGCGTAGGACGGCTATGGGACACCTGACCTCTGATCTTTCTGCTATACTTGAAAACTTTGTGGCTTTCAATGCCTCAAAAACTCAGTTCCTCCATCTGTTTAACCGTCATAATCTTCTACACAACTATCCCCTTACCTTCAACAACACACAACTCAATCCTTCCTTTTCTCTTAATTAAAGGTATTAACATTTTTTAAAATAAAAAAAAACAATTAGCAACAGGAGCTCTGGGGGTGGTGATCGGGGATGAGTCTGTTAACGACTAATGCCAGCTTTTGACATGCCAGCGTGTGATATGCCAGCAAAAAAAAATGAATAAAAAAAAAAAAATTAGACTAACACGAACTTAGATGTAGCTCGTAGCGTAAACTAACCCACTTTTTGTTGTTCTTTATCCTTTTTTTTTTCTCTCCTTCTTTGCATGTCTGTAACTCTCTTCATTGCATGTCTGTAGTTTGCATTGCATGGTAGGATAGTGTTTGAGTTAAGAAAGTGTTGCATGGTTGTAATGTGTTCTTATTTTACTTCTTTTCATCTTCCACTCCCTTCCGGCAGAGTGGGCTGCATCCTCTACCTCCCTATGGAGTGGAGGACCGGTCTGCAACAGCTGGAAATATTCTCTTCGAATATTTTTCCGACTTGTTGGCAGTGGCCGGCGGATGATGATGGTGTCTTGCTTTCTCTTTTTCTGAATGAATTTTAACCCACGAGTGATAGGTTTTGCTACTTACTTAACCCCTTACTTTCTTCTTTCTCTCGGGCTAACCTTAGAGTGGATCTTAGGGTCTTTGTTAGCCTTAGCTTCTGTAGATCTGTAGAACATTCTTGGTGTTTCCTTTTATCTTGATCTTTCCTGGAAAGATCACATATACTCTCTTTCTAAAACAGCTTCTAAGAGGTTAGATGTGCTCTACTGTTTCCGCAGTTTCTTCATCCCCACTCAGTTTCTGTCTCTGTACAGGGGTCTTGTTCGCCCCTGTATGGAATATGTTTCTCATGTGTGGGGTGGCTCATATCACACAACCGCACTAAACCAGGATTAAGGGCTTTTCTTCTGATCAATTCCCAGCCTCTTACTGACTGCCTTCAATCTCTCTCTCTTCGCAGCAGTTTTGCCTCACTTTCTCTTTACTATCGCTATTATAACGGACATTGCTCTTCTGAACTCTCTAACTGCATGCCTCCTCCTTTAAGGAGAGCACGAAGTACCAGACTTTCTACACATTCTCATTCCTTTTTTATCCAACTCTCTAACGCAAGGGTGTGTTTAATCGGTATTTTCGATCTTCCATCTACTCAACCGGTCAACTCTGGAACAATCTTCCTCAATCCATCTTTCCTCCTGTCTATGACCTCCCATCTTTCAAACGCTGAGTGTCTAGGCATCTTGAAAACCACGGATCTTGAATCTTCCTCAATCCATCTTTCCTCCTGTCTATGCCCTCCCATCTTTCAAACGCTGAGTGTCTAGGCATCTTGAAAACCACGGATCTTGATTTTGGCTCTCTTCTTCTTTTATTAGGGGAGGGGCGCTTTTGCGGGCATATACCTTTGGCCCATCCTTCCTGCATAAAAAAATACAGTAAATATAATAATAATAATAATAATAATAATAACAAAATTTATAAAAAAGTGGAACCATGACCAAATTTCCTAATGGCAGAATTCAGAATATCAAATAAATTCGTAAATGAGTTTATTTATCTCTGGTAAAGTGTTGAAATAATGGACCCCGTTTTTTGAGATGAAAAGAAAATTAATATTTTTTTATTGAATTTCTCCTATCAGAATCAAATATACAAACAAACGCGTTTATTTTATTTACCCCGTGTTTACAAAATTAAATTTTAAAGTCATCCTGCCAATTGCGTTGGAATGGGTACTACAGGGTGTTCGTAAAGTCACGCGAGTGAATATGATGAAGTGTACATGTATATTCACTTGCGTGACTTTATGAACACCCTGTACAAAAAATAGTTGGAAAAAAGAAAAAATAATAATTCAAAGACGAAAATTACCATGTAAAAACGAAAAAGAAAAAATAATTACAAACCGTTATTTGTTAATTTTTTTTTTTTTTTTTATTGAAATTTGCTTTGTTTTTCTAAAACAAGTTGAACACAATTCAAATTATCAAGCAATAACTAGGAAATTGTTAAATGTTGAAGTCTTGACACGAAAATGCGCATGCGCAAATTTTTAAATAATCAATGACAAATAAATCTAATATATATATATATATATATATATATATATATATATATATATATATATAATAAGCAAACAACTACAGGGAAAAAGGAAAAAGAAATGCGAAATCCGAGCGCTTTCGTGATATATTCACATCTTCAGGAACAAAAAAGAAATTTCTTTCTTGTCCCTGAAGATGTGAATATATCACGAAAGCGCTCGGATTTCGTGTTTCTTTTTCCTTTTTCCCTGTGGTTGGTTGCTTATTAATAAGATCACGTGTTATTCTATGATTTTACTGCATATATATATATATATATATATATAACTTCATGTTACTTTATGTGAGTTCGTTCGAACGACGGTTAAGAATCGACCTGCGGTTGACCTCTCTGCAGCATCTCGTCTCATTTGTGGGATTTGGTGAAGGAGGGAATTCCTCTCTGATCTCCTACTCCTGTAGCCAGTCACGCATGGCTGGTCAGGGACTTTGCACAGGAATCTGTCCAGCTGGTTCTTGAAGTTATTCAGGTCGGTGTGCTGGCGATTTCTCACTTCTTTTGGAAGGGCATTGAAAAGCTTTGGGCCTCGTATGCTGAGGGTATTTTCCATCCTCGTTTTCGTGGCCCCATGTCCCACCGCAGCTCGGACAGTACAAAATCTGCCTCTTCTCTCATTCCAGTTTGTTTCTGTTTCATTTCTAAGGTTAGGGACAAAGCCCTCAGGTATTTTCCATATGTATATTATTGTGCACCGCTCGCATCTTCTTTGGAGATGGTAGAGTTCCAGAATTGTAGTCGAGACCAGTTGTCTTCACCTTTTGTTTCCTCTTTCTTAGACGTAAAAGTCTTCTGTATAGCTTCAATGTTTGCAATGTCTTGTTTTCTGTAAGTGCTTGTGAGTACTGAGCAATACTCAATTATCGGTAGGACTAGAGTCCAGTGATGGCGAACCACTGACCGGCGGGTCAAGTACTGACCCACGAGGCAATTTTTAGTGACCCACGAGCTCGTATTTAAATAAAATATGACTAATTTTTAATATTTTCTGCCTTACAGTTTTAAAATTATTTTATTCTCCCACCGACATAAACAGTTGATACACATTGAAACGTTTTTAAACGTATATTATACGTTTGAAAACGTGTGTGTATGTATGACAACTTACAATTCATCCAATTCCCTCATACTCTTCAATTTGAAGATCTTCAGTTATCAGCTTTTCATTGGTTTGCCATTGGTAATTTAGAAATGGAATTAGTTGACTTCCAAGAAAGTGCAGTATGGAAGACTAAATTTATTGATCTTAATCTGAAGTTACAAGAAAATGAATTGGAGTCGTCAATTTTGGGTGTAACCAGAGAACAACAATCAATAGAAAGAGTAGAGAACCTTATTCTTGCAGAAGGGAACTCTACCAAATTCTTTTGCATCAATGAAAAAGCTAGCATTAGCTCTACTAACAATGTTTGGTTCATCTTATTCATGTGAACAGTTGTTTTCCTCCATGAATTTCGTCAAATCCACCACTAGGAATCGCCTTGGCACAGATATGAGTGCTGCATGTGTGAGACTAAAGACAACTAAATATAAACCTCGGATCGAAACATCAGCAGCTAAAATCCAACAAGTTTCTCACTAAAAATAGTAAGTAAATAAACTATTGTGACCCAGTTTCGTTTGTTTAAAAATCAAAAGTAACAAAAATGACCCGCCAGCAAAAAAGGTTTGACACCACTGCCCCATAACATCATAAACAACACACAATAAACAATAAACAACACAATAAAATATCGCGTTTTAGCTACACTTTTCAGAGCCTACAATATAATGACTATAATCTAAACTGTAAAAATTGTGTTTCCAGGATGCAGAACGAGAACCCAAGGCATTTTTCATCCCACCAACCACTTTCCCCAACCACCGCCCATTCGAAAGTGGTATATATATATATATATATATATTAGTGGTGGAGCGGATATCCACATCCGCATAATTTTTAACATCCGCATCCGCACTTCTGACTGCGGATGTTATGCGGATATTACCTCTAATAAATTATGCAATTTACAATTAAATTAGCTTATAAAGTAGCTGATAAAGCCCAGTCATGCACATTTCATGTAAAGTATTAATTACACCAGTACACATTTGAAAACTTGTCGATCGATTTTTACAAACGAGTTGGTGATTCTATATAATTTGAGTGCGCTGATCTCAAAAATATAGTTAGTTTTTCCCTGTCACGTATGGTTTTCTTACTACAGGGTGTGTCATAAATCCCCCATTTATCCCCAAATGTGAACCATCTTATCGAGACCAACATTGCATTGCACATGCTAAACCATAAATTTTGTTGTTATACACTACAGTAACGCTTACATAATAATGTAGGGTAAATATATATAACAACCAGTCCCGTTCCTAGCAAAATACTCTCTCCCCTCCCATCAATGCGTGGTTAACATTTGGGGACAGATGAGGTATTACAACACCCCTTGTAGCACGAAATCTTTAGGTGATAGAGTAAAACCTAATTAAAGCAGAATTAAATAGCTCCTAGCTCTTGGACAAGCATATTGCTTGTTTATGAAAGAATAAAAAAATAACTGAAAGAAACAAAATATATTTACCTTCTTTACTTGCAAACATTTCAGGACTTATTCCAAAGACTTAAGACTACGAAGGTAGATCTGACTAATGACGACTAAACCGGTGCTTCTTTGATGTTTTCTTATGCTGTGCGTTAGGCTGATCTCGTTGCAGTCACCAGAAGTAATCCGCCATCATATTTGTATGCCATCTTCCTTGATATCTTCTTTCCATGGTTTTGATGTCCTGGTGAAATCGTTCCCCTTGCTCCTCACTGACATCTCCGAGATTTTCGGGAAAACGGTCAAGATGCGAAAATAAGAAGTGAACTTTCAGGCTCATGTTGCAGCCTAAGGCGCAAAACTTTTTAAGCATATTTTCCACCAGTCTTTCATAATTTTGGCTTTTGTAGTTTCCCAAGAAGTTTTCAACAACATCTTTGAAACCAAGCCATGCTTCTTTTTCTTTATTGGTCATTGTGTTCAGGAAATGATCGTCTGTCAATAACTTTCTAATCTGAGGACCCATAAAAACACCTTCCTTTATTTTCTCGTAGCTAATCTTTGGATATTTTGAACAAATGTACTTGAAACACACCTTCTCTATTCAATGCTTTGACATACTGCTTCATCAAGCCTAACTTAATGTGCAAGGGTGGTAGGAGGATTTTATTTGGTTCAACTAGATGTTCATGTAAAATGTTCTTTGATCCTGGGGTAAGATTCTCTCTAGGAGGCCAAGTTTTCCTCTTCCAGTGCTGGTCACGTGCTTCACTATCCCATTCGCAGATGAAACATGGTATCTTAGTGTATCCTGATTGCTGCCCAAGTAACATGCAAAGGACTTTGAGATCCCCACACAATATCCATCTGTGATTTTGATCCTGAATTTTTTCCAGAAGCAGTTTCATGTTATCATAGGTCTCTTTTAAATGAGTAGAATGGGCCACTGGGATTGATGCATATTTGTTACCGTTGTGCAGTAACACTCCTTTTAGACTGGTTTTAGAGGAATCTATAAAAAACCTCCAGTCACTGGTTTGGTATTCGATGCCTAGCTTGCACACTAATCCTGTGATGTCCTTGCAAAATACCAAGGGACCATCTTCTTCGAAAAAAGGCACGAAGTCTTTCTCACGATTTCTGTACCAAGCGAAGTATGTGTCGGATGCCAATAAATTGTTTTCCTGCAATCTAGACCCCAAAAGTTCTGCAGAGTCCTTAGGCAGATTCAAATCCATGACTACGTCATTTAGTTCGGCTTGGGTTAATGGTTTAGGAGGATCTCGGTCAGCTGTTGGCTGTTCATAAACATCATCATTGTCTGGATTTGGAGGTGAATCAGAATCTGAATTGTATTGATCCAGACTCTCGGGTGGGCGGGGAATAGGAACTTCTGGACCATGGGTTACCGGCCTTATTGCAGCTGGAAGACTTGAGTATTGAAGGCTCTCTTTATTCTTTGCATTATAACCTTTAACATTGCAAGAACAGAAGTAGCAGTCGTCGGTATGGTTTCTAGGCTCGCGCCATACCATAGGATCCCAAATGGCAAACTTTTCTTTTTACCTTTGCTCCAATTCCTTAGTGCCGCAACACACGTAATACAAACCTTGTGTGGAGCCCAACTTTTGTCTTGATCTCCTAATTTAATTTCAAAATAAGCATGATAAGCTTTCTTAATGAAGGTCGTTTCATTTGTCCTTTGTTTTACAACAACATACCGACCACAAATATAACAAAATATGTCTGGACTATGGGTACATCCTCTAGAAGCCATTATTAAAATTTTAAAGACGTAATGTTAGAATTATCTATCTGAAAAATATGAAAAAACGAAATTAATTAAAGATAAAAATGGTAAAAAATTACAAAACGCCCCAAAATTGTTTTGCTAATAACTTTAAAACTGCGGGTGATAGAAAAAAACTGGTAGCATTTTTTAATTCAGCGCAGCAAACTGCTTCAGAATCACAACTCAAAATAAAGAAATCGATTTTCATGCAGACCGATGTTATTAATGAACAAACAAATATATAAACCTCAAAATATAAATACCATTAAATCAACAAACACTGCCAATGCCGCTGTGCGTACTACACTGATTTTTTTTCACAGCAACACAGCAACTTTTCAGAATGAAATTGTTCTTATAAGATCAAGCAGTCTATCGTGTTTCGAACAAGATTATTGTAAATAAATACAAAAAATAGTAAATTCTTTAGCAAAAAAAAAATGCTAATTTTCTATGCAAACACATTGCAAAATTTGCACAGTTTCTAAAATTAGCAATTGAAAATTGAATGAAACTTGTTTCATTGAATTTTCTGTGGCTGAAACTCTTGAGAAAGTTATTTTTATCATAATGAATATTAATATTAATTTTAATTCTTATGCATTGCCTGCCATAATAATAATATCACGAAATTTGAAAAATTATGTCATGTATTCATAATTCTATATTATATTGATAGATTAAAAAAATATTTGCATCCGCATCCGCGGATATTGAAATTAAAAATCCGCATCCGCGGATATTGAAATTAAAAATCCACATCCGCATCCGCAGATGTTGAAAACCTGACATCCGGTCCACCACTATATATATATATATATATATATATATATATACATGTATATATATATATACAGGGTGGGCCGTAAGTTTCCATACATAGGAAAAATTAAACGTTTGTTTTTATGTTTCAGATACCCTAAGAATATGCGTTGTAAGATCTTGTTTACTGATGAAGCAAATTTTTACGTCAATGGAGAGGTTAATCGGCAAAACATACGTTATTGGAGTAATGCTAACCCTAACTGGCTGAGTCCGACGAAGATGCAAGGTGCCGGTAAAGTGATGGTGTGGGCCGGGATATGGGGTGACAGAATTATTGGACCAATTTTTGTCAGTGGAAATCTTAATGCCGAAAGGTATCTTAACATGTTGCAAGAAGAGATTTTCCCATCCCTGCTAAACGAGGAAGGTAACTTCCCAGTTTACTTCCAGCAAGATGGAGCTCCACCTCATTATGGTCTTCACGTGCGTCGGTATTTGGATCAGCAGCAGTTTCCGGATGCTTGGATTGGTCGGCGTGGTCCTGTGGAGTGGCCTCCCAGATCCCCAGATCTCAGCCCCCTTGATTTCTATCTTTGGGGGCACTTGAAGGCCATGGTGTATCAGGAAAAGATACGAGACATAAATCATCTAAAGGAACGTATCACCAACGCCATTACAAGCATAACGTCAACTGTGCTAATGCGTGTTCATCAACAGTGGGGAACACGTATTGAAATGTGTTTTCAAAACAATGGCAACCATGTAGAGCATATTATATAAATAAAAATGGTTGTCCATAAAAAAATGTTTATTTTTCCTATGTATGGAAACTTACGGCCCACCCTGTATATTAGGGTTGTTCTTATTTGGGCTTAAATTTAAAATTTTGCGATTTTTTATGAATGCACCCTCGGATATTGTACGAATAGCTATAAAAACTAATCCTGTAAAGTTTGAGAGCGATCGCATAATTTTTACTACTTCCCCCTGGTACTTTTGTGTTCTCCCCCGGGTGAACCATAGGATAGTATTGTACGTTTTATGAAAATTGTCGTTGCGGAATGCCTTTGGATGGAACTGATATCTTCGGCATGTCAGTACTTTGTAGTTGAATTGTATACTAGGTCTCCCTCTACTCGAGTATTAGCCCCTCAATGGGGTAGGGGCCTCATGGGCGCCCATCTCCCACTCATTGTTCCCTAGTTGCAGAAGTCACGGTGAACTTGCGGCCGTCAGGGTGGCGCTGGCGGTGCGCCTCGACGACCTGGAGGAGGAACTGACGGTGGTCCTCGTCCTTTGTCAGTGCCAGGTTGCAGTCCTGCATCATAGCGACGCCGCGCTCATCGAAGTCGTTAGTGATGCGGAGACTCGCCACCCTCCTCGCGGCGGCGGCATACCTTGGGTCACTGGGCCACTCCGCTGGGTCGGAGGACAGGAAGGCACCGTCGATGCCTAGCACGTGGAACAAGAGCCTCGATGACTGGGTGACGAAATCCGCGAGGGTCTTGTCGTTCACCACAGCCGGCTTCGGCTCGACGACGACGCGCTTCGGGGGGGATGTCCAAGCCCTCCTGCTCCTCGAGCGCCTTCACCATCATTCTCTTTGTCTTCGCAGATGTGTTGTCGTCGAAGAAGGCGGGCGACACGACTGGCTCGCTCAGATACCACAGGTGCCGACGCGCGAAGCCGTCGGCCAGAACCTTGGCGAGCGCCTTGTCCTCGTTGCCGATGAGGTCCTGGAGGAGGGCAAGGTCGTTCGCAGGGGCGGCGGCGGGGTTCGGTGAAGCGAACCAGGCCGGGACGTAGAGAGCAAGGGCGAATTTGATGAATCGCCTGAGACCGATCCGCTCCCGCGCGGTGAGAACCAACTGTTCGCGGAACAGGAACATCTTGAAGCAATAAATTGCCTTCGCCATCCAGCGCGCGAGGTGGAGGGCGCCTGGGCGCATGAACCGGATGCCGCGCGTGGGCACGCCGCCGAGGACGATAATGGACAGCTCCAAGAGCTCGCAGTAGTCATCGCGCGGCTGCTGTTGGGAGGGGTGGAAATGGTAGCGGGCGATGAGGTCGTCTCGCCCGTCCATGAGGGCCGCCGTGGCCTCCTCGTCGTCGATGACCAGGTGGCGTTCGGTGTTGATGGAATCCCACCGTTCCTTGAATAGCTTGAAGAGCTGGACGTTGGGACTGGAGGAGGCACGGAAACACTCGCCGAACGCCTAGGCGGGGACGAGTTGGAGCATGTGGTGGCGGCAGGCAAGGTTGAGCAGATCCTTTCCCAGCTTCTGCTCGATGAGCACTCAGGCGCCCGCGCGCGCGCCGGTGTTGGACGCCGTCGTATCGAAGCTCAGGCCGGGGACGCGGTTTGCGATGCCACAGTCCTCCAGCGCCTCGACGACAGCGTCTGCCATTGCTTAACCAGTGCCGGTGGCGAGCTTTGGGACAGCGAGGAGCTTGGCGACTCCTTCGCCGGAGACAAAGACGGACAGCCGTTCGACGTTGTCCGCGCCTCCCGTCACGTCGGCCACCATCTTCCCGTCCCAGTGTACGATGAGCGGGGTGTCTGCCGCAAACACCCGCTTGATGACGGCGGCGGCTTCTTTGCGGTGTTTGATGCGCGAGTGGTAGAACGACGACTGGTTGACGGTGAGTTCCGCAACATTGTTCCCAAGACTCTCGGCAATCGCCGCCACGACGTGGACCGCCTTGTTGTATGTGATGTGCGCGCGGTCGAGCGAGGCGGCCACCTTCGGTGTGATGACCTGCTTCGCCCGCGGCGTTTCGGCGGCGGCGGGCTGGCGGCGGGCTGGCGGCGCTGGATGTCGATGGCTGGGCGTGGGCATCGTTGCTTTGTCGAGGGCGCCGTGGGCTGCCCTCGCTGGAGCTGGAGTCCAGTTTGAGTTTGGTCACTTCCACCTCAGCGCGCTTCCGTTCTGCCTCCTTCTCCTGGCGCGCGCGATCCTCTGCGATGCACCTGTCGCGCCTCACGCTCGGCGAGAAGGCGGTCGACGCCGAGCATCGTCCCACGCCGACCGTACTCGCGTTCGGCCAAGAGAAACGCCTTGTCCTCCTGAATGATGAGCACCTTCGGCACGTTCCCGTGGGCGATGTCGAATAGATTGTTGAGACCGCGCGTCCAGGCGTTCCGCTTGTTCACGAGAAACGGCGTGGTCGCCTGCGTTTGCTTGCGCATGAGGTTCTTCCACTGCTCGTGTAACTTGATGAGCTTCTGGGCGCAAACGATGATGAACGGAGGTCGGGATCCGGGCGATTTCCCTAAACTCGCGGACTTCGTTGATGACGATATCAGCCGCCCTCCGTATTGTCTGTTTGCCGATGATGTGCACATTGAAGAGGCGGCGGAGGACCTCTCCTTTCGACGGCAGCATTGAGCCGGTCAAGGACTGAGATGGGTGGCCTACACCTTGGTTGACTTCCGCGTCGTACGCTTAACAGTTGCAATCGACGACATGATTTCAAGTCTGTGAAGGGAAAAATGTTAAAACTTATTAGAAAAATAAACACCTTATAACATGAAATATAACGATCAATATAAATTAATGATATAGATTTAAATAATGAATTAAAATGAAATGATATAAAATTAAACTGATTTCCTCATCTACAAATTTACTTTTCCACAATTTATTTGAGCAATCAATACCTTGGAGACTTGGCTTCTAGGCCTATAAGGCAAGACGAAACTAAAATATCTGCACAACCGACTCCGACGCTACGATGGCAATGACTGAATTACTGCGTAATAAGTATTATTTACTAAAACCGAACGCATTAGGAGGCGGAGCGATCGAAGAAGCAACCCAAAAGTTCACTGAGTTCACAGGGGGGAGAATACAAAAATGCCCGTGGGAGGTTTTAAAATTTATCCGATTGCTCTCAAACTTCACATGGTTTGTTTTCATGGTTATTCGCACAATATCCGGGGGCGCAGTCATAACAATTAAAAAGTCGCAAACTAAGAACAACCCTAATATATATATATATATATATATATATATATATATATATATATATATATATATATATATATATATATATATTAATATTATATATATATATACATATATACAGGGCCGGATCTAGAAGTTGCGAGGCCCTAGGCAGATCTAGAAATTGCGAGGCCCTAGGCCTATATATATGAAAATATGGACTTATTTATCGGTATTATACCAGCAATATTAGAATCCCGCATAGACAGAACTATGCCAGCACTTAAAAATTAAACCAAACCAAAATAATCACGCATGGAAATTGTATAAGAAATATAAATAAACCATACAAATAAGTATAAATTATAATATGAATCAAGATTTGTATCGAAAATATAAGACAATGATTTCTAAGATTTATATAATATTATAGGTAATGACTTTCCATAGTATACAAACGTTTTTCATATGTGATGTATAAGAAATGTTGACATTTCATTTTTTATAATAGTGAGCGATCGACTTATCAGGCTAAATATTAATGCTTTAATATTTGGTTCAGATGCTCCTTGAATATTACAGCAATGCTTTTCTACTTTTCTTCGAGCTAAACTCTTCAATTAATTGAGAATAATCTAATGAATTTGTTATATCGTTTTCTATTGATAACATAGCTAATGATTACAATCTCGCTTGAGACATGGTGGAACGCAAATATGTTTTAATAAGTTTGAGACGCGAGAAACTTTTTTCAGCCGAAGCAACAGTAACTGGGATGGTTAATACTATCCGAAGTGCAACATAAACATTAGGATAAATCTCACTTAGTTGTTTTTGCACTATATAAACAAGGGCATTTCCGAGATCTGTTTTCTCAGGTATAAACCTGCAAAGTACTTTAAGTTCTTCATAGAGTTCTTTGGCGCGAGGCCCTAGGCGATCGCCTAGTTCGCCTATAGCTAAATCCGGGCCTGCATATATATATACACACTATTTAATCCTTATATTTAAATTGAATTGCTGGGAAACTGTATTTCAAAAATAAAAGTTTTCAGCTTTGTCCCCATTCAGCCTATTCCTTTTTCATCGTAGATGATCCCTGCTCCACTAAATAATTGTTCACTAGGAACACTTGAGAGAGGACATCCAAGGTATGTCCGAGCCAGTTTGCTCAAATTTTTTTATTTCTTTTGATTTGACCTCCACCAAGCCAAAGCATCATCGTCTTGTCCAATTCTTTTCTCTTTGTGATAGTTCTCGATCATTTTTTGCGAGTCTCTGCTTGACTCAGTTTCGGTCTCGTCATCATTACTGGAAGCCAATAGAGCACTCATTGAGTCCATTATTGTTATTGATTTACTCGTAGAATCTGATGCCTGGCCTAAATCAATCAGTGGTTTCTTTGCCAGTGGTTCACTGGCTGTCTCCGAGTCCGATGATGTTTCAGTCTTGTCCATTTCATCACAAAGATATCCCAATTTTTCCTGAAAACCTTTTGTGACATGTAAAGCGGAAAAAAATTTTGCTTTGTACCTTGAATCCAAATAGGTAGCCAAAGAATACATGTCATTTGCTTCTAGGCCATCAATTCTCCTTGCTAGCTCTGTGCGCAATATCTTCATTGTTTTGATTCCACGATCAGCTTCAGAATCACCACTTCGAGGTTGCAGCACATTTTTCAAGGAAACGACGAGGCGAATAACCTCAGCTATGGAAGAGGTGGAACTACTCAATCTTTTTGTGATATCATCGAATGGTTCCAGCACAGCCACACAGTTTGACAAGAGAGTGAAGTCGACGTTAGTGAGTTGTTGCATTTTGGAATTAGCAGCGCTATATAGACTCAGTGGTTCCTTCGACTTCAGTGTTCTCTGCATCATGTGATAAGTGCTGTTCCACCTTGTGGCGACATCATGAATGACTTAGTTCAGATTGATCTAAGCGTCTCTGAATTTTTTTTTAACTCATCCTGCGCCATCGTAGCATGGTTGAAATGAGTAGCGATGGATCGAAGTTTAGCTAACAAGTCACTGAGAGATTTTTGTGAAGATAATCCACTTTTGATTACAAGTTGCACTTTATGAACAGTGCAATCGATATTATGGACGCCAGTGAGAAACAAAGCTTTTATCATGTTTGATCCTGAGTCGCGCATTACACAATGGATGGATGAATGGACAATATCCCACTTCTGAAGCATCTGCTCAAATTTTTCTGACAAGTATTCTCCATTATGGCGATCTTCAAGTGGCATTACGCTCAGCACCAAATTGGTTCTCTTGAAGTCTTGATTCACTGCATGGCATGTTAAAGAGAGTAAAGACACTCCAGCAGGCGTGTCTTACCATGCATCCGTTGTCAATAATACTTTCGAATCTTTTAGAAGCTCAAGAATTTTGAACACTTTCTTTGAAACAAAGTCATAGATATCGTTGCACACAAGATCAGTGTAGAACTGACGCTGTTTCACTTTATACTGTGGAGCTGTTTCAGCCATGAGTCTCAAGAAACCTAAGTCCTCAACGTGGCTGAATGGCAAGTCATCCATTATTATCATTTCGGCTACGCGATAGTCCAGTGATTTTGATTTGGAATGATTCGCATCCCAAATTTTGACTTTTTCGAAGTAACTTTCAATCGTCTCATTCTTTTCTTTCACTGCACACTTCATTTCCTGTAGGGATGTAAGAGACACTTTAGATTCCTTTTTCTTCTTTGACTGTTCATTAGCTTCATTTCACTAGATATCACTTCATCATATTCCTTCTTGTGCATTGAATGCAGACGGTTTTTTTAAGTTAGTGGTACTCCTTACCTTTCGTGAATACAGTAGTTCTTATAGACTAGACCATTTTCACGAAAAGTGGCCTGTAAAAAATTGTAGGGGCATTTTTGAGTAGAAGCTGGTGACTAGTGTTTTTGACCTAATTCAAGGGTCCTCTTAATGATGAAATAGGATACCAAGCTATATTTTTAGTTTTTTACCTTCAAAATAGCTAAAAACATAATGGCCATTAAAGTCGATTCTTTGTAAAATGGCGCTATGCGTTTCTTTTACACTTTCGTCAATAATTAATGGATTTTGACGAAAATTGGCATTTTTCATCACTGGATCACGTGGAAACTATACTGTAAATATCAGCATTCTATCTTTGCTAGGGAAAAAATTTGCCCACTAACATAATGTAATGTTTTTATTACAGTGACGTAGTTCGGTGCAGGAGATAGAAAGCGAGCAATTACAAGTGGACAAGTTTTGTTCTTTGGTTTTATCTAGACACATGATTTATGACTGTGGTCTATAGAGACAATAAAATAACTGGGATATATACCGAAAATTATATTTAAAAGTACAACATGCTACATATATTGCACAAAACCATTGTAAACTTAAGCAGATTGAGAAGTACTGTTACTTTATGTACTGTCGTTAAGACAGCCATCTTGCCCAGTTGCCTTCCTACGTACATCTACAAGCTGCAGTACATGAAAGTTTAGTTTTTCTGCATTTGCAACGCATGGTTCGACACCTAGCAAGAAAAGAGCAAGACACAAGCTCAACACAAGCCTCAGGGATCGGATCAAGTGACATTAGTATGGGCCGCAATGAAGCTGGGACATTTACGTGCTCGTATCTTAAGAGCAGTTACAAAAATAACCCCTGTCATGCTCCAAAATGTGTTCCGCAATGCTGCTGACAGATTCTAACTCTGTAGAGACACTGATGGTGCTCACGTAGAATCATATGCTTAAGTATTCATTAAATGTATGCTTTCCATTATATTGTTATTGAATTTTACCCTTTTTGCTACGTTTTCACTGAAATAGATAGGGACTTTATAAACACCCTTTATATACACAGGGTGTTTCAGGAGGAAAGGTCAATACTTCGAGAGGTGATAGTATCGGTCATTGTGAGAAAAACAGTTCATATGAACATGTGTCTAATTCTGAATGGTTACGGAGATAGAGCTGTTTGAATCTACAAATACAAAAGCAATGTTAATGGTAATCAAGAAAGAGAAACCAATTACTGTTTCTAACATTTAATGTTTAAACATTGGCATTTTGAATGGTATCAGATACAGAAATGACAAATTTGTTACAGTTTACAATACGTTTTCGAAAATTCCACCGTCAACCTCAACGCACTTTGCAACTCGTGTGCGAAGATCGCGTGTTGTTCGTTTGAGTTGATCTTGACGTTCCTTTACGCGGGCAGCAGCATCCAAAATGCGCGCGAGCAATTCGTCTCGTGTATCCACCTTTCTTTTGTAAATCTGACTTTTCATCCACCCCCACAAACAATAATCTAACGGAGAGAGGTCTGGAGACCTTGGTAGCCATTGAATGAGACCACCGCGGGGGGAGGAAGAGCTGCACGCACATCAGATTCAAACAGCTCTATCTCCGTAACCATTCAGAATTAGACACATGTTCATATGAACTTTTTTTCTCACAATGACCGATATTATCACCTCCCGAAGTATTGACCTTTCCTCCTGAAACACCCTGTGTATATATATATAGGGTGTTTCATAACATGTGGGACGCACTTTCAGGATGGATTCAGGACCTGAAAACAATGAAAAAAGTTTATATAAACATATGCCCGAAATCGCTTTGTTTCCGAGTTACATCCCGTTTAGTGTTCCAGCAATTCTTTCCGCAAACTGTTTGCAAACACTGATTGCTGACAATGTTTGTGAGTGTGTACGAGACTTATTTCATGTATGCCCTTGCCGAGTGTAATGTTTCGTACACACTATATGTTCCAATATCGTTGAGTGTAGAGCCATCAGTCAGTCAGAGGTGCATCGCAGTGTTTCACTGTTCGTATTCGTAACTTCTTACCGTGAATAAGTGCAGTCCAGTGAAAACAAAACCTTAGAAGTTTTTGTGCTATTCAGTGGTAGTGTGCATTTGAAGTAAGAATGGAGGCTTATTCAAGCAGAGAAATGGCAGACATGCATCTCATGTATGGACTTGCCGAGTATAATGCGCCGCAGCAAGACGTCTGTATGCAGAAAGGTTTCCGAATCGCCGTCTGTTAGACAAGACCTTTCAGAGAATAGACGAGCGTCTTGGTGATACAGGATCATTCAACAAGCGAGTTTCAGATGGTGGTAGACCAATCAACGCCAGAACTCTTGAGTTGGAGGAGCGGGTCCTGAATCGCGTGGAGGAACATCCTGGTGTTAGCACCCGAAGGATAGCAGCAGCAGAGGGTGTAAGATACACAACTGTGTGGAGAATTTTACTAGAACAACAGCTTTACCCATATCACATTCAGAGAGAACAAGGCCTTACTGAAGCTGATTTCCCACCACGAGAGGCTTTTTGTACTTGGTTCCTTCAACAGTGTGCTCGCGATCCTCTTTTTCTATCCTCCGTGTTGTTTTCTGATGAGGCTGCCTTCACAAGAAATGGCGTGATCAATTTTCACAACACTCATCATTGGGCCAAAGAGAATCCGCATGCCATCATCCAGTCAAGGCACCAACAACAATTTAGTATCAATGTATGGGCAGGACTTATTGCCGGCAACTTAATCGGTCCTTTTGTTTTGCCTGGAAGATTAACAGGAGAATCGTATTACAATTTTTTATGGAATGATTTAAGCGATTTACTAGATGAAGTTCCTCTTGGTGTCCGACGTCGTATGTGGTTTATGCATGACGGCGCTCCGCTTCATTTTAGTCGAGTAGCCAGAGACTATTTGGATGACCATTTCCCTGATAGGCCGTGGGGAACCCAATGCGTGGCCTGCTCGCTCCCCAGACCTGAATCCACTCGATTTTTACCTGTGGTGTCATCTGAAATCCATCGTTTACGTGACACCCATTGACAACGTTGAAATGCTTCGCCAACTTGCAAGGATGCCAGAAAATTTGAGCAATACCTGGAATGTTTGAACGCGTCAGACAGTCTATGACTAGGCGTGTTCAGTAGGGTGGATCGATTTTACATTTTTTTCGATTTCCATATTCTAATAGAGACAAAAACTTGCGCATGCATGAGAAAATACCCTCTGCAAAATCTTAGCTTAATAGGTAATCATCTTCTGCTCCCGGCAGAGCGATGAAAATCATATTTTAGTAGTCAAAAACGTATTTTTCTTATAATTTTTAAAATATTTCAATATGCATCAAAATTATTCCTAATAACTATAAAGTCGATGAAAAAGACCTCATATGATCGTTTTTCCAAGCGCGTTGTCCTACGTTAATATCTTTTGCCCCCGGCAACAACGTCAAATGTTGAAAAAATAGGTAATTTATATACATATTTTCAGATCGGCTCTTTGTCTTAAATAATGCATTTATATATTTCCCATAGCATTTATATCGTTGCTTAGGCATGAAATAACAGACACGCAAAATCCCAGTACATGGGGCATTTCACTCCTGCATCAGGTTCTGCCACTGCAATAACATCAGGTATCATCAACTTTCTAGAGATTAACAATATTAGCACGGACGACATTGTGGCTATCGGCTGTGATGGTACCGCAGTGAACACGGGTCGAAAGGGTGGAGCCATTCGTATGATTGAAATGAAACTACAAAGGCCAGTTCAGTGGATCATATGCCTATTACACGGTAATGAATTATCACTGCGACACCTCAGTCAAGACTTGGACGGCAAAACAACTGGGCCAATGGGCTTTACTGGACCAGTTGGAAAACAACTGAACGACTGCGAAAAACTTCCAATTACAGAATTCGATGCCATTCCATCTCCCGACATTGACATAGATGATGCCGAGTTGAGCACTGACCAAAAATATTTGTTAGGCATCTACAGAGCAGTGTCGAGCGGTAGCTGCTCTTCAGCTCTCGCGGCTCGAAATCCAGATAAGATGGCGCATTCCAGGTGGCTGACAACAGCAAATAGATTTCTGCGCCTCTATGTTTCAACCAGTAAACCCTCCAGCACCTTCAACGAAATTGTGCGATTCATTATGACAGTTTACGCACCAATTTGGTTTAAGATAAAGAAAAACTCCAGTTTCACTGAGGGCGCAAAACATTTTTTCGAAATGATGCGTCTCTCTCAGACCATGCCTCAAAGATCTAAGACAATCGCCAACAAAGTCCTCCGTAGAAATTCTTTCTTTGCTCACCCAGAAAATATTTTGATCTCCATGCTACATGCCGATGAGCAACACATAAGAGAATTGGGATGGAGAAGAATATTAAAAGCACGATCAAAACAATCACCAGCGGGGGAAATTCGAGCCTTCGCCATGCCTGAGCTGCTCTACGATAGTCAAAACTATTACGAAATGATCAACTGGCAAACGGCTGAGGTGACCGAACCCCCCGTTACAAAAACAATACCTGATACCCGAATAAAAGAGTTTGTTGAGACGGGAGACCAGCCTGATGGACTGATCCCACTATTCCCTTGTCATACTCAAGCGGTCGAGAGACTCATCAAATTAGTAACCGAAGCCTCTGCCAGTGTAGGTGGAATAGAAGAGAGGGACGGATTCATCCGCTCCCGTCTTCACTCCCGAACAAAAATTCCACGATTTGATTCTAAGAAAGATTACCGTATGTAAATCGACATGCAGCCAAAGGAAGGGTGGTTGGGGCTGGATAGGGTGAAACTCGACGTACAGCTACCTCCTCGTGGTGAGTTCTGGGTTGCTAATTTTATAAAATTAGCAAGCGAGGAGCTGTACTTAGTACTTATCGTACTTATAACATCGCATTAACGTAATTATAATCCACATTTAGACTTTTCTCGGGGACAGAAGATATTACTCTAGAGTCATAAAATTTTGCGTGTGTGTTATTTCATGCCTAAGCAACGATATAAATGCTATGGGAAATATATAAATGCATTATTTAAGACAAAGAGCCGATCTGAAAATATGTATATAAATTACCTATTTTTTCAACATTTGACGTTGTTGCCGGGGGCAAAAGATATTAACGTAGGACAACGCGCTTGGAAAAACGGTCATATGAGGTCTTTTTCATCGACTTTATAGTTATTAGGAATAATTTTGATGCATATTGAAATATTTTAAAAATTATAAGAAAAATACGTTTTTGACTACTAAAATATGATTTTCATCGGTTTTGTCTCTATTAGAATATGGAAATCGAAAAAAATGTAAAATCGATCCACCCTAGTGTTCAGGCGTGTATTCAAGCGCAAAGCGGTCATTTTTAACGCTTCCTTTAAAGGTAAGGCGGATACTTGATGGAACGCATAACGGGCTGTAACTCTGAAACAAAGCGATTTCGGGCATATGTTTATATAAACTTTTCTCATTGTTTTCAGCTCCTGAATCCATCCTGAAAGTGCGTCCCACATGTTATGAAAACAATCTCGAAGCCTTTGTGCTAAAGCGAATATGACTATAAGGAACTTTCGGTTTTGTACAAGTGAAGGTAAAGACACTCTTTCGTACTTTCTGCAGTAATATATACTGACAGCAACTCTGGGTGAATTATAAAAAAAGTTCTGGCAGAACTCTAAATTTGCTGTACAACAGGTCTTTTAGATTCTTATATAAATTGCCGCCGAGATACTCAGCTTCGCAAATGTTTGCTACCCGCAATGTCCCGAGCTTCCCGGAGGAAACAAGACATGCTCAATACAGTCTAATGCAAAGAATTAAAAAATAAACCAACCTGATTATCCAAACTATCCATGAGACCTGCCGTTTATTCTCTAAGCTATGGAATTTTTGGTATGAAAACGTCTGTGTAGCTTCACTTAACTCCGACATTACTGTATTATTTCTAATCAACTGTATATATTTCTATCCTTAGTATGTGAACTGTCATTGTATTAATAATATTTATCATATGGACTATAGTCTGCCAATAACCTCATTCATTTTCATATATATATATATATATATATATAATATATATATATATATATATATATATATGATGCAAACCGAAAAGGAAAAAGAAAAATGATTCCAGAAAAATGATTCCTTGTGTTTGCATCATTCATTCATTTCACGTGTTTAATTGTGAAATTCATTCCATAAAATATATATATATATATATATATATATCACCGTAACATTCAATAATTAAGTTGTCAATTTTACTTTACAAATAACACTGGAATGCATATTAAATTGTTTTGTCTGCTGTGAGGGTTTTTTCAACTCATATTATATAATTCGACCATGCTGAATTCGAAAATGACATTGGTTTTCCTCAATCAGGTCAGGGTTTTTCTCTATTGGCCATTTATTATAAGTCCAATTTTATCCCCAAATTTATTGATTTTTTTAGCTTAAACACTGTAGATACGAGTAATATTATAAGAACACTCGTGAAAAATGAAAACATTGTGTGAATAAATACTTTTATTCATACAATGAATATGGAAAAAAGTTTATTGAGGAAGGAATGAAGTTTTTTTGGCTTTCCGTCTGTGTTTTTCTTCGGGCACGTCTCGCTTCAAACACCAGCAATAGTCCGCCAGCATATTGATATCCCAGTTTCCCTGGTACCTCTCTTCCATTATTTTGATATCTTCGTGAAATCGTTCACCCTGTTCCTCACTATAATCCCCGCAATTTTTAGGAAAATAGTCCAAGTGGGACCACAAAAAGTGCATTTTTATGGACATGCGCGACCCATGAGCTTTGAAAGCTTCCATCAAGTTTTCGACAACGGACTCGTATTCTGGACTTCTACGCTTGCCAAGAAAATCAGTGACAACTGATTTGAATGCCTGCCAGGCATTCTTCTCAGTTGGAGTCATTGCGTTTTCGAACTGAGTATCCTTGATCAAAGTTCGAATTTGAGGACCATCAAAAACCCCAGCATTTAGTTTAGCATCAGATATATGAGGAAATTTACTCTCGAGATATCGGAATGCTGAACCCTCCTTATTCATTGATTTGATGAAATTTTTCATCAAGCCCAGCTTAATATGAAGTGGTGGGAGCAAAATTTTTGTTGGTGGTACAAGGGGCACTGAAACGACATTATGCGACCCAGGTTCAAAATTCTCTCTGGATGCCCATTCACGCTGTGCATAGTGCTTCTCATCCGCTCGGCTATCCCATTTGCAGAGGAAACATGGGTATTTCGTGTATCCCCCTTGCATTCCCAATACAAATGCCACAATCTGAAAAAAATGAAAATATTTAAAGAATTTAGAGAATTTGTTCTATCAGATAAAAAAATTTATGCATTGGACTGTATCACTTCTGTGGGGAAGTTAAGTGTTCTTATAGCTCTCAAATAACCTTTGGAAAAACAACATAGTCAATAGCAATAGTTTACTTATGATATTAGTATTACCTTCAAATCTCCACAGATCCTCCAGTTATGTTGGTCGTATACGAGAGCATCCAGTAAAATTTTCATGTTATCGTAGCTCTCAGTAAGTTGTACGGAATGTGCTACAGGGACTGATGCAACCCTATTCCCAATGTTGAGAAGTACTGCTTTCAAACTTCGTTTAGACGAGTCTATAAATAGCCTCCATTCTGATGCGTTATATGGCAGGCCCAAGGATTCGATTAGCCCCTCAACATTGCAGCAGTACACTAAGGAAGAGGTATTTTCGTGCACTGCAAAAAACTTGCGGAATTCTTCCTCTCGTTTCCTATACCAGGAGAATGTTGTTCCCGGAGCCAGCAAGTTGTCCTCTCGAAGTCGTGAGCCCAAGATCTCAGCAGCTAATTTGGAAAGTCCTAAATCCCTGGTAAGATCATTAAGTTTGGCCTGGTTGAGAGGCCTCGGCTCATTTGAAGCGGTATTTTGAGGTATATACGACTGGGACTGGTCATTGGCATTGGTCATTGATTCATCATCAGAATCATCGAAGTCCAGGGTTTGAGGTGGGTCGGGTATTGGAATTCCAGGACCATGGGGTACAGGTCTCATAGCAGAAGGAATGTCAGGGTATACAACAATGTGTTTATTCTTCTTGTTAACTCCTGAAAATAGAAACACAGAAACATGGATATAAAACTTGCATATGAAATAGAAGAAGCATTCAGACAGTGGCGGCTCGTGAGGGAAGGCTGCGGTCTGTAAGATATGAAATAGGTCGATGGAGTCTGTATATTTTCTTTCTTTTTCATTCATATTGTCCCTTCGGGGACAATATGAATGGAAAAGAAAGAAAATATACAATCATTGTATATGTAAATATAACTTGTATAACAATATGTATGTGTAAATGTATTTTCTATAACAATATGTATATGTAAATGTATGATTACCATTATGGTGAATATTATGCTATATATGGTGAATATTACATTATGGTGAATATTATGTCAAGTTTCATACGAGGATTTCAAAATATTTAAGAAAAATAAATTTATAAGCCCACCTTGGAGGTTTGTCATGCAGAAATAGCAATCTGTCACGTGATCCTTTCCTTCTCTCCAAATCATGGGAATTCCAAAAGGCAAAGATTTCGCTCTGCCTTTGCTCCATCTTCTCAAATTTTCAATGCACGTCTTGCAGCACATATGAGGGGCGAAATTTTTGTCCTGGTCCCCTAGCTTAATTCCAAAGTATGCTCTATACATTGTCTTCACAAATTTAGTGATTTGGGACTGGTTATTTGGCATGGTAACCGTCCCACATATGTAGCAGAATCTATTGGGATCATTTTTACACGCTCTATTCATTATGAAATATTTTATCTATATGCCTGAAAAGTAAAAATAGATATTATACAAGTGAAACAAGTGATGATAGATGTTACTGTTCCAATTCCGCTTTGACAAAATCACGAAAAATTCTATTTTACTTATGAGGCCATAGCCGGATAACCTGAGCTGATTGAGAAAAACGGATTGCAGATTCGAAATCAGCAGGAAAAACTCTATAAGAATCACTTTCAAAACCCTTGACAACAAAATTGATGCATACCAGTGTAATAAACATTCTGTATTATGCCAATATTTCGACTTTATTGGTCAATTATATAGAGTGACATTTGCTCAGAAACTATTCTGGAATTAATGTATTTTATATCTGGAAACAAAACGCCCTTATTGTTCCAAATGAGAAGTGATAATGTGTCTGTCTATCTGGTGACATCGATAGACTTTTAATTTCAGACTCGCTCTAACGTATTGCGAAAGAATTAATTTATTTATTGAGAGTTTGGAACAAAGGGAACCGTCCTTTTTTCATACTATTTCTATTGACCTTTTTTCTATTTGGGAACGAAGGTTTAAAATCATTTAAATATTAAAAAATGAAAAAGGTTATTTATTATTATTACTAGTACATTACTCGTCGCTTCGCTGACGGTTAGCTAAAGACCCGCACTACGTGCGGGTAGTAAAACATATCCAAGTAGAGGGCCGGAATATTTTTTGTAGTTCGAAGGCTGTTATTAACTGTTATTAGCTAGGTTAATTGAATGGTTAGGTTAGGTTAGGTTAGGTTAGGTTGGTTAGGTTAGGTTAGGTTAGGTTGGTTGGTTAGGTTGAGTCGTGATATTTTCGTTAAAGCTTAACCTAACCTAACTTAACCTAACCTAACTTAACCTAACCAATCGTCAAGGGCGTACAGTTGACCTAACCGGGCATTTAACACCCAGGTGCACAACCTCGGGACCTAGTCAATATGTGTGTGAAGTTTTATGTTTGTAACTGCTTTCATTTTGGAGCTATGGCTGGAACAGACACACACACACACACACGCACGCACGCACACACGCACGCACACACGCTGAAACACACACACGCACGCACGCACGCACACACGCTGAAACACACACACGCACGCACGCACACACGCTGAAAGTGTGACGGACGGACAGACGGACAGCTCTCTTTTATATTATAGTAGAGAAGAGATAGAGATTATTATTATTATTATTACTACTATAAGGTGTTACAACCAAATGAAAGCACATAAGTCCGATGTTTAAATCTAATCTTTAGAATTATTTAATTTTATAACTTATATCTCTTGACACTTGCAAATAAAAATTATAAAAATTAAATTAAAAGAGAAAAGAAAAAATTTCATAATAATAAAATAATATTAATAATAAAAATTAAAACCAAAAATAAGACTAAATTATTCAAATTTAAAAAAAAAAACGAGTAATACAAGTAATCGGAGGAGACTGTAGGCACCAATCGACCATGGAAGTACTCCGGGAAGGGTGGGGAAACGTTAGGCAGTAGACAGGAAGTGCTGGAACTCCCGTTTCTCCTGTCACTGTCCTCCTGAGCTGATCTTTTTCCGTATCTCATCTACCCTGTGAGCAGTCCAGCATGCTCTCAAACACGCTTTTCCCTCTATTCCTCACTACACATACATGCATCTTATACACTACACAATCTTTTCAAAATTTCTTAAAAAAAAAAAAAAAAAAAGTCATCATTGAATCTTGGAGACCTTGTTTTTAGCTTTCTCCTTCCTCTCTGGAGGGATCACTTTGCAGGCGTTCGCCCTTGGCCCTCTCCTTCCTACGAAAGAAAATTACGCAAATCATATAAAACAACCAAGTAAACCATTTAAGGAATCTAAGACATCCTATTGCTTCCAAACTCCCTCCTAACTTTACATTTGAAGTATCAAGGAGATCCTTCTCACACGGAGTTGATGTTTGGAAAATTCTGTAGAGACAAATTTAAAAGCGAATGATTCTCATAAAAAAAATTCCTGTTCGACTAAAAAAAATAAGTTTTTGATGGATACTACAGGGTGTTCAAAAAGAAACGCAACCCATTGGAGAATGAATATATCATTGTAACCTAATCCTTTTCTTTTCTATTTCGTTTGCGTTTCTCTTTGAACACCCTGTAGCTATACTTTTTTTCCCTTCACGTTCATCTTCATATTCTGTTTCTTACACTTCACCAGAAACCTTTTGGGAAAATCAATTTGTTCTGAAAATTTCTATTTTTTTTAACGTAAAAATAGAGGGTGATCCGTTTGGGTTTGGATAAAATAAAATTTATGTGAAATGGAAACAGTAACATTGTATAGTTTAATATTTGACAGACATTGTCCACAACGATGGTAGAGTGTGACGAACCTAATTTGTCTTCAACATGACCCCCCCCCCGCTTCCGGACACGACAGAGGTCATAACGAGAAGCTAATTCTTACTACCACCTGCATGTGGTTTAGTTATAGACCCCGTTTCTTCAAATGTGCGGTACCACTGCACTATGAAGTCGTATTTAGGAGCTTTTCGAACACCACACACACGGCGAAACTCACGCTGTACCGCTGTCACACTCTCAAACTTAGCAAACCAAATGACACACTTCGCACGTTGTTGTGCATTCACCGCCATCTTCGAAACTGGCATGTCTTATAAGTCTGAGAACAGATGGCTGTATCACTTCTCGATAGATTCTCACAGCGTTTTTTATTTTATTCATACCCAAACGGATCACCCTGTACTTTCAAGGCAAACTAATTTTGATGTTTGGTTATTGTATACTTGCTTTATTTTATATTCAAATCAGGTGTAATCAGTGCATTTTAAATTATTTTAAAGATAAATCGGTGCTCCTTTAGTATGCGGTCTACAAATTCTGCCGCACTCTACTTTTTTCAAAGTGCAGTCTACAAGTTTTTTTTGTTAAATTTGTGCCTGCTCAGACATTCTGCCGCTCTTTTTTTTTCGCTAAATGACTCACTCACATGACTTAGATCCTATTTGACCTTGAAATTCAAAATGATTGTTTAACATCAGTAGCTTGAGAAATTTGAAGCAGTAAAGTTGTAAACAATTCAATTGCCGGTGCTACTATAGTATGCGGTCTACCTACGATTGGTTAGGTTTAGTCAAGATATTTTCGTTAAAACTAACGAAAATATCATGACTAAACCTAACCAATCGTCAAGGGCGACTGACATTGGGATGTAAACAAGCAATTAGTAAACAAGCTAAGAAGGTATACTTGCATTTAAACTTTTTGTTTTTAACTTTTCAATAAATTTTTTTCAAGTAAGATTGTCATTTCAACCTTCTTTAACTACATTTAAAAAAACAAATTAGTGTAGACCGCATACTAAAGTGTGAATTTGTCTGTAGACCGCATACTAAAGGAGCACCGATAAATCTGAGTCAATCTATATAAATGTTACAACTATACGATATGGAAAAAAATTCACCTAGAAACATAAAATTAAAAAAACGGCCACCAAAAAAACATTAAAAATTACGGAGCAAGTGTAGTTTACGTCCCCCTGTGGTGCCTAGTGCAGTTTACGTTCGCTTACATTAACCTAGTGTAGTTTATGTTCTCCTATATTATCCTAGTGTAGTTTGCGTTCCCCAACTTTGTTCGCGTATACCTAATCAAATAAAACGTTAAAACCAACGAAAATATTACTTAACCTAACCAATCGTCAATATATATATATATATATATATATATATATATATATATATATACACACCCTAGTGTAGTTTACGTTCCCCAACTTTGACCTAGTGCAGTTTGTGTCCCCTTTTGCGTCACGGGGACGTAAACTACACGTGCTTCAAAATTACTGATCGATAATATTTTGTGCTTCTTTCAATATTTTTTTATCCTTTTCGGTGACAGTAAAGGTGAAATTTTGTTTCTAGACGAACTTTATTCCTAAGGTGTACATTAATTACATATAATGAGTGTTAGTAATATTTTGCCAAAAAAAAGTAATTCTTATACAGTAGCTTCAAATTTGGCAGTTCTTTCGATCGAGCACTTAAAATTCCGGATCACCTGAAGATCAGGGCCCCCAGTCTTCTTTAGTTAGCCTTATAAGGCTAACTAACGAAAATATCCCTAACCTAACCAATTGTTAGGTTAACTGTACGCCCTTGACGATTGGTTAGGTTAGGTTGTGATATTTTCGTTAGTTAGCCTTATAAAGCTAACTAAAAAAGGCTGGGGGCCCTGATCTTCAGGTGATCCAAAATTCCTTTTCCTTACTGCAACAAATAATAATAATAATAATAATAATAATTATGATAATAATATTAATAATATTAATAATAATAATAATAATAATAATATTATTATTATTATTATTATTATTATTATTATTATTGGTGTAAAGTTATTCTACTGTATATAAAAAAGGTAGCTGAAAAAGATTTTTAAATTACTAGTCCATCCATGAACATTGTAAAGGAGAGGGGAACCTTAATAAAGTAATTTTATTTGGAAGGCAGAACCACTATTGGAGATACTGTAAACTAATGTTTCAGGCAAGACAGATTTCCAAATTGAAATACAACGACAGTAACAAGGTTTCTCGAATGAAAGCCGAAACCTCTAACTTAATGCGCGTTATTTGTTTGCTTGGAAATAAAACACACACATACACATACACAATTTCGTGTGTGTGTGTGTGTGTGTGTGTTTGTGCATAAAGTGTAGTTAATTTGTTTTCCATAAAGTAATTACGATTTTGCTGCAATGATCATAAATTACATATTTCACATTAAAGATATGTTAAGGTTTGGCTGGATATAATAGAAGCTTATTATGTTCATACATACACACACATACATACATACACACATATACACACACACACATACACATACACGCGCGCGCACGCGCGTGCGTTGGCTAATTGCTTTAATTCGAATATTCAATTTTAATTCTTCAAAGGTATGAGTGACCTTGATTTTGCCTTTCATGTCCACAATTGGTTGCATAACACCTGTCTGGCAGAATAGTCCTGTTGAATGGCTTCCTCATTTTCTGGACCCTTCACCACTGTCTCCTATTTATTCGTGAGATCACCTGAAGTTTGCAGTTTACGAGTCACGTTCATGCATCACTGAGAAACTGAACGTAAACTTTTGAAAGAAGAATGCTAATGTTTCTAGTAGAATTTTAAGTAATGTTCAGATCTGTTTATGTAAGAGAATATGTGAACAGTTTTCCGACCTGCACTCTGAATATTTAATGAATTAATAAATATTCCATGTACACGGGGTCAGGATTTTCCGTTCACCTTGTACTCTGTATATGACGTAAAGGGAGTTAATTTATAGATCTTGTAAATTGGCACTTAACGTGTCAATGTATATCTTACTACGAGTAAAAAAGGGGATGTGAGGGAATGTAAGGGATGTGTAACCATTTTGTGAGAATGAATTGTATAAGCGTTACTAGTAAAGGCTTCTTTTCAAACCGAGAGATAGAGACCAGAACGATGTTCCAAAGGAGAACATAAACCTGATCGGTTTCTTCAGTTTCATCTGCGATGATGCGGAATGACGAACAGTACTAGTTAAATGGGGTCCCATTTTACAATTATCCGCTTAAGAATTAAAGTAATGCTTAATAAGAGACTTGATAAGAACAATGATTGTCAAAAGAACATAGATATATGCTACGTGATTTTAGCATTTCATAAATTAAAGCTAATTAGTAAGGTCGAATGAAACTATATCATCAATTATTTACACAAAATGAAGCAATAAAGAAAAAATTTACGCTTTTTAATGGTACTACATAAGAAAACGCCGAAGGGCGCGGATACTTAAAGGCGCTTTGGTGACGGGATCGAACGTTTGTTTATTCTGTATCCACCCGAAGAGGATGCCAGTGGGCATCGAAACTGTTGTGGAAATAAACTCTGTCTATTAGAGTGGGGTTTTATTATCATATTTTGACCTTCACGTAGAAAAGTGAAGTTTTTTGCATTTAATATTATCCTGTATAGACACTGTATATTTAGTGTAATAATGTTACTTTTATAGGGGCCGTATATACAGTTTTAACAAATAAAATATTAATCAATTACGAAGCTTGAACATAAGATTAATGCATTCTGTATAAACACAAGTCGAAGAACTTGTATTTTAAGGCTTTCAGACCCAGAGCTAATTCCTTTCTATGTAATGAATTATAGTAATAATCAGCGTATCTCCGTCAAAGAAAATTTAACGAGAGTTCGACTGCGAATGTTTTTATAAGATGAATGAAATTAACACTCTAATGAACTTTTCTGATGAGGAAAATACAGTATTACAACTGAAAATGTGTTTCCGTAATAATGCTACTCCTTTCTTAATTCTCTCTCTCTCTCTCTCTCTCTCTCTCTCTCTCTTTATTTCATATATATATATATATATATATATATATATATATATATATAAAATACCGAGGATCAATGAAAGAAAGCCACCCCCAGCCTTCTTTGGTTAGCTTTATAAGGCTAACTAACGAAAATATAACGACCTAACCTAACCAATCGTCAAGGGCGTACAGGTGACCTAACGACTGGTTAAGTTAGGTCGTGATATTTTCGTTAGTTAGCATTATAAAGCTAACTAAAGAAGGCTGGGGGTGGCTTTCTTTCATTGATCCACTACCAAGTGAAAATTTTACTGGCGTCAACAAACTTGGACTCACTGACAGTCTTCCAAGTACTTTCTCCTGAGCATTTTTGACACAAACCAATTAATGTCTGTACCGCGTATACCAACAAAATACTTTCATTGTCAGGACCTTTGCTACATACGTTTCGTGTCCTCTGTCGCAATGTACAGTTGCCGGCATATGTAAGGTTCCTCGCCTCACAGGCGACTCCGTACATATGGCAACGTCGCAGCGATAGTCAAGGTACCCCAACTGGGGGAAGTTGGGGTGGAGGAGGGACAACTGAGTCCAACAACATATAACATTGAGATACAGTTAAGGCGCCGTTCAAAAATTACGTAACGCTATTTTTACTAAAACCTGACCTCCCCCTGTAACGCTCCGGAATGTGTGAGGTGTGGGGTTGGGGAAGTGTTACATAACATCTTAGGGAGTGCCTGGTCTAGCGTTACAGAAGTTCCTGGGGGATCTGGGGTGTCAAGTTTTAACAAAAATAGCGTTACGTAATTTTTGAACGGCCCCTAATTATAATGTAATGTCGGAGTTCAACGCTGTTCACGATCATATTAATCGTTTATCTTTACGAAAACAATGTTTATTAGTCTTATACAGTAATAAGGTTCCATTATGACTACTGCAAGTTTATATGAACAGATACCACCATGTAACTTTTTATATACTAGTGAATTTGAACCAAAAATAGACATTACACAACCATCCTCCACACACTCTCATTCCCCTTCCACACCCACCAGTCTCGCGTATATTAAATCATTATGTAACAATACTAATAAAGCTGTTTGTAGAGTCTGTGTGCAGCTTTAAACCTTTACTAACTTACGAATCTACACGATTATATATATATATATATATATATATATATATATATATATATATATATATATATATATATATATATATATATATAAATAATTGACATTGAGCGAAAAAAAAGATTGAGACAGTGTGAGACAGAGAGAGCAAGGTAGAGGGGCAGAGAGAGTTAGTGGGAAATGGCTTATCGATTGTTACACAAAGAACTTGTTAACAGTTTCGATCTGAATAACAGTAACTGATTATCAAAATCACATAAGAATAATCCACGGTTATACTAGCATAAACTTATTTATATATACGAGGGCCACTCAATATATTTTGCCCCACCTTTTTTTTTCTTTCCAAGTTTCCTTGTAAGTTCCAGAATTTTTGTACACAAGTAGTTACATACCTTTTGTACAAGTTTTTATCTTTCCACATAGTCTCCATCCTTTTCTACGGCTTTCCTCCTCCTTGAAACAAGGGCCTTTATTCTTTGATCGTAAAAATCCGCTGGGTTACGCTGGAGCCACCTCTTAGCCTCCTAAACAACCTCATCGTCACTCTGAAACTTTCCTCCACGAATAGCATCCTTCATTGGCACAAACAAATGGAGGTCTGAAGGTGCCAGATCCGGGCTGTATGGAGGGTGGGGTAACACAGTCAAGCGCATGTTTGTGATGGCTTCTCTTGTTTGCAAACTGTTGCGTGGTCTTGCGTTATCGTGCAAAAGAAGGACGTCTTACAGTTTTCTCTCCAGTCGAACTCGCTTTATACGTCTCTGGAGTCTCTGTAGGGTAGCAATATATGCCTCTGAGTTGATTGATTGTCCTTTCTTCATAATGTCTATCAGAATCACCCCTTTCATGTCCCAGAAGATGGTGGCCATTCACACTTCCTTCACTAATTCCTAGCTCCAGTGATAGCTCCTTGTATGTGACGCGTCGATTTGATCGAATGATGCTGTTAGCACGTTGCACAGTGTGAGATGTGACAACCGATGTCGGGCGACCGCTGCGTGGCTCATCATCGAGGCTGGCTCTCCCTCTCTCCAATGATCTCACACGTTTAGACTAGCTTCCAACTGTGCTTCGATCAACAACAGCATCTCCGTAAACGTTTTGTAGACGTTTGTGAATATTTCCAACTGTTTCCTTCTCTGCGGTTAAGAACTCGATAACAGCTCTCTGTTTACGACACAGGTCACTGTCAGACGCCATTTTCGAAACTGCGTTAACCATCGGTTTTATACAAGGGCGTTTAAAAGCGGTTTTATACAAGGAGGGGAGGTTCAAACTGGAAAAATGCGGTTATGTGAAGCTCAGAAAGTTAAAACTTACGACCCAAAAGACATTTCATCCCTATGGCCTATTATTTAGCTCAGAAAAAAGGGTGGGGCAAAATACACTGAGTGCCCCTAGTACTTATTAATTCATACAATATTATACTACTGTTTGTGAAATGACGTTGATGGGCCAAACCGTGGTGATGACATGGTTACTTGCTGTCGCCGTCCAGGAGAGACTACATATGGGCGTGTCAATGGAAACCGTAAGGCGACGGTTGCATGAAGCAGGATATTACCACCAGTTTGTGGCTGATGCCTATTATATTAATAGTGTTTTCCAGATTGTATTTGTATTATCAATGTGGAGAGATAATGATTTAATTACGATGGACAGCTAAACCCATTAATGTTTTCCAGATTTCCTGTTGCATTATCAATGTGGGGATTATGATAATAAAATCCCACTCTAATAGACAGAGTTCATTTCCACAACAGTGTCGATGCCCACTGGCATCCTCTTCCTTCATTCGTTTTTCTGTATCCACCAGAAGAGGATGCCAGTGGGCATCGAAACTGTTGTGAAAATAAACTCTATCTATTGGAGTGGGTTTTTATTATCATAATTTGACCTTCACGTCGAAAAGTGAAGTTTTTTGCATTAATGTGGAGATATTATTAGATCTTAACACGGAATATATATATATATATATATATATATAATATATATATATATATATATATATATACATATATATATATACACACATTTAACTGCAATGACCGCGCAGTATATTAACGTATAGAAACGACCTAAGTATAGAGGAGTTTGTTATTTCTCTTCCTCGTGTGCAGAACACTCCTCTATACTTACGTCGTTTCTATATATATATATATATATATATATATATATATATATATATATATATATATATATATATATATATATATATATATACAATAAAACACCAATTCTTTATTGCAACAAATATGCAATGGTTGAGAATGTTTTCCTAAATAGTTTATCATACAAAATGATAAAGTCATACAAAATGCTCACAATTTGCCATACATTAACATAAATGGTACAGCTATACCCGGTTCATAGTTAGTATTTGGTCCATCCCCCATTATTGTCTATTACATCTTGTAATCTGTGAGGCATAGATGCAACATGGTTATGTATGATGTGTGGGTTCCTTCTGAACATCTCCCACTCAGCTATAGTGTGATCCAGCAGCTGGTGGCTGGTCCGCCCCTGCCCAGGCTCCCACGAGTTCACCACATTCACCCACACGTTCTCAATGGGGTTGAGGTCACACCCCTTACTCGGCGAGTCCAGTAGTTCTAGATTTCGCTGTTCCTCAAACCACCTTCTAACAATCCTGGCGGTGTGGATGAGAGAGTTGTCTTGCAAATGGATTTTAAATATTAAAAGTAAAATTATATCTCATCCATACGCTTCATCAGTAACCCACTATTCGAGATGGGTCTTTACCCCTATGTATTAGCGGTTTCTCTCAGCTAAATGTAATTGTGCGCAGTTATACAAATAATACAGTCTGCAGTTAACCAGAATAAAATCCTAAAGTGTTGTCATAATACTGAAAGAGTTAAAGAACAATGTTATAACCATTATTCGTCCCATGTAAATTTGGAAACCGGACATATAAATGCGTGTAATACATAAATCTTACTCTAGTAATAGTATAATATTCTATAACACACAAATACAACACACTTGCATGAAGATAATCTGCTCAGGATAGGGCAAGGCATACGCGCGTACAGAAGGCACCATCACCTCCTCCATGATCTCTATATATTGATCTGCCGTAAACTTCCCGTGGGTCTCAGTCAGCTCTCCTCGTCCCTAGGTGTATCCATCCACACACATTCGCCGTCACGTGTCACTCCTTGCCACTTTGTAAATATTTTGGCGGGCATATTTCGTGTTGTCCTGTCGCCAACACCAAGACGGCCGTGAGTTGTAAACGCAAACGTCTTCTCTTCAGAGAAGATAACTCTGCTCCAGTATGCGAGATCATCATTTATATGCTGGCGAGCAAACGAGAGCTTGGCATGACGATGTCGTTCTTAGATCCTCTCGTTTTTGGCAGGAGTACGGTGGTGATATCCTGCTTCATGCAACCGTCTCCTTATGTAGTGTCTCCCGGATGGCGACTGCGTTGTTGATACGATCGTTCTGCACTTCGTTGATTATTCTCCGGTCTTCTTCTGGGGTGGTCTTTCTTGGTACCCCACACCTAGGACGATCTAGCAGATTCCCAGTCTCCTGCCACCTCTGCACCCAGCGTCGAACAGTAGATTTCGAAATTCCCAGTTCCACGGCTATGTCAGCTACAGAGAGGCCTGCTTCCCGCATGGGTTGGGGACTGTTCGCCTCCGCCCTTTCGCCGCCGGAGGTTCGCCACCGCCGGTTCGCCTCCAGCGATTCGCCGATGGGGACTATTCGCCACCAGGGACAATTCGCCACCATCAATTTATTTAAATTGGCAATAAAACAAATTTTTGTAAAAGCTATATATTGAAATGAAATAATTAAACACAGTTATTTATAAAAATGAGTTAAAATAAGGAAATTTCAATTAATTTAATAATTATGTCAAATGCAAACAGTATATTTATTGAAAATAAATCAATAGTTATTTAAAAAAATTAGATAAATAAAATTTCAGTTGATTGATAATTATGTGCTAAGCCTCGCAAATATTCTAAACAGTCTCTTTCACCATACCCCAGCACGATTTTCTTAATTCTTGCATCCATGTCACGATATTTTTTTAGCTTCAGTGTCGGGTGATGGCCAGCAATAAGTTGTTCCATATACAAGTCACGACCTTTTTGTACTTTAACTAACGACTCAATAAACTTCCATATAGTGGGATGAGGAGCTCCAAGTTCAAAGGAAGGCAAGTTTTCGGTGTGCAGCTTCTGCGTAATTATTTGTCCTATATTCGTCATTGATAGTTGTCTCGTATACACTCCACATGTCATGGGGGAACAAGGGGACTCTTCTGCTGGTGCCACTCCTATTGTAGAGTCCAATATAATTAAATTCAAACCAGTTCACTATTGGTTGCAATTCTTGTGGCAATTCATTGGCAAGTGCTTCTACATGGGCATCAATGTCAGCAATTGGCACAAAAGCAAGAGCAATTACCATTTTTGCTTTTAATGCAAAGTCAGAATCGGTATTGTATTGCTGGGTGGCTCCAATTGCAGCAATATGTCTTTGCATGCTCTGCGCCAAATGAAAGAAACAGCCTTTGATCCTAGCTTCAGTAAAACATTCTCTCATAGCAATGATAGCTGCCTGCTCAAAATCACAATGGATACACTGTGGACTGACATTTGGCAATAATGACTTAATCATTTCAAACATGCGTGTATACGTGCAACGCTGTTTATTTGGTAGAAGTGCATAAAATATTGGATGAACCCCACCATGCTTTTTGGCTAAAATGCAATATACTTGTGAAAATAAAATAGGAGATATATTGAACGTACCGTCTGCATACCATATCGAAGATACTAGATGCTGCAGCCAGGTCTCCCTGCCAAATATGATTATTCGATCTCTTCCTGGGCCGCTATCTGCTAAGAGGAAGTTTTCTTCTCTCCCGTTCTCAGGCTTATATATTTTGTATTGATCAGGGATAATTAAATGTTCAAGGTCAATTGGATTCGGAGGTGCAGTACTTATATCATTTCCTCTCCGTCGAATTAGTTTCTTCATGCTGCATGCTGTGGGCAAACACACTGGTTAATAAGAACGCTGGGTACTTCCACTGATTCTTCTGCTCGATGTTTCAAAGTAGTCTTTAGTTTAGCTACTTCAATATTTGCAGCAGAAGCAGAATGCGTGTGGTTATTTCATTAATTACTATGTCATTTCTCGTGTGACTTCGTCCATTACAACGACTCCTCTGTTCACATCGCCAAAATTTAACACTTTCATCAGTTTTGGAGGATTTGTCAAACACGTAAATATAACCATTGTGAAAAAACTTTTCTTTTCCTCTTTTGCTCAAAATAATTGTAGACATTGTGAAGGGCGAGTCTCGAATGACGATTCTTAAGCTTTAACTCTCCATGTCATGTCTGAACAGAATTATCTTACATCTGGCAACAGTAAATGTACCATCTGAGGCCGCACTAACGAAGGTTAGGTTACATGGCCTTACGCATGCAGCCTAGCATAGGCTACGTATGTAAGCTAACGAAGGGTTAACTAGGGCTGAAAAGATAATACATGTAATAAATTGAGATGCGTTAAGATTTAATAAGATCAAATACAAATGTGGATTTTGACAAAGGCAGAAAAGATAATACATATAATAAAATGGGATGTGATAAGATTAAATTAAAAAATGGAACTAAAATCTTTTTAGCTTAAAATTTATTTAAAGTTAATTAGTTGTAACTTGTTAAACAAGTACCCGGTGGCGAACCGTCCTCGGCGGCGAACCGGCAGTGGCGAACCGTCCTCGGCGGCGAATCGGCGGTGGCGAACCTCCGGCGGCGAAAGGTCCCATTCCGTCCCAGCATACCAATTATCCGGCCTCGCTGTGGAATTTCATCTTGAGTTGGATTCATTTTCAGAGTCGTCGGTGTTCGTCATACGGTATTGAAAGATAGTATGAACATAGATCATGCCAGTAACCATGTCAACACCTCGGTTTGGCCCATCAACGTCATTTCACAAATATTAGTATAATATTGTATGAGTTTATAAATATATATACTGTAAACCAGGTTAATTTCGCGGCAGCAAATTTTCGCTCTTTCATATCCTTGGACGAGTTTGTGGCATCACAATTTCGCGGTCAACAGTTGTTAGTTATAAGCTTACAGATTAAAATGATGTCATGAATGACGACATTTATTCTGGACTGTGATTGGTCAAGGATGACGTCGTATATCAAGGCAAGTTTTACCTCTTGGTATGCGGATAAATTTTCAGCAGCCCTCAACAGAAATGAATCCCTCGGTAAGATAGATTTGAAGCTCTCCACACTGAAACCTATTCATACTAAATGGATTGTCTCTATATGGGATAATCTACACAAAATGAAGGGCACCATTCGGAAGGGTTGGGAAACTGGCAGCATCATGACATTCTTATTATACAGTAATAATACAATATAATTTAAAATGTTTTTACTGCTTTTACTTTACAATGTTTTGGATCACCTGAAGATCAGGGTCCCCTAGCCTTCGTTAGTTAGCCGTATAAGCCTTATAAGGCTAACTAACGAAAATATCACGACTTAACCTAACCAATCGTCAAGTGCGTACAGTTGACCTAACGATTGGTTAGGTTAAGTCGTGATATTTTCGTTAGTTAGCCTTATAAGGCAAACTAACGAAGGCTGGAGGGCCCTGATCTTCAGGTGATCCCAGTGTTTGGAGCAAGAGTAGTTTACGTTCACCTGACGCGAAATGGGACATAAACTGCACTAGGTCAAAGTTGGGGAATGTAAACTACACTAGGATCATTAGGAGACATTCTTTAAATGAATCCATCAAATAAAAAGTTAAAACTAACGAAAATATTACGACTTAACCTAACCAATCGTCAGTGTGTGTGTGTATATATATATATATATATATTTTCGTTACTTTTAACGTTTTATTTGATTAGGTAAACGCGGACAAAGCTGGGGAACGCAAACTACACTAGGATAATAGGTAGTCAATTTCAGGAAGCAAACTGAAATCTTTAGATTTTCAAAGACTACTAACGATCAAATGATGCACTTTTATGTGCTAAATCGAAATATGGCTTTAAAATCCAGATTTGACCACTCCTAGCTACTTATATTTGAAGTTGAGGTTTACGAAAAATCAGCAATTTTTGCAAGTATTTTTTTATTGTATATAACTACATTTTACATACAATTAAAGACATTTTGAAAATTGATTGTATTTCAATATTAAAACTTAGAAATATAGATAGGTTTCTTGAACTTTACCAAGGATGCCATGTCTGCCTTGCTCTTGTTCCTGGACATGAGCTCCCTACTGGCCACATGGCCACTGATGTATGCCTCCCTCCTCTCTTGTGAGTAAATATGTTGTGCTGCTTCAGTTGTCATCCTTACACACTTCTCTACTGACTGTGTGTGAGGGCCATGCAGGAACTTCCATTGGTCTATCCAGAAACTCCGTAATTACAGCAGTGGTGAGAGAGCAGGTCAGAGGAGGCTCAGTCACGCCAGAGTTCCAGTCAATAAGCTCTGAGAGTTTGGTGGCATCTGGGTTGATGTCAGGAGTCTTCCTGGGTATGACACTGCAGTCTCCTACCTATGTGTCCTCATCTTCACCTCTGATTTCCAGTATCCTCTTCACTGCCTCCCTCCTTTCCTCCTCCACCTCACTGCACAGCATGGCCTGGAGCACAGCCTCAGAGTGTGCATACCAGGCTGATCTCTTCACTGTAGGCATCACTATTCCTATCACCTTCTTTTGACTTCTGAGTAGCTCCAGCAGGTACAGTACATGCCTGGGACCCTCCACCCAGCTGTGATTTAACTTGATGTTGAACCAGTTTGGCATGTAGACTCCCACTATGAATTTCACAATTATCCTCAGATTCTTCAGGTTCCTACCCTTCAGCCCATGTTTGCAAATCCACAATCTGCAGAACCTTAGAGCCGTGGTGACCCACCTATTGTGACAGACTGGCCCAATCTCCAGGAGAGCTAGACTCTGAGGTACCTCTCCCGATCTGATTGCAGTGATGATTCTGTAGCCATATGATTACTTTGTGCTGAGGCCCTTGACTACCTCCTGACTAAGATGGGGTAGAGGAGGACCAACAGTGATCCTCGTGAAGTTTGGGTTGATCTCCAGCTCAGTGGCAGTGTCTAACATCTTCCCTAGGGGCCCAGACCACTTGTTGCTCAATGTCTTGCTATCCAGTGCAGTCACCAGGTGTCTGAGACTCAGCTCCCCAGTGTGCAAGTCACAGACAATCCACACCAACTTCCTGCTAAGCTTGGCCTCCACATAATGCATTACTCCTCCCTCCCAGCCAGTATTCACATTAGTACTGTCATCTCCTATGGCCAAAAGGGTCTGGTCTACTCCTCTCTCTCTTAGCCAGTTCACCAGATGATCAGCAATGACCTCAGTATGACTTCTCTCCTCTGGAGCTTCCTCTGGTACAAAATGCCACAAATATTTCCCACCTGGTTCATTGTATACTGTGTAGTGTTCTTCCTTAGTGAGGCCAGGAAACTGCCTGTCACTGCCCTTAGCTTCCATCATCACTTTGGTGTCATCTCTTTTCCCATCAAAGAAGATACACAGGTGATGCCATTTTCCCTAATCTCTTCATCAAACTTCTTGACCAGCTCCTTAGTCAGTCTCTCCTGAGCCCTCCTCACCTTGTTGTGGTCAATCACCAATGCTGTGTTAAACTCTGTGGTAAGACCAGCATCAATCCAGGCAGCAGTGGCAATCTCTGCAGTCTCTCTCAGCCCAGTGTGATGTCTCAAGATAGCCAGAGCTATGTTGGTGATATCTTCAGTGTTGTATTTTTTCTTCTTAGCCACAGGCAAGGAAGAAGTTATCGCAGCCTCTGATATGAAGTCTTCGTCCTCCTCTCTCCTCCCTGCCTCCTCCAGTATATCTACAGTCTCCTCCAACTCCATCTCCAGCAGTGACTCCTCCCTCAACTCCTCTTCTTTCTTGGCTGACTCCTCTGCCTTCCTCCTCCTCCTTCTCCTCGGCCTTTCTTCTCTGCTCCTGTCTCTGCAGCACTGCTTCCTGTCTCCTGGTCTCAGGGTGATCAGCTAGACCCATCTGGTGTGCCCTCACACTGCCCACCTTTTCTCTCTGACCTTTAATGAAGGCAAGCTCCTGCACTGGTATCTTCTGCTCGCTCCTGCAGCTGCAGTCAATGTGAACCTCACTGTTGCAGACAGGGTTGCACCCAAGCTCACTGCAGCTCCTGATCACACAGTGACAGGTTAGGATGTCCACCAATTTGTCCAGTTTCATCATGAACCTATCTTTGACCTCTAGCTTCACATTGCCAATGGACACCTTCACTGCCTCATCCCACAGTGCCTTCACTTTAGCCCTGATCCTGACCTTAGTGTTGATTGCAGGTCCTGTGAATAGAGCATTGGCCTTTCTCCACTGAGCCAGTAGCCCTGGAACAATGCCGTTGTTAATCAGGTCATTAACTGGGTAATTCCTCCTGTCTTCCTCACTCATCTCTCTCCTCAACAAACCATACCTCAGTAGATCTCTGGCTGTGGGCAGCTCAGCAGGGGGAAGTTCCCTCCCAGTCCCCACCAAATGACTTAGGTGACAACTTGATTTGCTTCGGGTTCTGATTTCTTTCTGACTCATCCTGTGGACCTGTGAACGAAAGAAATGTCATTGAAATTTGGATAGGCCTACTGATTATGATTACATAAAATTAAGTTAATTGAAATTCTTAATATCTTCCTATAAGCTCAGATAAAAGGTTGTGTTGTTATAGGTACAAGACTTAATTATTCAAAGTAATGACAATTTCATATGTCTATCATATCAAAATATACAGAAAGTTTGCGTCACACATAACATTTTGAATAATTTCAATTACACAATATTTACATTACGAAGTAATCAAAATTGTCAAAAAGGAGGGAAAACACATGTATTCACAATCAAAACTCCAGCATTTGTGACTATATGAAACTTAGAAACCATACTGCACACCAAAAATAACCAAAGTTGACCACACGTATCAATGGCCCATTGATATACGATGCTACAGTCGTATTTAGGTTATATTTCAAACCTTTATGGTCAAATATAAGTAGGTAAATGGCTTTTTTAAGCAACACTAAAGATATTTCTAAGTTTGCTAGATAATATGACATCATTTGAGCATTAGTAGTTTTTGAATTGTTGACTTTACTAAAATTGACACACCCTACTAGGATAATGTAGGGGAACGTAAACTACACTAGGCGCCACAGGGGGACGTAAACTACACTTACTCCAGCAATTCTTTTTATGTAAACTTAAACTTAACCTATTTAAAGTTTCATGCATTACACATTTCATTCTTAGACAATTCATTAAACGTTTCATTAGACATTTCAGATTAGTCTTTTCAAGTGTTTAAAAAATTGAGACAATTTAGACATTTCAAATGACTTCCTGAAATGTCTAACGAAATATTTAATTAGTGAAATGTCTAATGCATTAGTAATAAGACATTTCAGAATTCACAAAATTGGGACAATGAAACCTCTGACGAAACGTTTACTTCTATTTAGAGTGCAATGAGGGAAGTGAAAACACTGAAGTCGGGTATTCGAATCTTGGTGATGATGGAAATAATAATAATCTCTATCTCTATTATAATATAAAAGAGAGCTGTCCGTCCGTCCGTCACACTTTCAGCGTGTGTGCGTGCGTGCGTGCGTGTGTGTGTGTTTCAGCGTGTGTGCGTGTGCGTGCGTGCGTGCGTGTGTGTGTTTCAGCGTGTGTGCGTGCGTGCGTGTGTGCGTGCGTGCGTGTGTGTGTGTTTCAGCGTGTGTGCGTGCGTGCGTGTGTGTGTTTCAGCCTGTGTGCGTGCGTGCGTGCGTGTGTGTGTGTGTCTGTTCCAGCCATAGCTCCAAAATGAAAGCAGTTACAAACATAAAACTTCACACACATATTGACTAGGTCCCGAGGTTGTGCACCTGGGTGTTGAATGCCCGGTTAGGTCAACTGTACGCCCTTGACGATTGGTTAGGTTAAGTTAGGTTAGGTTAAGCTTTAACGAAAATATCACGACTCAACCTAACCTAACCTAACCAACCTAACCTAACCTAACCATTCAATTAACCTAGCTAATAACAGCTAATAACAGCCTTCGAACTACAAAAAATATTCCGGCCCTCTACTTGGATATGTTTTACTACCCGCACGTAGGGCGGGTCTTTAGCTAACCGTCAGCGAAGCGACGGGTAATGTACTAGTAATAATAATACAAGAATTAAAGCAATAGGCCGCATTAGTTGGCCTGAGTGCTGTGCCAGTTTTAGCACACCTGACTCTTTATTATATTCCTTAGAAACATTCTTTTAAACAATCTGATAACTTAAACATTTGAACACCGCCGTGTGAAGATGCGTTTGTTTAGATCGATGAAATATATATAAATCGTGATCCCTTTTTGATGTGTTTATATTTATATTGTATATTCTATCCTCACATGAAAGTGAAAACGATGCAACTACATAAACTACTGTATTTCCTTTGATGATGAAAAGACCTGCATCGAAAGTTTGAAAGCAAATTTCTGTGAATCGCTGAAAAATGGAGAATATCATTTGAAGAAATTTAAAATAAAATCCATTATTTTTTATATTCAATAAATTAAAAACATTTTGAAGTTGAGTACCCCATTCACTTGAAAATAAACTTATATATATACACACCGGTATATATATATATATATATATATATATATATATATGGGATGAATTTCACAATTAAACACTTGAAATGAATGAATGATGCAAACCCACAAGGAAAAAGAAAAATGATTCCAAGGCCTTTCGTGTATTCAGAAGTACACTTCGTCAGGGAATGAAGGGAGAAGGCGAGATGACGAAAATATATACATATGTACAACGGGACAGAAAAATAAAAAGATTAGCACATGATTAACAAGGGTTAATTAAAGACAAAAGGTATTTTAACAGGATATTGTCAATTTTATACATTCCCGCTTTGTTATTGAAATTATTTTTAAAATAAATAAATGCCCATTCTAGAATATTCCTTTCAATTATATCTGTGTTTTTAACGAGCGTTTTAGAACTATTGCACTTGATACTATGATTACATCTATACATATGGTTAAACAATGCATTAGAATTATTTGCTGTTCTACACGCATATTTATGCTGTTTTAACCTAATATCCAACGTTTTACCCGTTTGGCCTATATATACACTACTGAGTTACTTTATGTATATCCGATCGAATACACACAGCCAACCGCATTATCCGGGCTATTTTTTATTAGGCATGATTTAACAGTATTATTATGCTTAAAGACTACGTTGATACCAATTGTTTTAAGTAAAGTCGGAAGATATTGAAAATTAACATGGTAAGGTAGGCTAAGGATATTTTTACGCTCAAATTCCTTTACAGTTACACTATTATAATACCTATTCTTGACTTTCCTAAGACAGTTTTGTAAAAATGAAATAGGGTAACATAATTTAGTACCAATATTCATGATATTGCATAACTCGGAATCTAAAAATTCAGGACTGACAACTCTCAATGCTCTTAGAAACATGACAGAGAAAGTAGAAGATTTAATCGAGGGATGGTCAGAATAAAAATGCACATAGGAGTTATTATTAGTAGGCTTAAGATAAACTTCAAATTTTAACTGATTCAAGCATCTCCGAATTTTTAGATCAAGAAAAGATAAGCTTCCATCATTTTCTTTTTCAACCGTGAACTTAATACATAGATGGGACTAAATTGTTGAACCTACCAAGAGATAAGTCAGCATCCAAATTGTTAGGCCAAAGGCATAAAATATCATCCATATACCTGTATCAAACAAGGTTAAAATTAACAATAGTAGGCAAAATTCTGCTTTAAAAAAATTCCATATATAAATTAGCTAATACCGGTGAGAGGGGATTTCCCATCGCCAATCCAAACGACATAGCATAAAACTTATTTTCAAACTGAAATTTACAATCTTTATTGCAAAGCTTAATTAACTCAATAAGCGTGTTGTGTTGAACAGGGAAAGAATATTCAGAGATCTTATCTCTTAAAAAATCAAGTAGGTCATCAACAGGGACTTTTGTGAATAACGAGCATACATCACAACTTACCAGTTTGAAATTAGGGTCATTAGGAAACTTCAGTTTGTCAATAAGATCCATACTATAAGCTGACAAACTGACAAACTGAAGTTTCCCAATGACCCTAATTTGAAACTGATAAGTTTTGATGTATGCTCGTTTTACAAAGTATTCTAAATACGTTATTTCAAATAATTTTACGTTAATTTACTACTGTATCTAGATATTCTAGAAAATAAAAACACAAAGACTATGATGACAAACTTATAATAGCACGAATCATGTTGCGTCGTACAACCCGAATAGTGCCTATAATATGCTCTGTATGATGATGTGCATGTGTAATATGACTAGTATTTTTGATGACTGACTAGAACTGAAAGCCAGTCATTTGATTTCCCTGAATCGAACATTTTGTGTTTTAGTGGATTTTAATTTCGGTTATTATTTTCAGTTCAGTGGCACACCTTTTGCTGTTGATATTATTTTTACTAAAAATTAGTTAGAAGTATATAAAAGCTGATGTGTTCGTATAAATTACACTATAATATAATTTATTTTTGTTAAAGTGCAAAGCTGCAAATTAACATTGTAGACATAGCCGCCTCGGCTATATATTGTATTTATGTTTCTGCAGTGTTTGACACTCGGCCTAGGCCCTAAACTCTATCCTTCATTATATTTATCATTATTGTGTTAAAATATTTATATATTTATATTTAATATTAACTAACTAATCTAGATTTATCTAATGCTACAATGTTTTAAGACTTTATTATCGTTAATTTTTTATAAACAGAGAAATCTCGGGATCCGGGACGATGACCGTTTTTGTTCCGGAAAACCTGGAGAGTGAAAACCCTTGAAAACGAGAAACACTATCATCAACCTCACAATGTAAAAGTTATGTTTTTTATCTTAAGTTGAATTCTTGTAATTCAATTTTGTATACATACACACGAGGCTTTCACAAGGTACCGTGGCTATTCAACTCCTGACTCTCACTCAGCTTATATTTCTTCCCGGTATCGTGCAAAATCTGTTCTTCGACTCGCCAAAAATTCACTCATCCGACAAAAATGTGAAACCTATCCAATTCTAATTCTTCTTGCTCTTTCTGGCATCTAGCCAAGAACCTCTTTAACAACTTTACTTCCTCTTCTTTCACTCTTCGCTCAAACTTTCGCCTCCAATTCAACCCTGGACGATTCCAGCGCTGTTCCTCCATCTCCTCCCCCCTCTGACTTTATGTCCGAAATTAGGATCTCTTTTAAGATGTTTTTTCTGCTCTATCTGGGCTAAACTCCAGGAAGATCTGCAGTTCTGATGATGTTCCTCCTGTTGTTCTTAAGAACTGTGCTTCTGTGCTGACACCCTGCCAAGAGAAACTCTTTCGTCTTTGTCTCTCTTCTGATACTTTTCCTTCTTGCTGGAAGTTCACTTTCATTCAGCTTGTCCCAAAGAAGGGTGACCGCTCTCAACCCTCCAACTATCGTCCAATTGCTTTGATTTCTTGACTTTCCAAAGTTTTTTAATCTATCCTTAATAGGAAGATTCTTAAACATCTCTCTTCTCACAATCTTCTTTCAAATCGTCACTATGGGTTCCGTAAGGGACGCTCTACTGGCGAGCTTTTTGCATATCTCTGACTCTTCGTCATCCTCCTTTTGGGATTTCGGTGAAACTTTTGCTATTGCGCTAGTCATATCGTAAGCTTTTGATAGAGTCTGGCACAAATCTTTAATTTCCAAACTGCCCTCTTTCAGTTTCGATCCTTCTTTCTATCTGTGCCTTCATCTCTAATTTCCTTTCTGGCCAATCTATAGCCGCGGTTGTAGATGGTCACTGTTCTTCTCCTAAAGCTATTGACAGTGGTGTTCCTAAGGGTTCTGTGCTGTCACACACTCTTTTCCTTTTATGTATTAACGATCTTTCAATTCGCACTTTCTGTCCTATTCACTCCTATGTCGATGATTCCACTCTTCACTTCTCCACCCGCTTCCCAAAGTGTCCCTCACAGCAGTCACTTCATAATTCGCATAGGACAGCTTTGGGACACCTGACCTCTGATCGTTCTGCTATATCTGATTGGGGCAAAGAAAAACCTTGTGACTTTCAATGTCTCAAAAACTCAGTTCCTTCATCTGTCTACTCGTCACAATCTTCCACACGACTTTCCCCTTACCTTCAACAACACACAACTCAATCCTTCCTCTTCTCTTAACATTCTTGGCGTTTCCTTTTCTCGTGACCTTTCCTGGAAATATCACATATACTCTCTTTCTAAAACAGATTCTGAGAGGTTAGGTGTGCTGTACCGCTTCCGCGGTTTTTACACCCCCACTCAGTTGCTATTACTGTACAGGGGTCTTGTTCGCCCCTGTATGGAGTATGCTCCTCATCTGTTGGGTGGCTCAGCCCACACAGCCGTACTTGACTGGGTGAAGTCAAAGGCTTTTCGTCTCATCATTTCCCCACCTCTCACTATCTTCCATCTCTCTCTCTCTTCGCCGCAATGTTGCTTGACTCTCTTTTTACTATCGCTATTATAACGGACATTGCTCTTCTGAATCATCTAGCTGCATGCCTCCTCCTTTAAGGAGAGCACGCAGTACCAGACTTTCTACACTTTCTCACTCCTTTTCTGTCCAACTCTCCAACGCAAGGGTTAATCGGTATTTTCAATCTTTCATCTACTCAATGGTCAAATCTGGACAATCTTCCTCAATCCATCTTTCCTCTTGTCCATGACCTCCCATCTTTCACATGCAGAGTGTCTAGGCATCTCGAAAGCTTGGACCTTGATTTTGGCTCTCTTCTTCTTCAATGTCGGGGGTGGTGCTTTTGCGGGCATTTGCCCTTGGCCCCTCCTTCCTGCAAAAAAAATATTTACACGTCCATATAATATAATACTTATAAATATGTACTGTACACATATATATATGTATACGATGTACATGTATTATATATAGAATACAAGTATGTATTTGAAAAATAACGAGTAAAGAGTGACGAGTCCTTATGCGTTACATTTTTAAATCAGTTACGCTTTGAGTAACGACACTACTTTTTTCTTGTACCGTGCCCAACACTGTGTATACATTTGGGTGGGCCTTATTTACATGTCTAATTTTGAGGTTAGGAAAGAGGTGGCTCCCAACTCCTGAAATGGTGACATATAATGTAAAAACGCTTGGGTAAAAATTTAATTTGAATCAATTAATATTTAGGTAATTCAAGGACTTCAAGGTTTTACTCTATATCCCTATGAGACCATGGCATTTGGTCCCCCTCCCCCAACTATATCGTTGGGTATTAGCCGTTCAAGACGGGGGTGTCATGTTTGCCAAACCACTCACTTTTTCCCAATCAAGGTCTCCTTTTAGCTGTCGGGAAAGCTTCTGCGATGGTCAGCCACAACTTGAAGAAGGAACTGCAGTTGTTCTTCATCTTTTGTATGCCTCTGGTTGAAATTTTGTATGAGAGCTACTGCGCGTTCAGCATTATCATTGATCACATTTATGCTAGAAACATCTCTTGTACGTCTTGGAATGAGGGAAAGGAATTCCAGTCATTAGGATCTTTCTAAAAGAAATCGTGCGGCAGGTTGAAATAAACGAATAGCTTCTTCGATTGTTTTGAGGCGAAGGCATCCAAGGTCATTCTGGCTTGAAAGCTCTTTTTATGAACTTTTTTCGTGCATCCTTATCTCTTTCTTTGGACTCCATAACCTTGAGTATAGCCCTCTTCGTAGCCACAGAAACTCCTGGATCAAACAGCGCTAATGCAACCAAGCTCTCAGAGAGATACCACAAGTGGTCACTGAATTTGGCTGTTGTAACCTTTGCAATCATTGTATGTGGGTAACTGGACAAAGCCTTCATCAGATTCAGATCCTCCAGCGGTGCAACTGCTGGCAATGGGGCACGGAACCAGACCCTCATGTAAGTGATGGCGGTGAATAAGCAGATACCCCGCAGGCTGCGCTCCTCCTGGGCTTTTAATTTAAATTGTTTCCGGAACATCCATATCTTGAAGGAATACAACACTTTCGATAACCAGCGAGCGTGATGCATGGCGCCAGGAGCTTTAAAAGAGTAATGAAAGCCGTGGGACTCTCCTCAACCCAAGAAAAGAAGAGCTAACTCTAGGAACTCTTTGTAGTCATCCCTTGTATAATCTTGTGACAGCTGGTACAAAGCGAAGTTGATCAGAATTGGACGTTGTTCTCTCGTAGATGCTTCAACTTCCTGGTCATCAATACCCGATGAAAATTGACTCGTATCCAGTTGAAGCCATAAACGCTGAAATCTTTTGAACAAGAGGACTTCAGGCCCGGAAGTTGGTCCCATGCAGTCCTGGAAAGCTGCACCAAAAACAAGTTCCATGATGTGATGTCTGCATGGCAAGTAGAGGAGATCTCTTCCAAGTTTTTGTTCTAAGAGGACGCAAGCCCCGGAGTGATGTCCCGTGTTTGATGCGGTAGTGTCATAACTCATTCCAACAGCTCTGTCACTCAATTCCAAATCGTGCAGCTTATCCCGCACGGCCTGTGCTTGATGTTCTCCAGTACTAGACAGAATTTTGGGGACTCCAAGAAGCTGTTGCACTCCCAGTCCAGACACTAGAACAGAGAGCCGGTCCACACGCTCTTTCCCTCTGAGGTCCACTAGGAGTTTACCATCCTAGAGAATAATCAGGAGAACATCATCTGCTTCTTTTTTTCTCAAAGTTTCTACTGTCTTGGCAAGATGACGCTCCCTAGTTCGCTTCACTGATGACCGATTAATGGCCAGTTTTCTCAAGTCATGCCCGCAGTTTCCGCTATTACAAGTGTTGCCTTTTTGTCAATGATTGAAGAACGGTCTAAAGCTGAAGCAAGTGCCGGAGTCAAAATGTTATTCACTCCACGGCTTCGTTTAGGAAGAAGCTCACCACCTCAGGTTTCTTGTGGTTCATCTTCTGAAGAATGTTTTACTGCTACTTGATGACGCCAGCGTTCCAATAGAACAGGATGCTTCCGCTTCTTCTTTGGCTTTCCGTAGCTGCATTTCTTGGGCTGCTTTTCTGTTTGCAACTTTTTGCTCCGTTTTTGACAGTACGGTATCCACAGAACCCATCGTCCCACGTCTGCCTGGCTCCCGTTGGGCTAGCAGGAATTGGTGATCCTCTTCGTTTTTGATCATTTGAATAGCATTTTCATGAGCGATGTCGAAAAGGTTCTCCATCTGAGATTTGAACTCTTCTTCCTTCCTGATTTGGGTTTCTGAACGCCGGTTCTTGTTTTTTCGAAACAGCTGCCATTCTTTGTTTAACTTCATTATTTTTCCAACAATGTGATCTTTCAGTTTTACGGGGACTCGAGCGCGGACCCAAAACTCCAAAATTTCATTCATCACATCAGTGGCTGCTTCACGAATTGGTTTATGAAGCGAAAGATGATTGTGGAGGAAGACTGCAAGGACCTCTCCGATGGATGGGAGCTTTTGGCCTGTCAGCTTCTGTGACGTTTTGTCCACAAGGTAAAGCACAGCATTGCTTGATCTCGTGTGTTTTACCATCATTACAGTACAATTTGCTAAATAAATACAGAAGCTATTTCGATTTACTATTCCTAAAATATTAATCAAATTGCAAAACAAAGTTCAAAGGATGATGAACGCTTAACCTTATTATCTCAGATAAGCACTGAGCAGATACGCTTGTAGAGTGGCAGCAGCTACACAACACTCGTATCCACGTAGCAGCAAGAGAGACACTGAACTGCAGTGCATTGCGCTGTATGTCAGGCACCGCATATATACCACGAGTAATGGGATGCCATCTACCGCCTACAAAAAATAGTAGAATTGTGCATATTAATGCTAAATTACAAAGATGCTAAACATTTTTTTATTGAATATCATGTCATGTTATTAAAAAACATCTTGAAATAGTACAGTGGAGCCCTGTAGTGTTCTAATTTCAGGAACTATTTACAAACCTAGTTTTAATTAGTTGTGTGAAAAACAACTCGATCTGAAGAGGGTTAACACTTCTCATATTTAAATGGCATGCATATGAGGCAATGGCAAATTGGCGCGCAAACTTCTGTTCGTTTGAGCTATCTGTAAAAATTCATATTTTCAAGAAATATTTTATGAGTATTATTTTTGTGATAATTGCCACCATATTTTTTATTTTTTATTTTTTTAGTTCAGGAAGAACCGATTCGCCTCTATTTAAAGGGCATATCTCAGCGGAAAAACAAAGAAAAAGTGAGAGGAAAGACAGAGGAAAAAGAAAGGGTGGAGGGGACAGTCGAAGTGGAAAAAGACCAAGGATGACAAGGACTGCAGGGTCGAGCCCCATCATCCTTGGGTGCTAGGGCCGGGAGGGCGCACGTGAAACCTCCAGGAACAAGCACGTACAAACGAGCACAAAGAGCACTCAAGAGCACGAGCTTAGAACCCCCTTGCGGGGAATTGCCACCATATAAGAGGTTGGGTTCAGACATTCGAAAATAAGGACCACCCGAGTAGGGTGTGTCAATTTTAGGGAGCAAATAAATACTTAGATTTTCAAAGACTACTAGTGACCAAATGATGGATTTTTATGTGATAAATCGAAATATGGCTTTAAAATCAGGATTTGACCACTCCTAGCTACGTATATTTGAAGTTGAAGTTTACGAAAATCAGCAATTTTTACAAGTATTTTTTTTATTGTATATAATTACATTTTACATACATTACATACATTTAAAGACATTTTGATTGAATTTCAATATTAAAACTTAGAAATATAGATAGGTTTCTTGAACTTTGCAAGGATGCCATGTCCGCCTTGCTCTTGTTCCTGGACATGAGCTCCCTACTGGCCAACTGGCCACTGATGTACGCCTCCCTCCTCTCTTGTGAGTAAACATGTTGTGTTGTGAGGGCCATGCAGGAACTTCCATTGGTCTATCCAGAAACTCCTTGATTGCAGCAGTGGTGAGGGAGCAGGTCAGAGGAGGCTCAGTCACGCCAGAGTTCCAGTCAATAAGCTCTGAGAGTTTGGTGGCATCTGGGTTGATGTCAGGAGTCTTCCTGGGTCTGACACTGCACTCTCCTACCTGTGTGTCCTCATCTCCTTCACCTTTGATTTCCAGTATCCCTCTTCACTGCCTCCCTGCTCTCCTTCTCCACCTCACTGCACAGCATGGCCTGGAGCACAGCCTCAGAGTGTGCATACCAGGCTGATCTCTTCATTGTAGGCATCACTCTTCCTATCACCTCCTTCTTCTGATTTCTGAGCAGCTCCAGCTGGTACAGTACATGCCTGGGACCCTCCACCCAGCTGTGTTTTAACTTGATGTTGAACCAGTTTGGCATGTAGACTCCCACTATGAATTCCACAATTATCCTCAGATTCTTCAGGTTCCTACCTTTCAGCCCATGTTTGCAAATCCACAATCTGCAGAAACTAAGAGCCGTGGTGACCCACCTACTGTGACAGACTGGCCCAATCTCCAGGAGAGCTAGACTCTGAGGTACCTCTCCCGATCTGATGGCAGTGATGATTCTGTAGCCATATGATTGGTTTGTGCTGAGGTCCTTGACTACCTCTTGACTAAGATGGGGTAGAGGAGGACCAACAGTGATCCTCGTGAAGTTTGGGTTGATCTCCAGCTCAGTGGCAGTGTCTAACATCTTCCCTAAGAGCCCAGACCACTTGTTGTTGCTCAATGTCTTCCCATCCAGTGCAGTCACCAGGTGTCTGAGACTCAGCTCCCCAGTGTGCAAGTCACAGGCAATCCACACCAACTTCCTGCTAAGCTTGGCCTCCACATAATGAATTACTTCTTCCTCCCAGCCAGTATTCACATTAGTACTGTCATCTCCTATGGCCAAAAGGGTCTGGTCTGCTTCTCTCTCTCTTAGCCAGTTCACCAGATGATCAGCAATGACCTCAGCATGACTTCTCTCCTCTGCAGCTCCCTCTGGTACAAAATGCCACAAATATTTCCCACCTGGTTCATTGCACACTGTGTAGTGTTCGTCATTAATGAGGCCAGGAAACTGCCTGTCACTGCCCTTAGCTTCCATCATCACTTTGGTGTCATCTCTTTTCCAATCAAAGAAGGTACAGGTGATGCCATTTTCCCTAATCTCTTCATCAAACTTCTTGACCAGCTCCTTAGTTAGTCTCTCCTGAGCCCTCCTCACCTTGTTGTGGTCAATCACTAGTGCTGTGTTAAACTCTGTGATAAGACCAGCCTCAATCCAGGCAGCAGTGTGCAATCTCTGCAGTCTCTCTCAGCCCAGTGTGATGTCTCAAGCTAGCCAGAGCTATGTTGGTGATATCTTCAGTGTTGTATTTCTTCTTCTTAGCCACAGGCAAGGAAGAAGTTGTCGCAGCCTCTGATATGACGTCTTCGTCCCCCTCTCTCCTTCCTGCCTCCTCCAGTATATCTACAATCTCCTCTAGAGACTCCTCCCTCAACTCCTCTTCTTTCTTGGCTGACTCCTTTGCCTTCCTCCTCCTCCTTCTCCTCGGCCTTTCTTCTCTGCTCCTGTCTCTGCAGCACTGCTTCCTGTCTCCTGGTCTCAGGGTGATCAGCTAGACCCATCTGGTGTGCCCTCACACTGCCCACCTTTTCTCTCTGACCTTTAATGAAGGCAAGCTCCTGCACTGGTATCTTCTGCTCGCTCCTGCAGCTGCAGTCAATGTGAACCTCACTGTTGCAGACAGGGTTGCACCCAAGCTCACTGCAGCTCCTGATCACACAGTGACAGGTCAGGATGTCCACCAATTTGTCCAGTTTCATCATGAACCTATCTTTGACCTCTAGCTTCACATTGCCAATGGACACCTTCACTGCCTCATCCCACAGTGCCTTCACTTTAGCCCTGATCCTGACCTTAGTGTTGATTACAGGTCCTGTGAATAGAGCGTTGGCCTTTCTTCACTGAGTCAGTAGCCCTGGAACAATGCCGTTGTTAATCCGTGGCCGGACGTTTCGTCGACGGACGTTTCGTCGACGGACGTTTCGTCGACGGACGTTTCGTCGAACGGACGTTTCGTCGAACGGACGTTTCGTCGAACGGACGTTTAGTCGAACGGACGTTTCGTCGAAAGATTTTTTTTAAAAGAACTTCATTTTCATGTAAAATTAAAATGAATTTGTTTAAAAGGAGGTTTATTTTCCTTTACGGGATTTTTTTTTGGAAAGAACTGTATTTTCATTTAAAAATAAAATATATTTATTTAAATTTCGGAAGAAAGAAATTTTAAAATTGTGCCCCTATAAACTTACAAATTATGTGCAATAGCTTTTAGGTATTGCTTTTAGGTATTTAGGTATTGCTTTTAGGTATTTAGGTATATATATTTGGTAATTACATATATATTTAGTAATTATGTATTATTTATATATTAATATATTATATTAATATATTAGGAGCAAGTGTAGTTTACGTTTCCCCGACACAAAAGGGGACACAAATTACACTACGTCAAAGTTGGGGAACGTAAACTACACTAGGATCTTTAGGAGACATTTTTTAAATGAATCCATCAAATAAAACGTTAAAACTAACGAAAATATTACGACTTAAGCTAATTAATCGTCAATATATATACAGTGTGTGTGTGTATATATATATTTGGGGAACGCAAACTACAGTAGGATAATGTAGGGGAATGTAAACTACACTAGGATAATGTAGGGGGAACGTAAACTTTACCTGGCTGTGGACGCTGGTTGGTTTATTAACCTCTAAGTGCGCAATTACCTGGTTGGTTGATTAACCTCTAATTGCACCATTACATTATCTGAGATGGGGGTGGTAGAAATATGAAATAGCCATTTGACGATACGTCTGTCGACGAAACGTCCGTTCAACGAAACGTCAGTTCGACGAAACGTCCGTTCGACGAAACGTCCGACGACGAAACGTCCGTTCGACGAAACGTCCGGCGACGAAACGTCCGGCGACAAAAAGTCCGCGCACCTGTTAATCAGGTCATTAACTGGATAATTCCTCCTCTCTTCCTCACTCATCTCTCTCCTCAACAAACCATACCTCAGTGGATCTCTGGCTGTGGGCAGCTCAGCAGGGGCAAGTTCCCTCCCAGTCCCCACCAAATGACTTAGGTGACAACTTGATTTGCTTCGGGTTCTGATTTCTTTCTGACTCATCCTGTGGACCTGTGAACAAAAGAAATGTCATTGAAATTTGGATAGGCCTACTGATTATGATTATATAAAATTAAGTTAATTGAAATTCTTAATAGCTTTCTACAACTCAGATAAAAGGTTGTGTTGTTATAGGTACAAGACTTAATTATTCAAAGTAATGATAATTTCATATATCTATCATACCAAGATATACAGAAAGTTTTGGTCACACATTACATTTCGAATAATGTGAAGTACGCAATATTTACATTACGATTTACGAAGTAATCAAAATTGTCAAAAAGGAGGGAAAACACATGCATTCACAATCAGGACTCCAGCATTTGTAACTATGTGAAACTTAGAAACTATACTGCACACCAAAAATAACCAAAGTTGACCACACATATCAATGGCACATTGATATACGATGCTAGTCATATTTAGGTTATATTTCAAACCTTTATGGTCAAATATAAGTAGGTAAATGGCTTTTTTAAACAACACTAAAGATATTTCTAAGTTTGCTAGATAATATGACATCATTTGAGCATTAGTAGTTTTTGAATTGTTGACTTTACTAAAATTGACACACCCTACCATCCTAGTATACATCTATATATATATATATATATATATATATATATATATACACATATATATATATATATATATATATATATATATATAGAGAGAGAGAGAGAGAGAGAGAGAGAGAGAGAGAGAGAGAGAGAGAATTTTAAAGACAATCTTTTTAAAACAACAAAACACGTTTAGTTCATCACATTTGTCTGGATAAAATAAAGTTAAGGTTAAAATGTAATAATTGTTTTAATTAAAGTTACCATATAAATTCTTTATGTGTTTTGATCAAGTTGTTTAACCTCCTTCTCTTCGCAACACCTTTGGTCATATGATGGAGGGAACCTACAACTTTACGTGGGATCCGAACCACGGGTCGGTCCATAATGTGAACGCACACGACAGTCTCCCATTCAAGTGTTCTCGAGGACTCATTGTCATTTAACTTCGCTGATCGACGGGAAGCGGTGTTACAATAATGACCACAACATAACCCCACCATATGCATTGTTGGCTTCATTTTGCTATTGTAGAATTTTTTAATTGTAGAATTTATTAATAACTTATAGTTATGAGCAACAAACCATATATCCGTGTTGTCATACAGGTACGTAGTCTATGAGAAAAAGGAAGGGTGCAGATGTATATAACGTAATAACTTAGTTCATGACTAGTTTTACTTCAATTGAAAGCCACGACGACATTTGGAAGTTGCAAAAGAATTGACTGTTGCATTGCAATGAGTAAGGACAAGGGGCCCGCAAGATAAGGGCCCCGTTGGTGCACCGCACCAATTGCAGCTATGTTAGAAACGTCTCTGGAAGGGCGTCATTGACAGGCCCAGTTTCCATCTCTTCCCTATAAGGATTACTCTGGCATCACATAAAGAACATGGACTATTAATACAAACTTTTTTCTTTATAATGTCAATAAATTTTAATTCGCAGTGGATGAATGAGCGGCGTAAAGACACGAATCTCTCCTTCTTTTTCATGGTCATTTTTAAATTTATCTATTTTAAAACGCTTTATGGATCGAGGTTTGGAATCAGTCTTATGCGATTCAAGGGACGATTATTATGTATAACTGTAAAATACAGAACACCGTTTCTAAAATATTAATTGGTCCATTTCAACCGAATATTGAACGATTCTGAATCCGTTTTATTTTTAATGTTGATGTAAATTGGTTCAAAATCGGTCCAGAAAGGAAAGATTGTCCAACGGATTCTATAATGGACTATCGTTTTACAAAGAAATCGCCCCATTTCACAGTGTTGAGACAACTTTTCTTGCTAGGCTAATTTAAAACCCAATTATATCGACATTACAAAATAAAATTTATTCTAACTCATTCCATATTTGGTCAAATAGAACAATTATTTTTTAAGAAACTGTGGTCTGCATATATGCAACAACTTTACAGTGTAGGGAAGATAGTTCTCGCGATGAGTGAAGGTGTACTATATATGAGGCCCTCCTAGGAAGAAGTGGCTAAGCGACAAAAGTAAAAAACACCAAAAACCGCAGTTAAAGTTGTACCAAATTTGAAAGTGCCATAACTTTTGAACTTTTGAAGTTATTTCGTCGAAATAATGTACCTTCAAAAATTCAGAAGTTATGGCATTTTTTTTTCTCAAGCAACAAAGTAAATTTGTCAATAGTAACAAATTGTTGTTTATAAAAGCAGATACACAGAATTTGCTCGATCAACAAAATATCTGTTTGCTGCAGCAAATTATTAACAACAAAACTCTTTTTTTGTAACACGAAACGAAATTTTAACTGTCTAGAAATGAAACAAAGATTTTGTGACATATTTTATTTTAATTTTTGTGTACAGTTAACATTTTCCTGCGTATTTATTTATTGAAAATCCTGTAATAAATCATTTAAATATTGTACCATCTGGTTACCAAAGGCAGGATACACTCGATCACACCTATCTTACGCCCACTTTATCTATCCATTTTGGTAACTGATGGTACATACACTAAAATTTCCTTACGTTTAACTGAAATATGGATAAGTATGGTTCGAAAGGCTTTTTCCCAAGAGCTAAATATACTGTAAGCAGGAAAGTTCCGTATGACTCGTAAATCTTAAACCGTTGAGTTTACGATTGCGTTTCAAATAGGCTATGTAAAAGGTTTCTCTCAAAATTATCATAGGTTCTAGTTGGGGACCGCATAGACAATAACTGGGAACTTACTAGATCTCTTTTTGATCCTGTATACCAAAAAGAGAACCTATACGGTCAATGTTCGGAACTCTTTATTACTTGGAACGTTCAACTTCGATTTGAAAACCTTAGAAACTTTCCCGTTCACAGTGTACTCGTATGTGATGGAAATGCATTATGTACAGTTCACAGATTATTTAAAGATAACATTGTATATATATTTAACTAATAATTGCAGTTTATTTAAAGATAACATCGTGTATATATATTTAATAATAATAATTACATTTGCCTCGTATAATGAGTTAAGAAATATGACAATGGCATAGAAATTACATATTTCAAGCTCCATCACTCTTTCGCCGATATAGATAAATGAATACATATTTGAGAAAAAAAAGAAGATTTTTCACGAATAAATTAACTGGAATGTATACATTAATTATTACAGAAAAAAAAAATATATATATATATATATATATATTTTTTTTTTTCGAAAAGAAAAAGGTTTCTCACGAATAAATTAACTAGAATATATAAATCAATAATAATAATTATTTATTAAGGAAAAATGTGCGATACGAAATCGATAATATTACTGATGACAGAGAAGTTTCACTGACTCCACCATCGAGTGTTTTCTATAGAATTTAGGAATAAAAATTAAATCATTGTTTCCTTCCCAAATGTACTTAAAATTGTAGAATAGTCTACCAACCGCTATTTTTCATTATACAAAGTGTATGTATTCATTATAAGCAAATGATGTTTGGCAGCAATGGAAATTTTTTGATGTAGATGGCACTCCTTTACAATTCGAGTCTATGTAAGCTATCTATTATACATACACAAGGTGTTCCAAAAGTCCCAACCTATTTCTTTTTCACTCCTTACAAGAAATAGATTGGGACTTTTGGGACATCCTATGCATTTTAGAAGATGAATTTTGGATGTGGGCAGTGGAACAAAATCAATCTGTACACTGTCGACATTAAAAAGTTAGTACAGGTTAGGTTAGGTTCGGTTACGCTAGGTTAAGTTAGGCCTGGTTATATTAAATAAGTAATTTTCATTGAGACTCTGAAATGTAGTTTGAAATCTGAAATCTGTATATTTGCATTAATATACAGGGTGTACATAAAGTCAGGATCTATTTTTGTGAAGCACTTGGAAATTATATGGAATTCAATCATAAAATGATAAAGTGGTAACATTTATTAAATAATTAAGAGTAGGATTCGACGTGACGCCCATCAGTATCACTGCACAGCTCAAATCGTTCCGCAGCATTTCTAAACACATTCTGGAGCATTTGCGGGGTTATGTTATCTGCAGCAGTTCGTATACGTGTACATAAGTTTTCAAGACTCGTAATCTTCGTCTGATAGACGTGCGATTTGATAAAGCCCCATGCAAAGAAATCTAAAGGGGTTAAATCTGGTGATCTCGCTGGCCAAGGTCTGTTGCTTCCGCGTCCGATCCAGCGATTTGGAAAACGTCCATTTAGATAATCCTGAACAATTTTGGCATAGTAACAAGGAGCACCATCATGTTGATAGACGACGGTATAACAATCCTATCCCCAATCAGCTGAGGTTCAAGGAATTGCTGCAACATGTCCAGATAAATAAGCCCCGTAACTGTAGCTTCAGCAAAGAAAAAAGGTCCATAAACCTTAGATTTTGTTAAACCCATCCAGACATTAACTTTAGGTGAGTCTCTTTCCCAATTTTGGACGAAATCATTCGGTCTTTCATCTGCCCAAATTCGACAGTTATGGCGATTTACTTTTCCACACGTATGGAAAGTGGCTTCATCACTAAAGAGAATGTTGTCCATTAAATTATCACTCCAGATTTGTTCTACGAGATCAGCACACACAGCACTTCGTCGAGGGAAATCTTCCTCATGTAAATCATGTAAAACCTGCAAATGATAGCTTTTCTTCTGCAAATTAACTTTCAGAATTTTGTGCACAGATGACGTCGGGAGGCCGAGTCTGTGTGATGCAGCAGCACGAACGGACGTACGTGGTTCCTCAGTGATAATTCCGCGTACTGCATTCACGGTAAGATCTGACATACACGGTCGTCCTGATCTTGCTTCATCATTTACAGATCCCGTTCGTTTAAATTTGTTCACCAATTTTCGTATTGTCTTGTCTATTGGCCCCGGCTTATGAAATCTCCTAAACTTCTCTCTGATGTCATTGTATTTCTTTCCCTCGATTCGCCAAATTACTATTGCCACACGCTCTTCTGTATTCATTCTAAGGGCTTCTGAAAAGCAAAATAGAAAAAAATAATTATTTCACAAAAATAGATCCTGACTTTATGTACACCCTGTATAATATGAAGTCGAACGTCGACATCATGAAATTCGACTTTGTTCATGTACCACTTTGAATTGTAGCTTTGGAAGATACAGTATATCTATCAAAGGTACCGGTATATTCGTAAACTTGGTATTCAAGCTATTTCACAAATGTATCACTGTTACATTTGTAGATTAATAAAATCTTTGAAAAAATATTACAAAAATTATCAATATTGTAATAAATTAATAAAATAAACCCACACATAATAAATTTATATAATAAATTGCTACGTTCTGCAAATACAGAATATGTGTATTTCGTTTTATTAGTGAAACTTTTTAGAGAACTGTTGAATAAATTTATAAATGATTTAAAATCAGTCAGCCAAAGTTTCATTCATTTCAAATTACATGTAGTATCATTCAACCACTTTTTAAAATATCTGAGAACAGCGTTAACTCAGAGAAAATACGTCAATTGCCAGATGCTTTTTGACATTTATTTGATGATGTTGGTATTAAGGTAGGTTGATTTTCCGCATTTTTTTAGATATCGACTTTAGACTAGTCGAGATAGTCAGGGCTTAATATGATAATAACTGACAAAAAATTTCAGATCCCTAGCTTTAACCGTTTTTTGAGGAAACCGTTCCAAAAATCGTTAAAAAATTGTACCGAAAAATATCGCATTTCCGCAATTTTCGGCCGAAAAAAACATGCTATTTTCATAAAAAAATCTTGAAAAAGTTACAATTTTATTGAAAAGAAGTAAAAAAAACATGTACAGAGTCAAATAGACACATTTAGATCCCAAGATCATCATAATTTTCACTGTAAGAGCCCTTAGAAGCAAAGGAAGGCCTCATCTGGCGGCTTAGGGCTTTGTCCAGAATGTGTTTGTGCCTTGATTCGAGTCCATAAACAGTATGGGAAGCTTCAGATGTCAGCTTCACGGCCCTTTCAACACTCTGAGAATGTGAAGGCAGATCAGGCAGCTCCAGCTTGGTGCCATTCAGCAATGCTTCTTGAAGCTCCTGGTCAGAAAAGTCTTCTGTGAGAGCAGGTTCACAGATGCCACTTTGAGAAAGGTTGATTAGTTCTGACCAGTGGGTAGCTTCAATGTTGATGGCTGTGATCTTCTTCAGCCTCTTCTTGGCTGGCTTCCCACTTCTGAAAGAATAATAATTAATTTATTTTTTATTCCAGTTTAAGATTTAATCCCTATTAGTCTCAGAATTGCTGATTTAAATTAAACTTAAATTAAAAAAAAAAAAAACCCGAGTTCTATAAATCCCCATAATCAAATTTTTTTTCAGAAAGAAGGTAAGATTATTTCCATTATCAGAGGGGAAGGGGGGAATTGGGATAAGAAAATGCGAAAAAAAATTCGATTATGGTGATTTATAGAACTCGGGCCTTTTTTTTTATTAAATAAATCCCCATAATCAAATTTTTTTTTTCACATTTTTAAAAATTAATAAATGCTTACCTGATGGACAGAATTTTCTTGAGAGCAGCTTCTCTCACTTCCAAGTCATCAGACTTCATCATGGAGTACAGCACATTCTCGGGCAGCAAGGCAAAAGCATTGTACTTCAGGTTCTTGAAAGCAACACCCTGGATTTCTTCAGACTGCTGCTTGATCCTCTGGATCATGTTGAAGATGTACATTTGCTGATTGTGGAACTTGCTGTCCCTTTTGATCTCAAACCAAGTGACTGCATACACTTCCACAATGAACTTGATGGCCTGGTAAAGCTTATCCTGTAGTTCTGGAGGGTAAGCACCTCTGGTCCACAGACACATCAATCTAATTGCCAAAGTCAACCATCTTGCATGGTTTAATGGTCCAATTTTCCAGGCAGAAAATCTTGTTAGGCCAGTTAAAAGTTAAAAAAAAATAGCATTACCTTCTTACTGGGAGGACAAGTGCAGATTATGTGCTGTGTTTGACAATTTTCTTTCTTGCACTTCATAGCATTGTCATCACAGGGACGAACAGGTAGCTTACAGGTGCAAGCAGAAATGTCAAAAAGTTTATCCAGCTTTTCCTCCAGATTCTGCTCCTGGACTGTAGAAAGAGATTTCCTGTTTATCTCTTTTGCTTTCTTGAAACATACTTTATCCACCAATTTCACTACATAATATTTCTCATACAGGGGCAGCCGCGGGTTCACTGCCTGCCAGATCTCAATCACATCCTTTGCTATCATTTTAGCAATATCATAGTCTTTCAAGTCCGGGTGGCTGTTTTGGAGGAAATAACTGTACTGAATAACTTGGCGGAGGGTAGGAGGCTCTGTTTTATCCAAAGGGGAAGGCTGGCCACTGAATTTTTTGGCACTATCACTTCGAGTTAACACTGCAGACTTCCGTTTTTTACCCATTTTTATGAAATATCTGAAAATAAACACAATTAAATGAACGCATCATAAAATAACTTAATTTAATGCACATTTTATAGGTAAATATCATTAAAAAATAAAAATAATACACTAATAAACATCTATAATGCATTTACAATAAGTTTCAAGCATCATTTTGTTAAAAAAGCCGAATTTAATTGATTATTTTGATGAAATAAGGTCCGATATTTTGTTTGTTTACATTGTGCGAATGCCGCGCGCGCGATTTTACGCGTAAAATTCGGCAATTTTACAATTTAAAAATAATTAACAATCCTCAAAAAATACAATCATTTTCACAAATATGAGTTGGTGCAACGTTTTTTATACATTAATACCTTTCTATCTAGACTAGTCCAAGATCACAGTTCCAAAATCAACCTACCCTAGTTGGTATGGACTTACCCGAAACGTTGCTCGGACTTTAACCTCTTAAGTTTCATACTCCCTCTCTCTCTCTCTCTCTCTGCCCCCATATTTATATATATGTTCATACCATAATTCACCGCATGTCCGTCTGTCTTCTTTTCAGGTCCAAAGGATTGGACCGATTTTCATGAAACTTGATGACAACACCCTATGGGATCCCTAGAGTGATGTACCGATGTATCGGTATCGGCATTGGCATCGGTGGTATCGGTCTGTTTCGCCGATGTATTGGTATTGGTGAAATTGTGGCCGATGCTACCGCTACCACCGATACTTTATAAAAATATTCAGTTTATAAAAATAGTCAATTTTGATCCTTTACATTCCTTAAACTCTGGCATTCTTGATAAGATTCAGATAAAGAAGGATGATCAGTAATTAACACATTGAAAAATAAAGCTGGTGGTCCCAATAATAGTTATATTAGGATTCTCGAAAAAGGGGAGGATAGCTTAGCTGAGACATTATTTTGTTTGTTACTGGTACATATATTAATTATGCAGAAATACCTGAAGATTGAAAAAAGCAAATGTTGTACCCATTTACGTAAAAGGGTACTAAAGAGACGGGAGGAAATTAGTTTAACATCATTCTTAGTTTAACATCATTGGTAGGAAAGATACTAGAATTATAAAGAATAGTATTAAGGAGCATTTGGAAAGTTTTAAATCTTATTTCAAGTTCCCGACATGGATTGAGATCGGGAAGGTCTTGTTTGTCTAATCTCTTAGACTTTTTAGAGCTTGCAAATGAACAGGTAGATAATGGAAATGATGTAGATTAGTGATGTACCGCAGAGACGTCAACCTTGAAGTATGAAAATCCGTGAGATTTTGCCTGATTTTGCCTGTGCCTGATTTTGAAAAGTGGAAAAAATATCCCACATAAGGGAGTTTGAGACTTAAAATCCGTGTCTCACGGAAAATCCGAGAGTTGACATGTCTGGTACCGATGTATCGGTATCGGCCAAAGTATCGACAAAATTGAAGTATCGAAATCGGTATCGGCCAAAATTTTGGTATCGGTACATCACTACAGGGTGTTCGAAAAGTCCCGTCACCCCCTACAAAATGTACTTTTTGTAATACCAATTTTATTTTTGTGTGATTAATTGTATTTATATGTAGTAGGTGTAATTTAAGAAACAAGTCACTAGCAACAATTACTTTAATTAGAGTAAATACAGCGAGAATCGACGCAGCATCGCTGGAGTGATTGTACCAGATGCATTCACAGGCTTCATATCGTTTCTGCATGTCTGTATCGCTTAATTCATTAACAAATGACGGACAGTATGGTTTCATGACGAGATCTTTTTTCATGTGACCTCTCATTGTGGACACGGGGGCTGCAAGTTCTTGTGATCGTTTCCGAAGTGATTTTTCCGATGAACGAGCCACCGATGCAATCACACCTTCACATTGTTCTGCTCGCGTTGTTGGTCTTCCCGACCGTGGTCTGTCCTTGATGGAACCAGTTTCAAACAGCTTTTTCTCCCAGCGTAATACCGTCTTGTTTGGTGGTGTAGCCTTGTTGAATCTTGTGTTGAAATCATTCTGGATTCATGCGTAGTTTTGAAAGTAGGTGACCTTTCATGAGCGCATGAGCTCATCACTATCTTTGCCTCCAGAGTATAAGTGGACTGGTCTGCCTTTGTTCACACAACTTTAAATACATGGAAAAGAAAAAAAATGTCAATGAATCACATATAAATTCAATTAATCACACAAAAATAAAATTGGTATTACAATATATACATTTTGTAAGGGGTGACGGAACTTTACGAACACCCTGTAGTTTTTATCAACCTTTTTTTTCAGATCGGGTGTCCCAAAACAATTTATCCCAGTTTATCCACCCCAAAATAACTTACACTGAGACACGAAGCATTTAACCTTCAAGATTTTGAACTTCTAAAATTTTCTTAAAATTAACCAAGTTTATCAGAGTTTCATACACTTTCGATGAATGAAAAAAATCGAGTTGATCAATAAATTTAGAAAAGACTGTAGCCATCAAAATTTTTATTTGAAATTTAACTGCTTCGTGATCTTCAAGGAAAATCTGTGAAGCTGCATTTAAACTGTAAGTGATCCGTGATGTAATTGTATATGTTAAACACCACTTCGCTTAAAATTTTCTTAAAATAATTTTCATTAATTTTATTGCTTGGCTATTATGTCAAAAAAAAAAAATTGGGAATGTTCTAAAAACTTAATCCAGACGAAGAATCTTAAGGATTGAACATGGCAAGAAAAAGGAAGCCACCACTTGGAAGAACTACAGTAAATATGTATTGCCAGAAGGGTAATAAAAGCCTTCCGCAGGAACTAGCAAGAAAGAGAAAGAGAAAATGAGGAGGAGAAAACTTCATCAACTTGAGTAGTCTAAGCATCATCATCCTGTTTCCATATACATTTTGTGTTTCGTATTTATCAATTATTACGAAATAAATCTTTTATAACTTGAAGAGCCTAATCATTTTCATTAATCAATAAAGTAACATAAATACCATCAACTGTTGCCGCAAAATAGAAGTCAACGTCTTCCTTCCTCGAATAATCAATTTTAAAATTAGAAAGAGTCGTTTTGAGCAGAAAACTGAGATTTGTTTATAAAAAAACTCTGAACAGTTAGCTAGAAAAACGTGAAAAAGGTGTTAGCAGCTGACGAGGAAGCTTCTAACAGTGGCTGTATCCTCCAGCGCGGGACACGTCAACGCGAAGAAGAGGCGACGTCAAACCGAAACATCAACGCGCTGGTGGCCAAACTTCCTCAAATCTCCGTGCAGCAGGCTGTCTACGGTTGGCCAGACTGGCAGTCGACGGCCTGTTGTGTGGCACGGTCAGAGTGACGATCGGCTCCCGGGGCCGGGGCGTGCTATTTTTTCATTTACGGGGAGCAATTGCGTACTCCCCGGACTACTATTACTCTCCGGCGACATTAAGACTAATCCAGGCCTCACTACAACTTACAAATGTCAACATACACAAAGATATAGACACAAGAGCACCATGAGATACATACAGAAGTATAATATTAACATATTGCAGTACAACGTAGATGGCCTCACAAACAAAATCATGCAGCTTAGGTAATTCGTACACAAACAAAACATTCACATAGCACTTATATAAGAAACAAAACTAAAACGCACACACAAGCCACCTACCATCCCTGACTTCACGGCGATCCCTCAAGATCGACTGGGGTACACGGGGATGGACTCATCAATTACATACGTAAGAGCATTAACCACAGTGATGCCACCCAAAACATTACAAACACAATCCAAGCAGATAACACGATAGAAATACAGGCAGTTAACATTAAAACACGCGCAAAACACAACACCACACTCAACAACATTTACATCCCAATAGATAGTTCACCTTAGGTGCCAGCCAATTACAATGCACAGTTACACAATCTGGCCCCTCTCACTAATGTCATCTTAGGAGGAGACTTCAACGCTAAAGACACTAGTTGGTACCTGCACAACCAAAGCAACACCAGAGGCGCCAACATAGCCACACAACTAAACAGCCTCTTCATTCTTAACAATACAGAAGAACATACACACATAGCACATCAAGCAGGATACTCAAACTCCTACCCAGACATAACGTTCTGTTCCCGCTCATTAGCAACACATTCACACTGGAGAACAGAAAAACAACTGTCATCAGACTATCTGCCCATCATTATCATTACAACACGTTCTTCACTCTGCCCCAACAACCTTAGGCAAACTTACGGAAATTACAAGAAAGCTGATTGGGAACAGTTCAAAATACAGACTGAGGAACAATTCATCACATTAAACAGCACACCCATCATAAACATCAATACAACACTCAAGACATTTAATCAGATCATCAATAATGCAAACAAATACATACCCAAGGGCAACATTAGGAAATACAACCCAAATTACATTAGAGAAATAGCCCACTTCATAAGGCAACGTAACAACCTCAAACATAACACAAACACCACACACACAGAAGCCATAAAACAGCAGATACAACAGCTCAGCACAGAAATAAACAACAAACTCAAAGAAAAACAAACAGAAACATTTAGGGAATTAATAACAACACTAAACCACTCCACAGATACATCCAGGCCATACAAAACTATAAACAGCATTACCCACTCTAACAGCGGCATTCACACCTCACACGCGGTATCTATCGTAGCCAAAATAATATCCCAACATATACATAACAAGCTAACATTCTAGTTAATCACTACGCAAAGATGAGTCACTTAAACAGAGACATCAACCAGAAACACACAGACAGACAAACAGCCAGACACAAGAAAACCTACAGACTCGACACCACCATTACACCCTTCAATACAGACCAGACCACCAACATCATCAAAAACATTAAGAATTCGAAGGCTACTGGACCAGAAAACATATCTAACATACACCTTAAACACTTGGGCCCACAGGGAATACTAGCTCTCACAAATATCAGCACATATTCATACCAACACTGTATTATTCCTGACATATGGAAACACGGTAAAATTATTACACTACTCAAACCAAACAAAAATCCAACAGAACCAGCTTCCTATAGACCCATTAATTACTTTACAAGTTTACAATGCACACCTTCCAAAGTAACAGAAAGACTAATCTTACAAATCACCAACCCACACATACCACTATCGCCTACTCAACATGGATTCAGACCTCACCACTCAACCACGACATTACTCACTAATCTCACGCAGCACATCATGGATGGCATCAACTCCAGACGACCAGCTCAACGTACACTATTAGCAACAATAGATATTAGTAAAGCATTTGATGCTATCCCATGCTTCCTTCTCATAAACAAAATACTCAACACACACACATGCACAATAACACCAAAAGGTGGCTGAGGAACTATCTTTCAGGAAGATACTCACATGTCACATTTAATGGCAAGTCATCCAAAAACAAGCTTTTCCCGAACGGGGTCCCTTAAGGTTCTGTTCTCTTACCAACACTCTTCAACTTATACATGCATGACATTCCAACACCCATAGATAACAAGCTTACCTTATCATCATATGCGGATGACATCACTCTAACATCCACCCACAACAACATCGACACCACTACAAATAACCTACAAACATACATAAACAGAATACAAGACTGGCTCACACACAATAGACTCAAAGTAGCGCCCACAAAATCAACCATCACCTTGCTTACAAGCAACACAAAAGAACACCAGATAACTCCACGACTTACACTAAACAACACCAACATTCCACACACTCACAGGACCAAAACACTTTGGATCACATACAACACATCATTATCTTTTGCAAACCACATTCAGGACATTAAAAACAAATGTACGTCAAGACTTAACACGGTTAGGGTACTAACAGGCACAAACTTTGGACACCAGCAGGAAACAACATCACTCATATAGAAACAATATATTCGCTCAGTTATGGACTATGCTAGCCCGTGCTGGGAACCCATTATCTCAAACACATACATAAACACCTTACAGACAATACAAAACAATGCAGTTCGTATCATTACAGGATGCACTCAAACAACACCAATAGAACACCTGTACACAGAAACAAAAATACTGAAAGTTAGGGAAAATTTAGACATAAGGGGAACACAATTCATGGCAGCAGCGACAACTAACCCACAACACCCTTGCCACTACATGTGCAATCATGCACCGACACCTCGCACTATTAAGGTAACACCAGAGAGACATTATAACCAAATGCTCCATTCCATACCACGCCCCACACACATCACACAGTACAGAAAACATGTACACACACACACACACACCTAACCCACAAAGCACTGACACGACTCGGTCCGAATGCGGGCCTAGGTGCGAATTGCAATTGCGAATTGCAAAACTGGAATGTAGAAATATGAAGCTCGAAAAGAGCATTCAGTATGCACACGACGAAATAAAGGATCTTAACTCTAGTCTAAACTCGCTTACTAAAACTAATCATAGCATGGAGATGATAAAAAACGAGCACGATTCATTTAGGAATAAATTAAACAGCCTAGACGATAATTCACGTGCAAATAACTTAATCATAATGGGGGTATCTGAAACGAATAGAGAAACAAACGGCGAAACGAAGAAAAAGGTGGAGGACATAATAAAAGATAGACTGAATTTGGGGAATATTAAGATCAAAAGTGCTTTTAGATTAAAAAAAACAAATTCCGTCACAAAAAGCAAATTCTAGTGTTAATGATATGACTGAATCTAAGACGCCCATTTCAGCTATAAAAGTAATATGTGAGGATGAAACTCACAGAGATTTAATACTTAAAAACAGAAGAAAGCTAAAAGGATAAAAATTCTTCGCCAATGACGACGTGTGTGAGAAAACACGTAAAATTCCTAAAGAAAAGCTCCCTAAACTCATAGAAGCGAGGAGACTCGGGAAAGTTGCCTACTTCCTTGGAGCGAAGTTAATTTTTAAAGAAAGAGAGATTCCTCCAACGCGGAACACTTCGGTCAAAGGAGTTCACCTTGTTAGTGAAGAAGCATTCGAAGCTATGAGAACTACGAAAACGCCAGCCGACAGTCGGCACGCAGGAGGCCTGTGAATAACTCCGCATACAATCTCAACAGTCGACTTTCCCATTCTCGGCTCAACTGGGCGGTAACCCCTTATTCCCATATTCTGTATTTAGTGAAATTGTTTCAGAACTACTGTTAAATGGCTTTCATCGACAAAGACTTTCATAGTATATGTGCCGATATTAATTATTTTAATTCATTGCCAAAAAATTCTGTATCCAGTTTAGAGATTCTAGAACAGGAATCTGGTGTAGGCAATTGCATGGTCTCATCGATAGACGAGTTTAATGCCTTTGTATTGCAAAAAAGATATTTATAAAAATCTTTTAGTGCTAAATCTAAACATTCGAAGCTTACCTAGGAACTATAACTACTTATTGGTCGTTTTGAAAACTTCTACGGTCAAATTTAGTGTTATAATTCTCACGGAACCCTGGTTAAATAGTAGTATTAAAAACCTATATAATATAGATAATTACGTTGCTTATCATACCGTAAGAGATGGTCAGATTGGTTGGGGTATCTCTAGTAGTATGACCGCAAAATGCCAGAGTGCAGAGTAATTGCATAATGTTGCAAAAGCGCCACCCCCATTTGTTGCAAGGATGCCAACCCCACCCCCTTTGTTGCAAGAGTGCCAACCCCCACCCCCTTTGTTGCAAAAGGGAAAAAAAAGAAAAATTCCCTGAGGGAGGAGGAGGGACGGCCTCACCCCCCAAAGGGGCATACCTAACCTAAGAGAGAGAGAGAGAGGTGGAGGGAACCCAGAAGAAGGGGGTTCTTCGCCTGACAGCTGTCAGATGCATATGAGTCCTTCAGCCACCCCGCCGCTCTCTTATAGGACCCTAATCAGCCAGTTGGCTTTGAAGGCTGAGTTGCCAGGTTCGTTATTTATTAAATTATTCCATATATTAATCAGCCAGTTGCCTTAGAAGGCTGAGTTGCCAGATTGCGCTATGCATTTAATTTATTCCATATATTAATCAGCCAGTAGGTTTAGAAGGCTGAGTTGCCAGATAGCATTACTTATTTAATTATTCCTTATATTCTTCTGTCATCTGGCTTAGAAAGTTGAGCTGACAGCTTCGCTACTTATTTATTAAATTATTCCATATATTCCAGTTGGTTTGGAAGACCGATTTGACAAATAACAGTTAATTAAATATTCAGAAAACCGCTTTAGAAACCAAACAAGTGATATAATCGTGTTCAAGGAATAAATAAAACACCAATACAACGTTCTGTTTATTTTAGCTGAATTAATGGATATACAATGGGACATATATATGGTCAAATAATAAAACGGAAAATATATAATCATACAAAGCATAGTATTATCAAAATATTAGTACGGGAAAATATATAGTTATATTAATTATATATAATCATACAAAACATAGTATTAACAAAATATTAGTACAGGAAAATATATAGTTATATCAATTATATATAATCATACAAAACATAGTATTAACAAAATATTAGTACAGGAAAATATATAGTTATATTATGAAAAGTTATATTATAAAATAGTACAGGAAAAAATATACAAAACGTATAATCATATTATTACAGGAAAAATATATATTGTCTTTACATTCTATGATGCAAAACGCTAAACTCGCATTTGATAGAGTTTATATCAACATCGCCATTACTTTGTACGATGTGGTAAAACCGTCCAAGCATCACTTCACCGTTTAACTGATGCGGCGGTCTATACTCGATATAAATGGCTTTCATATCGTTCAATGCTATTTTTGTACCCACTTTACACTCGGCGTGAAAGTTATCTTTAAGCACAGCTAGAACACAATCAAAAGCACGCACAAAAATGTCATCGTTAACCACAACATTAAATACAAGTTTATAATCATGCCTTTCCAATCGGTTTTTTTTTCTTAACGTCCCGAACTTTTCAGTCGTGAACTCTTCTTCACTCGGCATAGCGGCAATTGAAATATTCTACCAAATCGTAACGACACCTATCCACTATATAGAGGTACAGTTCTTCAGGGTGAACAGTGTAGGCTAGCTCAGCTCTGTACCTCTCAAGTGCTTTGTACCAAAGCTCAGGATATTTCGAAGAATCTAAACCTTTTAAATATGCATCCAGATCTAGACCATTCTCCCCCTGTTCATTCATACATTCAACAAATCCGTCGAGCAGAGCGGTGTAAACGTATTCAAGAACCGTGTCAAAATAAATCATATCCGTAACACGTGCATCTAATATAGGCTTCAGCTTACGGAATCCGACGACCTCAAACATTCTGTCGAGGATGAAACGGTTTCGTGTAGGAACAAGAACGTCATTATCAGCTGTGTTCTGCCACATCCGTCGTATATCAATGCATGGTTTTTCGTTATTTACACTCAATGTACAAACAATGGGAAATGAGGAGGTGTCACTAATCGTCTCTCTTCTTGTACCTATGTCAGCTGGTATTTTATAACGGTCCTCAGCTCACCTCTCAACTACCACGAAGATTTTATGCATCTCCTCAAGGCTTAAATAAATAACGTTACGTTCGTTTGCTTGCATGCCTGCAGATCGTTTCAAGCACACAGTTAATGGTGCCGGTTTCTCGCCTGAACACGCGCAATGACTTCGTCACGGAGACGTCGTACGATGCGTTGAGAAAGCTTCTCAAAAGGGAGTTCCATCGTATTCACACGTTCACACGGTTCGAGATGACTATGGCACGTCCACTCGGCGCAAGCTCTGAGATGACTATGAGCCACAGGAGGCAGGCAGGCAGGATCGGCTCGACGGGCAGGGTGAATCATCCTCATGAAACGTGAATGGGTTTGTTCGAACTCGTATGCTCAGGGAGGAGTGAGTCACACCATAATCTAATGAAACGTGTACGGCGCTGACCCAACATGAATCGTTGTATCCCATTATATTGGGCAGATGTTTAGAGAAATTTTCCGATACAAGAATTAATTTCGGTTTTAATGTTTTATCACTACCACTTCCCCGAATACGCACCAGACATTTTCCTTCAGGGTAATTTTCACAAACTATACACATTTTTTAAATGTTTTATCTCTCCTAAACATCTTCACAAACCAGTGCGTTATTAGAGAGAAACATATGTTCATATTTATCCTTTTTGTTTAACAGGCGATACTCATCTCTAAAATCTGTTAAAAACTCACATAGCCCATTAGCTACAACCTCACTACAAACCTCATCATGATATATATTAATGTAGTGGTAAAAATACTTAAGATTGTCCATGATGACAAGATTTACATTTTCAGCCGTAGGATACGAGTAATCGGTATGGTGTAACATGATATAACACCGCTTATCACACCACTCATCCACAAGACTCTACCCATAACTGTTGTTTATCTTCTGAGCGTGTTGCTTCTTCTACCACGCGGTATATGTGAGCCTTTATAAAGCTTAGTTCTATAACATACTTCAGTACATCGTCTGTACTGCTAAATCCTACAACCCCCTCGACAGAATATCCGTAGCTTATTTGAATAGCCTTACCCTTCGCACGATTCAATGCATCCTTAAAAGAGGCAAAGGAGGAGGGAATAGGGAGTTTTTCAGTATCCACTACATCTACGCACTTGGCAGAATACCACTTCATAAATGTTGAACAAGCGCTATTAAAGGTAGCCATTATAATTTTCTTCTATGCGAGAGAATACACGTCTGAGCTCAAGGGTATACAGAGGTCAACTGAGTACGCAAGGAAGCCCAGGTTGTGGCATGACTCACGCTGCTGGTCTTACAGTGGGCGGAGCTTAGTTTTTACTGTACACACACACACCACACACACAAAGTAAAACGCTAGTTGAAACATGATTTATTTAATAATCGAAATATTCAAGGTGTGTATATACACACACACACACACATATATATATATATAATATATTATATATATATATATATATATATTTACAAATACGTGTAATAATTAATTAGCAATAGACATATCAAAGATTATGGTATCCAAAGGGCACGGTGTCATAGATACCAGGCACCTGGTAGCGTTTCCTATAGGTGTTACGGCACACCTTTGTACCCCTAAGTTCCTTCACGCCCCCCAGCTTCTGCGCCCGAAAATTGTGGGTGCCTACAGTCAGTTGGGGCGGCCGACCACCCTCATCATCATCTTCCAAACACACTAGCTCCTTCAGCAAATCAAAGTTGACAACCCGCCGATTCGCTTGGTTAAGCGTGATACCCTTAGCCTTCACGATATACTGTACTTCGTTTATCCCCTATCCTCACCCGTACCCCATTAGTTTTTGGCCCTGTTGACACAAACGAGTCGGCGTATGCGTTGTCCCCATACTCATTCTTGATCTCGTCAGTTAGCTCACCGAGGAACTCCCCAATAGGAGGCATGTATTCAACCCTCCTCGCTGTGAATATCACGCTATCTGTATCGGCATACAAAACCCGCCGCCCAAGAGAATGCAATAGGCCCCAAAATTTGCTGCGCGCGTAGGCTGTTGTGAAGCTGGCTACAGGAATGTTTGTAACCCGTGAGGTATCTGTGGCCAATTCAGTATTGTTGTACTTTATTATGTAAGTATTGCCTACATTCACAATCTCCATGACCTCTTTATCGGGTGCGTTGGCGTAATCCCAGACTTCACTATAACTTTACGCCAAATGAACGTTCCCTTTACCGTTAATCTGTGCAAATTTTCCCCAAAGACTGTTTAGGCACAATTTTGCACTAAAGCGCTTGCCAGGATTCTTTACAATTTGGGTACGATCAAGTTGTATACCTTCGTGGTAACGGTAACGCTGAATGTAAGACGTTTTTTCATCTTCGGTTTCAACCCCACGCGGATATCCTGACGCCTCAACCTTGTCCTTCAAAAACTAGTTTATATATAGTGTGAAAAGGTTGGGTAGCTTTTGAAACCTCCACACCTCATGTATCTTCATTATTCTATACATATGGCGAACGGCTAGGGCCAGCTCAAGGCTTGTGTATACACCTCTGAACTTAGGCTGGTGAGATGTATGGCCACAATCACCATTGTTCTCTTCTGCACACTTCACGCACAGGGGAAACATGAGTTTGTGGTCTATAACGACGGGTAAGATCGGCATCAATAAATCGCGAGGGGAGAGCATGTGTACGAAAGAAAAGCCGAAATAGTGCCCATTCAAATTTCTTGAGAACTCGTTGATAGAGGGCAGGTTAGGACCCACCATTTTTTCAGGCGCACCTACGGGGTACGGATTGTTCTTCATCACGTAGGGATATAAAGAACAGAAATCGTAGTAATGGAGTTTCACGCCCTCCGTAGACGGAAAGCATAGCTTGAAGGGATTTGTACGCCCTCCGAACAAGCTATCACCGCATTTGAGAGGATCCAATACCATTGAACGCTTGATCGTGTTTATTTCTTCAAGATACGCCCCGTATGTCCCCATCCGTGCATCATATTCATGCTCCCACAAGACTTTGTGAGTGAACTGGGACCCTATAAGCTGATCGTGGGTGCGCGTCCACGCAAGACAGTCGGCTGGAGATCTACCATGGATATCCTCTGCGATTCCGCACTCAGGACGGGGGCATCCATGCCACCAGCAACCGTTAAAGGAGTACACAGTCTTCTCGCCAGTAACACGGTTTTCACTTAGACCACCAACCCAAAAAACACGGCCATTAACCTTAATGGGTACTTCACCCGTGTTGCGGGCATGCTTTATATACACCTGTCTGCTGCTGTAGATGTATCAGCCAGTAAATAGCCTTGCGCTCATAACTGCGGTGGTTGTTTCTGTGGATAATGGCTAAAGTATCTTTAGGCATGAAGTTATTCTTGAACACCGTAAAATATAATGAGGCGATGGTGGTTGCGACTTGCAGGGGATCGCATTTGAAACGGCATATGTACATCTTTCTAAAAGCCTGGAAACATACTCTAAGCACGCGCATATCATTCACGCAATAACACTCACATTCATCAGCTATATTATAAGGATTATGTTCATTAAAGCTGTTGTAGTATCGATCAAAATCTTCACGTTCATCTGCGCTCATACAATCATAGTTAAAGTAATGTTTGGGTGGAGGTAGTCCTACATAATTTAAAGTTTCACTAGTGAGGAATGTGTAAGGGAAGCATCCTTTTGAAACCTCAGCTGCTACGCCCATCACCTTGGGTAGCTTTGCTAATTTACAAGGTTTGAATAATAAAGTGTCTTTAAATTGTACATTACCTCTTATTTGCATCTGTATTAATTTGTTGCCTCTTTTCAATGGATCAACTATAAATATCTCAGATGACTCGTGCTCAAGCAGTTCCCTATAAAGGAACTGTGTGTCAAATTTTTCCCCGTTATGGGCGAGAATATACACAGTCATTTTTGTAACTTGTCCGCTAACTTGACAATATAGGACACAAATAGTTTTACAGGGCTATCGTGGACATTCGTTTTAAAAACGTTTGTCCGTTTACCACATTTGTGACACTCATCACACTCGATCTCCATATACTCATGACAGATAGTCTGACTCACAAGCAAATGTGGAATGACCTCTTTGGTTTCAGCGTTAGTGTATGTTTCTATATCGTAGTACACAGTTATACAAGGGTTGTTTTTAGGCTTGGCTTCTTTCATATAACATACATGCTTTACACCATCCGCCTTATGTTTTTCATGGCATATAGAGCAGTGAATTTCGTCACATTTATGGGTAAACTTTCCCCAATTATCCATCATGTGAAACATGCCACATTCACAGATTCTCATTTTCCTGCACGTGCCAATAGATTTATGAATCTCAAAGCAGTTATTACTGAAAAATGTGCGTCTACACACATTGCAATCCCTCTTCTCAGCTTCAACTACACGGCTTTCACATTTGGTGCTTTTACACCACAAATCATGATGTCGTCCTTATTTTCGACTTTTGTCATAACTCGCGTAAAGGCACCTTATATTACGGATGGGGAGATATGTTGTACCTGACAGTCCTAAAATAAGTAGGGGTCTTGTATGATCTCTCACACTGCTTTTAAAAACATACACAGTTCTACGACGATATCCAGTCCAAATACAACTATACGAGCATTCATTTCCTGTTCTACCCTTCTCAGCTCTTCAGGACCCATATTACAATCAAACTCAAATTCACAGTCTACAGCTAGTTTACGGGCACGCTCTACTACCGTAGGCAGCCAAATTTGCACGGACACCGTATTTAGCACAGTAAACATACGTGCTAAGACTACTGCTATAAAGCCGCAACCACGATCGACGTTTATATGCCGTCTATAAATAGCCTGAGAATTGAAGTTAAGAGTATACGGTGTGGCACTATGACCCGCAACACGGAATACGCGGTCAATATTTACCGTGAAGTTGTCCATATTGAAGGCTATACTACTTTGGGAGGCCTGCATTATACGACCTAATATATACTCTACATCTTCAGCCGCCAAACGCCTGAATGGTACTACTACCCAAAAATCATCTACATCACCGTCATCTGACCCGAATCCGAAGGACAGCCTCGTCCTGACTTCACGCTCGTCGCGGTTCTGAAGGGCAAACTCTACAATACGCTCTACCACGCGACGTAGTCCGTGTTCAATAACGTTGCTATACATGGATCTAGGATCAACCCTGACTATATACCGATTTCTAGTCAAGGCTGGGGTTGGGGTTGCGGTGCGCACTAACTCGAATGTTATACCATCGTCAACAGAACGGGGAGCAGCTGTGGAGGATGAATAAGACGGGTATATCTGGGGAAGACGCTGTTGTGGGATTGGTTGCGTAAGACGTTGAGGGTTGGGACTCTATTACTGCAGATTCAACAGAACGGGTGGCTGCTGTGGAGGATGAATAAGGGACATATTGGCGGAATGCTCTGCTGTGGGGCTTGTTGCGTAAGACGTTGAGGGTTGGGGTTCTCTTACCGACGTTCCAACAACCCTGGAACGCTTTATACCTGACGTGGAGGATTCGTCATCACACCACCGCTTTGAACGCGCAACAGATGTCGCTGGTGAGGGCTCATCGGCGGGGGTGGGTACTGTAGATGCACGGTCAACGGGTTCATCCGTGATATCGATGATGGGGGGGTGTATATCGTCGTCATTCACGGTTCTGTGGAAGAAGAAAACAAAATATAAGGAGCAGCACTCGTTATTTGTAATATTTTGTAAATGACCCACTTAGGGGTGTTACGTGTTAGAAATGGAATCTGTAGAAAAATTCAGGTTCACGAGCCCATCCACATGTATTATATCTGGACCTACAGGATATGGTAAAACGGAGTTTATGCTTAAAATCATTAAAGAAAAGGGGGAAATGTTCTCAAAATTTGTGCATAAAGTTATATGGTGCTATTCGACATACCAATCAATGTTCAACGAGTACCAATATGATGTTTCGTTCCACAAGGGGTCTATGACGTTAATTCGTTGAAGGGAAATGAGCATACAGTCATCGTAATTGACGACCTCATGTTGGAGATGGATAAAACTTTTGGCGAAACATTTACAGTATTTTCCCACCACCTTAACATAAGCGTGTTCTTCATCAATCAGAATCTATTTTTCAAAAATAGATACATGCGCGATGTGTCACTACATACACAATATCTAGTCTTATTCCCGCAACGTAGAGATTTATCACAAATTGGGGTATTAGCCAATCAAATGTTCCCGAATCAGCGTAAGGAGTTTTTGGAGGTTTAAATTTTTTGAAATTATTCGATTTATGCGACACAAATATGAATGATAAAAGTGTATGCAAACAGATAAAAAAAAGGTTCCCATATGTTAGTACCCCCTGTAATGTGTAAGATGTATATTGTGTAAACCTATATACACAATTTTAGCCATTAAGAATTGGGCACTGACCATTTTTGTATATGATTTCTGCTATGTAATAAATGAAAATATATTGTGTTTTGTTCTTATCCTCAAACAATACTTACATAATCTCTTCGATGACCTCGCACTCGCTTGACCGGATGTGCGCCAGTACCACGACTTCTGGATCGCTAGGTTGGCTAGGCGGAGTGGCTATCACTTCATTTATCGCCCTTTCGTCAAAAGTGGTTATAATATGATCTAGCACCGTCTCGGCACTGTAATTTAAATAAATGTCATGAAATTGGATGCAGTTAATTCGTTTTGTGTACACCATAATATATATATATATATATATATATATATATATATATATAGCCCAGCCTAACCTAGCCTACCCAATCTTATTGTTCACGATTCCAAAAACATACTATATAACCTAAAAACACTTACATTAGCTCGTCTGCAATCTTGCGCTCGTTTGACCGACTGTGATTCAATACCGCAACTTCTGTATCGCTGGGTAGGCTGTTCGGAGAAGCATCCATAGCAGTTGTACCCCTTTCATCAAAAGCGGTTATAATGCGATCAAGTTCCGCAACGTCCTATAAGGTTAAGTAAAAATAAAGAGATACAATAAGAGAAAATACCACGTATTTTAAAAGCAGCTAATTCTTAAAAGTTTTGATAATTTTAAAATCCTATCTGTAGAACTTTCTATAAATTTTTAAACTGTCGAGAGATATACAAATAAAACACACCATATATATATGTAAATGCTAATATATTCGCTATGGAGACAGATAATAATTGAAAACATAATGGGACTAATTTTTACGTTGTAGAAAAATTCAGAACAAAAGGAAATTAGATTGTCAATTATAAACGAGAAACAATAGAAACTAATTTTCAATGCTAATAAATAAATGAGATTTGTTTGCGCTGAGAGACAACACTATCTGCGGTTAGGTCAGGTTAGGTTAGTTCACGACCGGCTGGTCTACGTTAGGTTAGGTTCAATTGCGCTAGGCTAGGTTAGGTTAGGTTCAATTGCGCTAGGCTAGGTTAGGTTAGGTTAGGCTAGGTTAGGTTAGGTTAAATTAACAATGATTGAAACGGAGAATATAAATGTGGCCCGGTTAGGTTCAGTTGCGCTAGGCTAGGTTAGGTTAGGTTAGGCTAGGTTAGGTTAGGTTAGGCTAGGTTATTATAAACGGTAAAGTGCCCTGGGATTAATTTTTACGTTGTAGGAAAACATGAAGAATCTAGATTACCAATTATTAACGAGAAAATACATCTTTAAATTACACTGGTCAACAACAATTTTGTCACAAGGGTTTTGATGGGTGTTCTAAGTGTACTTTTTCATGCTGAATCTAAATATGAAATCAGATTTTTTCTATAAGGCTTAGTTTACTGGTGACGCTATGTTCATTTTTTCCTCATTTAGCATGATCACCGGATAAAAAAATAATAACATTATATATAATTAAGTATATAACAATATTATAATATAAAACATTATAAAAATAATAAATATAATAATATATTATATTAATTAATATAACTATGTACAGGGTGGGCCGTAAGTTTCCATACATAGGAAAATTTAAATTATGGTCTTCACGTGCGTCGGTATTTGGATCAGCAGTTTCCGGATGCTTGGATTGGTCGGCGTGGTCCTGTGGAGTGGCCTCCCAGATCCCCAGATCTCACCCCCCTTGATTTCTATCTTTGGGGGCACTTGAAGGCCATGGTGTATCAGGAAAAGATACGAGACATAAATCATCTAAAGGAACGTATCACCAACGCCATTACAAGCATAACGTCAACTGTGCTAATGCGTGTTCATCAACAGTGGGGAACACGTATTGAAATGTGTTTTCAAAACAATGGCAACCATGTAGAGCATATTATATAAATAAAAATGGTTGTACATAAAAAAATGTTTATTTTTCCTATGTATGGAAACTTACGGCCCACCCTGTATAATAAAATATATTAATATATATGTTGTATTAATTTTTCTGTAAAATTAGTACAATTTATTCCTTTGGGGAGAAAGTTCTGATAATGCTGGCAGGATAAATTTGGTCGGAGCAGCAGACTGTGCAGGTTGAAACATGTTTGTACCTGTTCAGACATGAGCCTAGTTTCTGTGTGTAGAGCAGCTCCAAGTCAGTCTGCTTGTAAATGTCACAGTGTTAACAGCTAGTGTCTGTTGCTTCTTGTTAATTTTACACCAGTGTTGTATTCATATAGATGTTTTGTAATGCCGCGGAACTGTCTGAATCATCCTAATTTCTTTTGTTATGTATGTGGTGATCTAACTTTAAAATCCCAGAAACGTAACTTTACACCATTAGTAAAAAAATGCTATGAACTTTATTTCGGATGTAAAGTAGGCGATCAGGACAAGAGTTGGGCCCCTCACATTTGTTGTGTGACATGTGTAAGACTATTTACAGGATGGCTAAACGGTTCACGTCACATGCCATTTGCTATTCCAATGATTTGGAGGGAACCCAAAGATCACACAACAGACTGCTATTTCTGCCTGGTAAATACAAAGGGGATCACTTCAAAAACAAAGAGCCTTATGAAATACCCTAATCTACCGTCTGCAATGAGACCAGTTCCCCACAGTGCTCAACTTCCAGTACCAAATCCTCCTGAACATGTAAGTTTAAGTGATGAGGAATCAAACGTAGCTGTAGCATATCACGAGGAAAAAGATGAAGACATTTCTGATCCAACATTCCAGGCTACCTGTTCCTCCAATGAACCACATTTACTGTCACAAGGAGATCTAAATGACCTAGTTCGTGATTTGAAATTATCTAAGAAGGAGGCTGAACTTTTAGGTTCAAGATTAAAGGGTTGGAATCTACTGCAACGTGACACTAAAGTTTGTTTTTTCCGCAGCCGCCATGATGAATTCAAAGAATGGTTCTCCCATGAAGATGGGCTTGTGTTTTGTAAAGATGTTAATTCAGTCATGGGGGCTCTTGGTCATGAACATAACGTGGATGAGTGGCGATTGTTCATTGACTCCTCAAAAGTCAGCTTGAAAGCAGTCCTTCTTCACAACGGAAATAAATTTCCTTCTGTACCTATTGCACATGCTGCAAACATGAAAGAGTCATACGACAACATGAAGTTGCTTTTAGAAAAGTTTCAGTATCAGAAATATAAGTGGAATATCTGTGGAGATCTGAAGGTCATTGCACTTTTGCTAGGGTTGCAGCTAGGTTACACCAAGTACTGTTGTTTTTTATGTGAGTGGACAGTAGGGACAAGCAAAACCACTACGTTAAGAAGGATTGGCCAAAACGCACCTCACTTGTTCCAGGCAAGAAAAATGTTGTGAATAGTTCACTTGTTGACCCTGAGAAAGGGTACCTTCCTCCTTTGCATATCAAGCTTGGACTTATGAAAAACTTTGTTAAAGCGATGGATAAAGCGCAAACAGGATTCACATACTTGAGAAATAAGTTTCCCCGGATCAGTGATGCCAAGATTAAAGAAGCATTTTTGTAGGCCCTCAGATCAGAGAATTGTTAAGAGATGAGAGATTTGAAGGAGAGTTGAATGAAGTTGAGAAAGCTGCGTGGCAGAGTTTCAAAAGTGTCTGCACAAATTTTTTGGGAAATCACAAGGCCGAAAACTATCCTGAAATAGTAGGAGATCTTCTTAAGTCTTACCAAGCAATGGGGTGCAATATGTCATTAAAGGTTCATTTCTTGGACTCTCACTTGGACTTTTTTCCGGAAAACCTAGGTGCGGTAAGCGACGAACATGGTGAGCGTTTTCATCAGGATATTTCTGCCATGGAAAACCGTTACCAAGGCAAATGGAGCCCCAGTATGCTGGCTGACTATTGCTGGACTCTTACGAGAGACATGCCTGGGGCAAAGGACAGCAGAAAATCAAAACAAGCTACTTTTTAAACTACAGGTATGTCTTTTCGATCATATTTTAATAAGTATGTAACTATATGGGTTTTTAAAAATTAAATTGCATGTCACACAAAAACCAGACCTGATAGAGAAATTTTACAAACTTATTTGGATTCAGCACAGAAAATACTATAAGAATAAGGTATTTTCATTCTTGGGACACGAATAAAATATTTTTTTGTTGCCCAGTGTTATCGAGAAATTGAAGATCCACCATATATATATATATATGAGGGGGCAGACAATACTTAAACATATTTTCAAAACGCGTTTATTGGCATCTTTTATAAGTTAATTAATAATATGGTTAGGTTAGGCTATGCTAAGTTAGGGTAGGTTAGGCTAGTTTACACCCGGTTAGTGTATGCTAGGATAGGTTAGGTTAGGGTAAGTTAGGTTAGGTTAGACTATGCTAAGTTAGGCTAGTTTACACCCGGTTAATCTATGCTATGCTAGGATAGGTTAGGTTAGGTTATGTTAGGCTAGGTTCTGCTGTTTACACCGGCTAGGTTAGGTTAGGTTAAGTTAGGCTAAGTTAGATTAGCAATGATTGAAACGATGTATACAAATGTGGCCCGTATAGATACAATTGCGCTAGGTTAGGTCGGGTTATATTATAAACGAGAAAAATTCATCTTTAATTATCGAGAAGAATATTATTAAGCTACACCATATATATATATATATATATATATATATATATATATATATATACCGAAATAATCACGAACCAAACAGACAAAAAAAATGGGAATAATTTTACGTTGTAGGAAAACACTGAATAAGTTACTGTAGGTTAGGCACTTATAAGTTACTCACATCTCAATATCGTTTTCGTTGAGCGGGTCTTGCATATCGTTACAAATTTCCGTAACAAGCTGGGTAGAAAATAACGCCCCCTGGCATATAGCACTGAAGAGATGTGCCGCTGCATGGGCATATTCGGACTCGCCCTCCAACAAATCGGGGATGTTGTACAAAGACCGCTGACTCATTGCTGTTGTGTAAAATCACTAGCTGGAGAAACTGATGCTCTGCGTCGTGATTCGCGCTTTATAAGGGGGCATGTGGCCAGCCCACAAGAGCGAACATTAGCTTCCTATTGGCTAGCGGTGAAATTTGGGCGAGAATTAGAGCTTAGGCATGCATTTTCGACCAACCGAGGCCCTGGGAACGCCCGGCAGTGTCGTGATTGGCTGATTCCATGAAGTTTGAGCGTACCAACGGTGAATTTTGGGGCGGGGCTTAGCGGTAGGCCTGCATGGTACCCAACCGAGGTCCGGGCACAGTGTCGTGATTGGCTAACTCCCATCAAATCTGGGCGGGCCATCTGTTCCGATGCGTGGGACTTTATCTAATACAAATTTTATTTTTCTGCGATAAACTTATATTCCCTATCGTGGAACAAATATTGGTTTTTAAGATTTGGGAAAAGTGGTTGGCCATGAAGGCAATGTTTTTATTTTCCGAACAATTCATTCGGTTTTCTGCGAAAAATAAATTTAAGATACATGCCATATCTTGTTTGTCTATTTTTTTTCAGAAAACTCATTGTCATGCTTTGTAAGGTTAAAAACAAATATATTTAATGTGGAAGACGTCTTAACCCTTACGGATAAACCTCGTATTTGCTTATATAGCCGCATGCTGATTAGAAAACACATATGTATTGTTTGTGTTGTTCCAAGGGAAAACTGTTTATCTGCTTAAACGGTCAAATGGTGATTAGAAATTAAGTACATATGGTTTCAGAAATGTTATTTGCGCTGTAAGGAGGCAGAGAGGAACCCAACTCGGTTCTTGTTTTGTATGATAAATTTGTTTGGTGATTTGTTTGTTAAGCAAAAAAAGGAGGCTTCAACTTTTGCTTTCAAGGATTACGAAAAGTTAATCAGCAGAAGTGTCACAAATATAATATTGTATGAAGGATGAAAAACATCTGTTCCAAATTCGTAGATCTAAAACTTACTTTAAAAATAAAATAAATTATATGGAACTATACATTTCCAAGATTTCCAAAATTTAAATATATATATATATATATATTATATATATAAAATACAGTTAACAAAAATATAAAATAAGTTACAGACCTAAAACTTTACTTTAAAAATAGAATAATTACAATTAGGATTACGATAAGTTAATCAGCAGAAGGGTCACAAATATAATATTGTATGAAGGAATGAAAAACATCTGTTCTAAATTCGTAGATCTAAAACTTACTTTAAAAATAAAATAAATTACATGGAACTACACATTTCGAAGATTTCCAAAATTGAAATATATATATATATATATATATATATATATATATATATATATATATATATATATATATATATATATATATATATTAGGGTGATTAAAAAAAATCAGTTTTTTTAATTGTTCAACCTGTATTTTTGTTCCCTCTGAAAGAAAAGTAGTGTATTCCAAATTTGGTGAATTTTAAATAAAATTTACTATGTGCTAATAGGCGTCAAAATTTCCCTTTTTTCAATTTGTTTGTTTTTACAACCTATGATTTTGTTTAATTGTTTATGTTTCAGAATTTTTAATTAATGGTTTATATACTAGCTTGCTTTTAGTTGTTGTTTGGAACTCGTAATTTTGATATGGAAGCTAGACCTAACTCACCATCACCTAGTTGCTCAGTTGGGAGAAGTTCTACAAGAAAAGAAACTGAAGTATGGCTAATTGGGCAGCCCTCTGCAGTACTAAAAACATCCGTATTACCATCAGAGAAGGAAATGATGGCCCTCTTCATGCACTACAGAAATATTAAAAAGCAAGGCATTAGAGAATCATGCTGCTCTACTGCAGATGATGTGCTAGCAGTTGGGAAAAAAGCAGGAATACCAGCAAAACAAAGAGTACATGTAGTAGATAAAATTCAAAGAATACTGAAGGAATGGCAGCTGCTTAAGAAAAACAAAGTAAACAAATTGAAAAGATCACAAAATTTAAATAATAAAGAAGAAAAATGGAAAGATAAACTGGAAAACTTATTTGACATTGCTCATGAGAATGTTATGCAGCTTATAAAAATAGAAGATAAGAAATTCTTGAAAATGCAACGTGAGAAAGGACGTCATGGAAAAATGGGTACCATTGATAAGGCTGTTGCTAAAAAAGAGCAAAGAGCAGCAGAAAAGCAACAACGTTATGAAAAGATGAAAGCAGAAGAAGAGATCAAAAGAAAAAAGAATGAAGAGGCTATCATACTCACTAGTACATCATCAGAATCTGAATCAGTGGAGAGTAAAAGTGATGAATCTGGTTTCTGTGTTGCACAACCTTCAACATGGAAAAGTAAGGTAGGTAAACGCAGAAAATTGTTTGATGATAAATTATTAGGAAGTCTTGATGTTGCAAAATTGAGTGACAGAAATGCGTCTCTAGTTTTAATGCCAACAATCAGACATCGCTTGAATGGGGCATCTGCGAACAAATAAAATGCATGTGTTTCGATACAACGGCAGCCAATACTGGTCCTAGAAATGGTGCAGCTATTCTTCTAGAACAAAAATTCGACAACGATTTATTGTTATATTTGAAATTATGCTGGAAGCTGTTGTTTCAAAGTCTTTATCACCCTCTTCTGGCCCAGATATAGTCCTTTTTAAGAAGTTCAGAGAAAAATGGTCAAGCATTAATAAGGAGGACTAAGAAACAGCATTATCAGATCCAGATATCTATGAAAATATTCATGACATCAAAGATGACATTATTATATTTGCAGAAAATCAACTAGATACATTCCAACCAAGAGACGATTACCTAGAACTATTGCAGTTAACAATTATTTTTTTGGGAGGTGAACCAAAAGGTGGAATCAAATTTAAACATCCAGCGGGACTTCATCGGGCTAGGTGGATGGCCAAATTACATATTCATTAAAAATTTTTGTTCAAATCTCAGTTCAAAATTTCAGTAAAAGACAAAAAAGGACTAAAAGATATCTGTTTATCTGCTCCTCGGTTATATGTAAAGGCATGGTTTACAGCTCCTGTGCCATCTTGCGCTCCTCTTCTTGATCTGGAATTATTACAGAATCTTGTAGTCTACAAACAAATATATGACACAATTGCATTTGTTGCTATTAAAAAACTGTTAGGTCACCTCTGGTACCTATCAGAAGAACTGGTAGCCTTGGCCTTTTATGATGATGAAGTGCCTACTGAAACAAAAACAAAATGGTAAAGGCCTTGCAAAATACAACAGAAACTCTTCCTGCAAAACGGGCTTTTCTAGATCCTGCACTTATTCCAACGAAGAAATTAGAAGATTTTGTCACATCAAATACTCAAAGATTCTTTACAATAACAGAATTTAGTTCAAAATTTTTACTCAAAGATGCTAAAGAATGGCATAATGATGAAGAGTATAACTCCGCTAAGAAATCTATCAAACAGTGGAAAGTCGTGAATGATATAGCGGAAAGAGGAGTAAAATTAATGGATGAATATAATAAAATACTAACACATGAAAGAAGATCAAAAACAATTCTTGCTACAAGTAGTGAAAAACTACAGGGCTGTTTACCCTGATAGAAAAAAAGAAACATTGATGAAGTAAGGACAGCTAATGTCTCAAATATCATGCTAGTTTAATTATGCATGCTTGTGGTTATGGTAGGACCTACGGGGGAGCTTTCCACATTAAAAAAAAGCAATGCGCCTTGTACTGTACATCCTGGGTGGTGTGGAAAAATTTGACAATTTGAGTCGTTCTGTCAATTTTTTAATTGCTGGTAGCAATCCCTAAAAATTAAAAATTTGCTAAAATATTTTAGGATAGTTGTTTTTATGCTGAAATGAACCAGTTAAAGGGTTGAACACATTAAAATATAAAGAAAAATTTTTTACCCCCATATTTGAATCACCCTAATATATATATATAATACAGTTAACAAAATATAAAATAAGTTACAGACCTAAAACTTTACTTCAAAAATAGAATAATTACATTTAGGATTACGATAAGTTAATCAGCAGAAGGGTCACAAATATAATATTGTATGAAGGAATGAAAAACATCTGTTCTAACTTCGTAGATCTAAAACTTACTTTAAAAATAAAATAAATTATATGGAACTCTACATTTCAAGATTTCCAAAATTGAAATATATATATATATATATATATATATATATAATACAGTTAACAAAAATATAAAATAAGTTACAGACCTAAAACTTTACTTTAAAAATAGAATAATTACAATTAGGATTACGATAAGTTAATCAGCAGAAGGGTCACAAATATAATATTGTATGAAGGAATGAAAAACATCTGTTCTAACTTCGTAGATCTAAAACTTACTTTAAAAATAAAATAAATTATATGGAACTCTACATTTCCAAGATTTCCAAAATTGAAATATATATATATATATATAATATATAAATAATAATACAGTTAACAAAAATATAAAATTAGTTCCAGACCTAAAACTTTACTTTAAAAATAAAATAATTACAATTTTATATTTAATTTTCTCATTTATTGAGTTGTTCAGATTAGATTAGGTGCTTTTCGACATGTGTTTATACGAAATATTATAATATATATATATATAATATATATATATATATATATATATATATATATACGTGTGTGTGTGTGTGTGTGACGGGAATCATTAGGAAATTATTTTCTTTTTTGAATTGAAGTGTTTTACACCAGCCTTAGACCCACGGTTGGGATTTATTTTGCGTACGAGTTGTTTCTACATCCCACTTTAGGCCTATGGGGCTCTTTTTTCTTTCTTTTTGAATTGAAGTGTTTTACGCCAGCCTTAGACCCACGGGAAGGCATTAGGGTACCCTGAATAACGAGTCCCGTCCGGGGTGCGAACCCGGTTCATTTTTAGCTCACATAAACGTACACTGTAACACCTGGCTAGGGCGCCCAGCAACCGGATGCACGGGACTCGTGCCCGCCAACGCCAGACGCTTCAACTGATGCACGGACGCGATGATGCCCGGAGGCGATGACACCCTGAGGCACTAGCTGATTAAGCCAACTGGCTGATTAGGGGCACTATAAGAGAGCGGCAGGGTGGCTGAAGACCTCATATGGGTCTGACAGCTGTCGGACGAACACCTCCTCCTGCTCTCTCTCTCTCTCTCTCTCTCTCTCTCTCTCTCTCTCTCTCTCTCTCTCTCTCTCTCTCTCTAGGTTAGGTATGCCCTTTGGGGGGTGAGGCCGTCCCACCTCCTCCGCCAGGGGAATTTTGTCTTTTTTTTCGTTTGCAGCAAAGGGGGTGGGGGGAAAGGGGGTGCCTTGCAACAAATGGGGGTGGGGGTGCCTTGCAACAAAAGGGGTGGGGGAAAAGGGGTGCATTGCAACAAATGGGGGTGGGGTGGCACTCTTGCAACATTATGCAACCTTGCATTGCACTCTGCCATTTTGCGGTTATACTACTACCTCTATGTATGTGTATCAAACTTACGACTCTAACGAAGTATTTTCTCTATGTAATAGTGACAATGAAAACCTGATTGTGAATATAAAAGACAAAAGTAATGTATATTCTGTCCATGCAATATATAGACCACTTAATACTAATATCAATAGCTTTTTAATTCACTTAGATAACATGTTATGCAACTTTCATAAATCGAATGCCATAGCTGCGGGAGACTTCAACATCAATTTGCAATCTGAAGCAATCTCTCATAAATTTTTAAACTTAATGAATTCTTTCTATCTTAGTCATTTTATTACCAAACCCACTTGAGTCTGCAGCTATGGCAATCGAATAACAGAATCTACGATTGATAATATATTTGTAAATAGGAATGCCCTCGTAAATTCTGGAATTATAACTACTAACATCAGTGATCATTTTCCTACTTACGCTATATTCAGTAACATTGTTCACGCTGCGGACAAAAGAACTATTGATTACAGAATATTCTCAGAGGTTAACAAAATAAAATTTATTGGGGCTGTAGAAAATACTCGACTTGACTGTGACGAACCTTTAAATGACTCAGATCATATGTTTCAGTTCTTCAATGACACCTTATTCCATATTTTTAATATTTGCTTTCCTTTAAGGAGAAAAACAGTTTCGCCCAAAAGTGTCGCAAATTGATCACTCCAGGAATTATCACTTCAATAAAGAACAGAGATAAATTATTCAAATTGCAATTGCAGAGCAAAATTCCTAAAATACAATATACTCAATACAGAAACAAATTAACTAAATTAATCAAAATTGCAAAATATATCTATTATAACAATCAATTTTCAAACATAAAGGAGACATGAAAAACACTTGTACAACCATAAACAATCTTCTCGGAAAACAAATTAAGAAAAATTCAAAAGAGAAATTAAATGTTGATAATAAAGAAATTACTGATGATACTGTTATTGCAGACTCTTTAAATGCACACTTTACTGCAATAGCGGATAAGCTTCGCGCACAGTTAATAAATAATGATCACTCACCTCTAGAATATATGCCACCCAGCCCACTAAATTCATTTTCTTTTATTCCTGCTACCTCTACTGGGGTCCAGAATATTATTGGTAAATTAAAAAATACAAAAAAATAACATTCATAACATTCCTGTACCTATATTGAAACTTATTAAAGATAAGATATCTGTAACTTTGGCAAAAAATTATTAAAGTATTTCCAAAGGAATATTCCCATCAATGCTAAAAACTGGTTGTATAACACCCCTTTTTAAAGGGGGTGATCCTACACTAGCAACAAATTACAGGCCGGTGTGTTCATTATCTGTGTTCAGCAAAGATTTTTTAAAAATTGTAAAAAGTAGAATGCAGCGATATTTAGAATCCTACAATTTATTATCTCCAAATCAATATCGCTTCGGTTATAATAAAACAACGGAAATGGCTATTTTAAATCTTATGGTAAATGTAAATATCGCTAAGGAGAACAAAGAAATAATGATATCAATATTTATGGATTTGAGTAAGACGTTTGATGTAATAGACCATAATATTCTACTTAATAAATTATATTGTTACGGCTTTAGAGGAGCAATCAGTGATTGGTTTAAAAGTTATTTGTCCAATAGATATCGTTTTGTATCAGTAAATAAGGTTTGCTCAACTAAAGCGCTTGTCAAACATGGTGTGCCACAGGGCTCAGTTCTGGGTCCACTGTTATTTTTATTATATATAAATGACCTTCCACGTTCATCTGATATACTGAACTTCATAATGTTTGCAGATGATACAACTGTCTCTTTTTCTTGTAAAGATGTTAATACAGCTAAGAATATATTTCATTCAGAATTCATCAGTGTAATGAAATGGTTGACCACCAATAAACTCTTCCTAAATACTAGTAAAACAAATTTCATGATTTTTACGAATAAAAGAAACGTATATCTTGATGAACTTAATGTTAATGAAATCGCCATAAAGGAGTGTACTGTAACACAATTTCTTGGTGTACTGCTAGATAAGAATTTGCAATGGAGTGATCATGTAAATTATATCGCGGAAAAGATTTCAAGGAGCGTTCCTACAATGTTTAAACTTAGAAATGTAGTCCCTAAACAAGTTTTATTGACTCTTTATCATACTCTTGTTCTTCCTTATCTAACATACTGCACCCTTGTTTGGGGAAATTCCGCTAACAACGCATTAAATGGTATCTTTGTCATCCAAAAACGAGCAATAAGGTTATTATCTGATGCTGATTTCCTTGATCACTCTAGTGCATTATTTAAAGAGCTAAAACTACTAAAACTCAACGATATAACCAAACTGGCACATTTTGTTTTTATTTACAAGTGTAAGAACAAAATCATTAAATTGCAATGGGTGAATAGATATTTTGTAACTCATCATGAAATCCATTCGTATCAGACCAGAAATAGATCAAAGCTTGTTATACCTCAATTTAGATTGTCTTCATCTCAAAAACTACCCAATTTCATTGGATTGAAACTATGGAATGCCTTGCATGCCGTTATAAAAAATATTGTGAATGTAAATTTGTTTAAAACCAAGTTGAAATCCCGATTAATAATGGCATACTAACAAAAATCTAGGATTAATGTCCACTAATATTGTTTAATATTGTCCATTAATATTGTTTAATATTGTAATACATGTTTAACTATTAATAATACTTATTTACTTACTTATTTATTTATTATTATAAATTTATAACAACTAGCTGATTATTTTTAATAAGAGCCCATTAAAGCATAAAGCTTAATGGCCAAATTAAATAAAATAAATAGACGAGCTTCACAATCATTCATATCATTGTAAATTGAAAAAATTTATTTATTTTATTATTATTAATGAAGGTTATTCTATTCTGTTATATTCTATTCTAAGCCGCCACCCATTAACAGGTCAGAGATCAGACTGAGCAGATCGTATCGAGTTAACTTAGCACGATTCCGATGTGGACATCACCCCAACTTGCAGACATATAAACACAGACTAGACAACTCCATAAACGACACCTGCCACCTGTGTCAGGACACACCACGAACAACTGAACACATTATGACAGACTGTACCACTCTAGCACAACATAGAACACAACACAACATCACTAGTGCGCCGAACCTCTGGTCCACTCCGGAGAGGGCGATCGGTTACCTGCGTGCCGCCGGCTTGCTCGATCAGGGTGGGCTGATCGGCTAAACAACAACAACAACTAGCAAAAATATCCCTCCCGTAGGAAGGGTTTTTTGCTAGTTTCAATAATTTAAGTTTACTTAATTTCGGTTGATTGTTTTCACTTCAATCGAACTAAAATTTTAAGGACGAAACAGTCTTTAGTTTTCAGAATATAAGCTTAAAAATTATATAAAACGAACTCTTTATGTTCTTATATAGTCACTTTATACAAATTATATAAAATTATCTAAAGCTTCATATTAATTTTTAGTACAATTTAATGAGTGATAACCACATTCAAGGCCTTTCTTATAAATATGTGTCGGAAAGCTAATAAGTGTGTGATCGAGTTATGATTTATATATATATATATATATATATATATATATATATATATATATATATATCGAGAAAAAAGTTAATACAACATAGGTGCTATTTCCAGGTGCTATTTCCAACCGTTGCGGAGCTACGAACGTTTTAAGATATGCAAACAACAAATCCCTACTTGTGTGTAATTCGATAGATGGCAGCACTGGTGGTAGTTTCGGTTGACGAAGTTACCACTACTAATCCTCAGTTTTTTCGGAGCAATCCAAGAATATGCACCTCAAAGTCTCCAATCCAAGAAAAAGCACCCCAGTTAGACCCCAATCCAAGAAACAGCACCCCAGTTCGACCTCACTCCAAATTAAAGGATTTTAACATCAACATTCCTCAAACTTTGTCCAGGTCATTGGTTGATCGCACTTAGCACACAGCATCACTTTTTTAATAAGAATTTTTCCCTAACACCACTTTATTACTGGCAATGGATCTTCAACCAATAATGGTAACACTTCAGTTTGAAGTGCTATCATTATTATGGGGTGCTTATTCTTGGATTGCTCATATATATATATATATATATATATATATATATATATATATATACTGTGTATATATATATATATATATATATATTATATATATATATATATATAGGCAGTAAATACTTTAGATGTATTTAAATAATAAATACATTACTTGAAAATAAAAGTAATTAAATACTAAATAAAATTCAGGTTTTCAGAAAGTATTTAAATACTAAATACATTACTCCTAAAATGTATTTAAATACATTTCAAATACAATTTAGATACTTTTCAAAAGGCACATAAAATCACTAACATCAGCTTAGAGTCAAATAAAATCGAGAAGTCGCAGAAGTAGACGCTGCAATTGTTTTGTGGCACAGAAGACATAAAGTCTTCACTTTACTACCATCTTTGGAAGTTATTCGGAAATATTTTCCATCAAAAAGTGGGTGCAGGTGTGATTCGCTCTTTTTATTTTCACTTCCACCATCAACAACTTCTATTTTACCACCTTCTTTCCACCTTCCACTTGCTGCAGCCATGTTATAAATGTTGTCCTCGTCTAATATGATCACTAGGCTAAGGCTAATTGCACAGTTAGCGCTGAACTTTACACAACCACACATGACGATGCCTCAGGATAGACTGTCGACTGCGGCACTGCAGCTGTGAGTCTGTGACAATCGCCACTAGAGCAGGCTGGAAGTTCCATTTTTCAAGATGCTTCCAGAAAGTTCCAGCCTGCTAAGCCTGGAACTTTCTGGAGCACAAGCACCTTGAAAAATGTTTTACTGTGTTCTGTGGTACCAGTTAAATACTGGGTGGTTAATACTGTACATCCTACCAAAATTGAACAGTTCACAAAAAAGTATTTTTAAAATGTATTTAAAAACAAGTATTTACAAATACTAAATACTTTTCCAAAGTATTTAAATACGCAATTAAATATACTCTTCAAAAAGTATTTATAAATACATGTATTTAAATAGGTATTTAAGTATTTTCAAATACATTACTGGCCATGTCTGTATATATATATATATATATATATATATATATATATATATATATCGAAACCTACGGTAAAATTATTGAATGTTCGGTTAGGTTAATTGAATGCCATGTTTGAGCAACTGTATGCCCTTGACGATTGGTTAGGTTAAGTCGTGATATTTTCGTTAAAACTAACGAAAATATCACGACTTAACCTAACCAATCGTCAAGGGCGTACAATTAACCTAACTGGGCATTCAATTAACCACTTTATAGCAATCCAAGAATAAGCACCCTCGTTCGAACCCAGTCCAAGAAAAAGCACCCTAAATTGATTTGGGGGTGCTTATTCTTGGATTGCTCCGTTTTTCTTTTCAGTTTGTTCTGATCTGTGGTACGAGACACTGTGCTGCGCTAAGGTGAACAATCAAAATGAATCAACAGTTCACACCCGCTGAATACGCTGATATCCATTTCATTTATGGATTCTGCGATGGTAACAGCAGAGTGTCAGTTGAGGAATATGGAAGACGTTTTCCGCACCGCCGAATACCGAACAGGTAAGTGTTTAATGACACACACCCAATGGCGTATGAAGGGGTGGCCATGGGGAACAGGCCCCAGGGCCCAGCTGTTTTAGGGGCCGATGTTTATAATGATATCGATGATAAATTTCGCAAACTTGTTTCATTAAATATGACAGTACACAAACTGACAAATTCCCCGTTTTATTTTACGTTTTATAGGCCCTAAAGTAAAGTTTGTTTAATACTGTTTGGTTTTGGCAAACGGCAAAATACACTGTGTTAAGTTTCTTTTAAGTTTGTTTCTCAATTAGTCTGACCACTGTACATATAATTCGTGTAAATGTACTGTGTACGGTACATGTATTGTTAATTAAAAGGTATAGAAAAGGGCCCCATATTCTTCATTGCCCGGGGCCCCGAGGTGTCTTAATCCGCCTCTGCGTGACACACCAGAGATTAAGGGAAACAGGGACAATTGTTCCATGTAACCAAGAATATGTAGCACGACGGCCCGTTGCTGTGGAGGAGCACATACTGGACCTAGTACAACGTAGCCCAACTACCAGTGTTCGAAGGATTTCTAAACGAATTGGTGAATCCGCATCGCGTGTATGGCGAACCATATATGATGAGGGTTTGTATCCCTATCATTTGCAACGTGTGCAAGCTCTTCAACCGGATAATTACGATAAACGTGTTCAATTTTGCCAGTGGATGGTTATGCATCGCCAAATTCTTAACCGCATACTGTTAGTGATGAAGCACAATTTATTCGGGATGGAATTAACAACAGACGAAATTCCCAACTGTGGTCCGCCGATAATCCCCACAATATCGTTGAAGGAAACTTTCAACATCGATTCTCGGTGAATGTTTGGTGTGGTGTAATTGGAGATCAGCTGAGTACACCGTTCGTTTTGGAACAACGATTAACTGCTGATGTTTATCTGAACTTCCTAACGAACGAATTGCCTCTTTTGATGGAGGACGTGCCCTTGGAGACAAGGCGTATGATGTTCTTTCAGTACGATGGGGTGCCACCACATTTTGGTCGTCATGTTACGGATTACTTGAATCAGCGGTTCGGAATCGTTGAATTGGTCGTGCTGGTGGCTCCTGAGATCTCTGGACCTAACGCCGTTAGATTTCTTTTTATGGGGCCTTATGAAAGAGATGGTCTACAAGACCAAAGCACAAACGAGAGAGGAACTCTTGCGTTGGATTATGGATGCCGCTGCTTACATACGAGAACAGCCCGTAATGATTCATTGGGCAGTGGATTCTTGTTTGGAATGAGCAAGGCTGTGCATTGAAAACCGAGGCGGACATTTTGAACATTTATAAGGTGTATCTCATAAAATGTAGCAATAAATACATCAGATTAATACTCTCGTTTATTTTTTCCGTGTACCTTAAAACGTCCGTAGCTCAATAACGGTTGAAAATAGCACCGATGTTGTAATAACTTTTTTACTCGATATTACCCCCAAAAATCACCCCCCAAAGTATGGCAGACCGGTTGTGAAACACCCTATATAATATATATATATATATATGGTGCTCTTCCAATATGTGCTCTACCGCGAAACTGTGATCTACCATATTCCAACTAATATTCCATATTCCAGGCTAACTAACGAAAATATCACGACTTAACCTAACCAATCGTCAAGGGCGTATAGTTGACCTAACGATTGGTTAGGTTAAGTCATGATATTTTCGTTAGTTAGCCTCATAAGGCTAGTTTCACGGTAGAGCACGTATTGGAATATGGTAGATCACAGTTTCGCGGTAGAGCACATATTGGAAGAGCATCATATATATATATATATATATATATATATATATATATATATATATACATATATATATATGCTCTTCTCTGTAGTATATGACGTTCAGCAGGGGTGGCCAAAACGTCGATCGCGATCTACCAGTAGATCGCAGAGCAATTTTTAGTAGATTGCAGAATGACCAGTAGCTTAGCCTAGCAACAGAGACCTTACATTTCACAATACTAACGAGCACACGACCCGACCGCTACTACCAAAAATTAGCGTTCTTTATGTTATCACCTCCATTATCGGTAGCAACATTTATTTGTTTTATCTTTGTGTTTACCAGTCATTTAACAAAAATAACAAAGTTTAACTTTAATAATTCTGAGAGATATTTAATTAATGTCACAGAAAATGATACCGCTAACTTTAATTTCTGCCAAAATTTCATACCGCAGTAAGCTGAGCTGTTATGAGCATGTGTCACTTAAGTGACGGGTCAGTCATTTGGAATAATCGGTGGTGAAGGTCAGTCTCCAGTCCAATTGCATTAACACCGTTAAAATGAGTGCTGGACCAAGTGCCAAGAAACAAAAAACTTACAACTTTCACAATGAGTGGGAGACGGCATATTTTTTACGATGAAAAATTCCAAATGTGTGTGTGTTTAATTTGCCACATGTGTCGCTTTCTTCAAAAAGGAGAATTTAGAGAGGCATTTTAAAACTATTCACAAGCGGTATGACAGTGATTTCCCAGCTGAAAATGAACTACGTAAGAGAAAAGTCAATGAACTTAAGTCTAAACTTAGTGCTCAGCAGTCTATCTTTACAGGGCCTAGCACAAAATCGAAAGCAGCAACGATTGCGTCATTTCGGATGAGTCGTGTACTTGCGAAACACAAGAAACCTTTTCAAGATGGAGAAATATTCAAAGAAGCATTTACAGAGGGAGCAGAGTCGTTGTTTCAGAATTTCAGTAATAAATCGGAAATATTGTCTGCTATTAACCAGCTTCAGCTATCCAGAAACACTGTGATGCGGCGTTCTGAAGTAATGGATGAGAATTTGGTGGAACAACTGAAGAAAGACATACTTGACTGCGTGTTCCTTTCACTTCAGTTTGATGACTCGACAGATGTGATCGACACATCACAGTTATGCATTTTTATTAGAATCGTGTTTAAAGATATGACTGCCAAAGAAGAACTGCTTAAAATCCTACCTTTAAGAGGGAATACTCGAGGTGAGGACATTTTTCATGCATTCAGTGAGTTTGTTAACGACACACAATTCCCATTTCACAAGCTTGTGAGCATAACAACTGACGGATCACCTGCTATGACTGGACGCTCCAATGGATTCATCGCCCTGTGCAAAAGTGACAAACGGTTTCCAAACTTCTTTAATTATCACTGCATAATTCACCAACAAGCATTGTGTGGTAAAATGTTGAATATTAAAGAAATTATGGATATTTCCCATAAGATTGTGTGTTCTATTCGAGCGAGAAGTCTACAAAGGTGTCTCTTCCGGTCTCAGCTAGAAGAAAATAAAGCAGAACACACTGACCTTTTGTTGCACACTGATGTCAGGTGGCTAAATAGAGGTAAATTCCTGCAGAGGTTTAGGGATCTCTTACCTGAAACTAAAGACTTTCTGAAGTTAAAAGAAACATATTACAAAGAGTTGTTGTTGTTGTTTAGCCGATCAGCCCACCTGATCGAGCAAGCCGGCGGCACGCAGGTAACCTATCGCCCTCTAGGGAGTGGACCAGAGGTTGAGCCACGCACTAGTGATGTTGTGTTGTGTTTTATGTTGTGCTAGAGTGGTATAGTCTGTCACAATGTGTTCAATTGTTTGTGGTGCATCCTGGCACAGGTGACAGGTGTAGTCTGTGAAGTTGTCTAGTCTGTGTTTATATGTCTGTAAGTTGGGGTGATGTCCACATCGGAATCGTGCTAAGTTAACTCGATCGGATCTGCTCAGGCTGATCTCTGACCTGTTAATGGGTAGCGGCTTCGCACCTAGGACCGCATTCGGACCGAGTCGTGTCAGTGCTTTGTGGGTTAGGTGTGTGTGTGTGTGTGTGTGTGTGTGTGTTTTCTGTACTGTGTGATGTCTGTGGGGCGTGGTATGGAATGGAGTATTTGGTTATAATGTCTCTCTGATGTTACCTTAATGGTGCGAGGTGTCGGTGCATGATTGTACATGTAGTGGCAAGGGTGTTGTGGGTTAGTTGTCGCTGCTGCCATGAATTGTGTTCCCCTCATGTCTAAATGCTCCCTAAATTTCAGTATTTTTTTTTCTGTGCAGGTGTTCTATTGGTGTTGTTTGAGTGCATCCTGTAATGATACGAAGTGCGTTGTTTTGTATTGTCTGTAAGGTGTTTATGTGTGTGTTTGAGATAATGGATGCCCAGCATGGGCTAGCATAGTCCATAACTGAGCGAATATATTGTTTGTATATGAGTGATGTTGTTTCCTGCTGGTGTCCAAAGTTTGTGCCTGTTAGTACCCTAAGCATGTTAAGTCTTGACGTACATTTGTTTTTAATGTCCTGAATGTCGTTTGCAAAAGATAATGATGTGTTGTATGTGATCCAAAGTATTTTGGTCCTGTGAGTGTGTGGAATGTTGGTGTTGTTTAGTGTAAGTCGTGGAGTTATCTGGTGTTATTTGGTGTTGCTTGTAAGCAAGGTGATGGTTGATTTTGTGGGCGCTACTTTGAGTCTATTGTGTGTGAGCCAGTCTTGTATACTGTTTATGTATGTTTGTAGGTTATTTGTAGCGGTGTCGATGTTGTTGTGGGTGGATTTTAGAGTGGTGTCATCCGCATATGATGATAAGGTAAGCTTATACATGTCATGCATGTATAAGTTGAAGAGTGTTGGTGAGAGAACAGAGCCTTGAGGGACCCCGTTCGGAAAAAGCTTGTTTTTAGATGACTTGCCATTAAATGTGACATGTGAGTATCTTCCTGAAAGATAGTTGTTCAGCCACCTTTTGTTGTTATTGTGCATGTTTGTGTTGAGTATTTTGTTTATGAGAGGAAAGCGTGGGATATCATCAAATGCTTTACTAATGTCTATTATTGCTAATAGTGTACGTTGAGCTGGTCGTCTGGAGTTGATGCCATCCATGATGTGCTGCGTGAGGTTAGTGAGTAATGTCGTGGTTGAGTGTTGAGGTCTGAATCCATGTTGAGTAGGCGATAGTGGTATGTGTGGGTTGGTGGTTTGTAAGATTAGTCTTTCTGTTACTTTGGAAGGTGTGCGTAGTAAAGTAATGGGTCTACAGGAAGCTGGTTCTGTTGGATTTTTGTTTGGTTTCAGTGGTGTAATAATTTTACATTTTTTCCATTTTTTCCAATATGTGCTGATATTTGTGAGAGCTAGTATTCCTTGTGGGCCCAAGTGTTTAAGGTGTATGTTAGATATGTTGTCTGGTCCAGTAGCCTTCGAATTCTTAATGTTTTTGATGATCTTGGTGGTCTGGTCTGTATTGAAGTGCGTAATGTGGTGTCGAGTCTGTAGGTTTTCTTGTGTCTGGCTGTTTGTCTGTCTGCGTGTTTCTGGTTGTTTTCTCTGTTTAAGTGACTTATCTTTGCGTCGTGATTAACTAGAATGTTAGCTTGTTGTGTATATGTTGGGATATTATTTTGGCTGCGACAGCTAGCCGCGTGTGAGGTGTGAATGCCGCTGTTAGAGTGGGTAATGCTGTTTATAGTTTTGTATAGCCTGGATGTATCTGTGGAGTGGTTTAGTGTTGTTATGAATTCCCTAAATGTTTCTGTTTGTTTTTCTTTGAGTTTGTTGTTTATTTCTGTGTTGAGCTGTTGTATCTGCTGTTTTATGGCTTCTGTGTGTGGTGTTTGTGTGTTATGTTTGAGGTTTGTACGTTGCCTTATGAATTGGGCTATTTCTCTAGTGTAATTTGGGTTGTATTTCTTAATGTTGCCCTTCGGTATGTATTTGTTTGCATTATTGATGATGTGATTAAATGTCTTGAGTGTTGTATTGATGTTTATGATGGATGTGCTGTTTAATGTGGTGAATTGTTCCTCAGTCTGTATTTTGAACTGTTCCCAATCAGCTTTCTTGTAATTTCTGTGTGTGCCTAAGGCTGTTGGGGCAGAGTGTAGAACGTGTTGTAATGATAATGATGGGCAGGTGGTCTGATGACAGTTGATTTTCTGTTCTCCAGTGTGAATGTATTGCAGTGAGGGGGAACAGAACGTTATGTCTGGGGAGGAGTTTGAGTATCCTGCTTGATGTGCTATGTGTGTATGTTCTTTTGTATTGTTAAGAATGAAGAGGCTGTTTAGTTGTGTGGCTATGTTGGCGCCTCTGGTGTTGCTTTGGTTGTGCAGGTACCAACTAGTGTCTTTAGCGTTGAAGTCTCCTCCTAAGATGACATTAGTGAGAGGGGCCAGATTGTGTAACTGTGGATTGTAATTGGCTGGCACCTGAGGTGAACCATCTGGTGGGATGTAAATGTCGTTGAGTGTGGTGTTGTGTTTTGCGCGTGTTTTAATGTTAACTGCCTGTATTTTTATTGTGTTATCTGCTTGGATTGTGTTTATAATGTTTTGGGTGGCATCAGTGTAGCTAATGCTTTTATGTATGTAAGTGATGAGTCCACCCCCGTGTCCCCCAGTACGATCTTGAAGGATCGCTGTAAAGTCAGGGATGGTAGGTGTTTTGTGTGTGCGTTTTAGTTTTGTTTCTTATATAAGTGCTATGTGAATGTTTTGTTTGTGTACGAATTCCCTTAGCTGCATGATTTTGTTGGTGAGGTCATCTCCGTTGTACTGTAATATGTTAATATTATACTTCTGTATATGTCTCATGGTGCTATTGTTTCTATATTTTTGTGTATGGTGACATGTGTAAGTTGTAGTGGGGCCTGGATTAGTCTTAATGTCGCCGGAGAGTAATAGTAGTCCGGGGAGTACGCAATTGCTCCCCGTAAATGAAAAAATAGCACGCTGAGAATATGTCCGGCCCCGGAAGCCGATCGGCACTCTGACCGTGCCACGCAACAGGCCGTCGACTGCCAGTCTGGCCAACCGTAGACAGCCCGCTGCACGGAGATTTGAGGAAGTTTGGCCACCAGCGCGTTGATGTTTCGGTTTGACGTCGCCTCTTCTTCGCGTTGACGTGTCTCGCGCCGCGCTGGAGGATATAGCCACTTTTAGAAGCTTCCTCGTCAGCTGCTAACACTTTTTTTACGTTGTTCTAGCTAACTGTTCAGAGGTTTTTATAAACAAATCTCAGTTTTCTGCTCAAAACGGCTCTTTCTAATTTTAAAATTGATTATTCAAGGAAGGAAGATGTTGACTTCTATTTTGCGGCAACGGTTGATGATATTTATGTTACTTTATTGATTAATGAAAATGATTAGGCTCTTTAAGTTATAAAAGATTTCTTTCCTAATAAATGATAAATACGAAACACAAAACGTATATGCAAGCAGGATGATGATGCTTAGACTTCTCAAGTTGATGAAGTTTTCTCTTTTTCATATATTGTATCGACGTTATACTGTAAATATATCATATTTTAAGTTTCTGCATAAATAAATCTTGGTTTTATAGTTTACTTTATTTAGCGTCACAATTCTCCTTTCTTTTGATTGCTTTGTAGGGTATCAAAACCAAAGCCTATATCTATACCTAGTTGGTCCGCTGTCCACATGTAAAAATCTATTACAAAGAGTTGGAAGACGAAGTGTTGCTGTTAGATTTAGCTCTTTTGACTGACACCACTGCTTTTCTAAATTAGCTAAACTTAGATTTGCAAGATAAAAAGCAAAAACAAAACTATTGTTGAAATGATTACCTCAGTGAATGCTTTTAAACAAAAACTAGAACTGGTATCCTCAGAGCTGCAACGACACCAACTGCGGAACTTCAAAAACATGTCAGGGCTGGAAAGTCAGGGGAAAGAATGCGACCAGTTTGACAGTGTTCGATACGTTGAACAGTTGCAGAATGTTATTACAGACTTCAACAGACGGTTCCAAGACTTAGCAACACTAGAACCTGTAGCAACACTCATGTGCTTCCCATTTGGTGCAAGCTTTGACATTGATGATATTGCATCAAAAATGGCCTTATTGTTTAATATGGACATATCTGCAATCGAGAATGAAATTTTGATTCTGCGAAACGACATTCAAATCAAATCCAGGTCTTCAGAAGGAAACTTTTGGCACCTACTTCTTGAAGAAAAGTATCCGAATGTCAGAAAAAAGTGCCATGTACTTGACAGCATTTTTGGGATCAACCTACCTTTGTGAGTCAACGTTCTCATACATGAATATCATCAAATCAAAATACCGAGCCACTCTGACAGATGATCACCTGGATGCTTGTTTGAGGCTAGCAATCAGCAGCTGCAATCCGGACTAGACACGGCTTGCTGATGCCATGCAGCGCAAATCATCACATCAGCAAAGTAAGCTCTTCCTATTCCAGTATACCTAATTTCTAATAAGTTTGGGGGTTAAAATTTAATGAAAATATATCTGTGGTCATTTGGCAATATATTTTTATATTCACTTCATTTTATTCTTGGTTATTCTCTCTCTCTCTCTCTCTCTCTATATATATATATATGGGATGAATTTCACAATAAAACACGTGAAATGAATGAATGCTGCAAACCCACAAGGAAAAAGAAAAACGATTCCAAGGCCTTTCGTGTATTCAAAGCTACACCTCGTCAGGGAATGACGAATTCCCTGACGAGGTGTAGCTTTGAATACACGAAAGGCCTTGGAATCGTTTTTCTTTTTCCTTGTGGGTTTGCAGCATATATATATATATATATATATATATATAATTGGGATGGTGGATCGTAAGGGAGAACTTTAGAAAAAGTAGATCCCATCTCAGTAAAGTCTGGCCACCCCTGCATTACACCATTCCTTTTTTTTAGGTAACTTGGTATGTTGCTTCGTCGCATCGACGACAAAGTGTATACTGCTTTCGTCCAGATTCTTCTTTTAGCTTGAGACCGAAGCCACGATCTGACTGCGTGTTACGAACAATTTGATGCCCTCGTCGATTGGCGTCCCTTTCCCTCGACCTGTTGAGAGCGAATTTGTTAATTTTTTCGTGAGAAGGATAAAAATGACGCGTTACCCTTTTCACAGTTTTATTTCACAGGATAGATCACTTCTCAAGAAATTATTTTCAACCGAGCAAAGTTAAAATAGAAGTTGAAGTTTTATCACTACACTTGTTTAGAGGGTTAAGCTATCCGACCGACCAAAGGTTGAAACGCAAACTGCCATTCCTTCTTGCCCATGTCCTGGAAAGACTTCCGTGGTGCCACGTTTACAAAAGAATTATTTATTAAAGTTGCAAAATTTTAGTCTAATAATGATATTAGCAAATGACTTTATTTCATTTTAGTTTTATATTTAACTCTTTTATGTGATTTAAGCCGAAAAAAACACTTAGAATTTAGGAGTCTCCGTTTAAGATTATAAATTTGGCAACTCTGGAGTGTCGTTATGCTTATCAAAAGCTGCCAGACATCACCTGCGGGCAAGACAACTTATACAATATTGAAAATTTAATGGGTAGATACCTTAATTTATAAAACAGAATATCTTTAAGTTTTAACAAAAATTTATTACATATGTGGAAAACCTTTTCTACATATGTAACTAAAATAGACATTTTGTTAAATGCAAAAAACTTCACTTTTTTACGTGAAGGTCAAAATATGAGAATAAAAACCCACTCTAATAGACAGAGTTTATTTCCACGACAGTTTCGACGCCCACTGGCATCCTCCTCGGGTGGATACAGAAACACAAATGAAACAAAACAAGAGGGAAAAACAGTTCAGGGATCGACCGTTAAGAAATTCGCACCTAGGTTAGATTCCATTCTCTCGAGACAGGAGGGGCATTTTCATTAAGTACATTCGCACAAATTTTTTTTAAAAACTATCTTCCTGTTCTAAACATACAGATTCTATTATTTTTACATAATTATTACATTTATAATTAAATTTATTACATTTAATATTGCATAATTATTAATTACAGAAATTATAAATTTATTATTACATTGGTTATTACATTGTTGTTTATTATACAGAAATTATAAACCGAAAAACGAATGAAAAAAGGCGATTAGGAAATAATCCAGAGACCATTGAGAAATTCGCACCTAGGTTAGATATCGTTCTCCCGAAACCAGAAGGGCATTTTATTACAGGGTCAGCTTATAACTACATTTCCACAAATTAAAAATATCTTCTTGTTCTATACATACAGATCCTAATGTTTTGACATAATTACTGCATATATTTATTTCCACATTAATTACTTCCATTATTACATTTACTAAAAGCGAGTAAGGAAACATTCCAATCCAGAGACACACACTTAGGTTCGAACACGTTCCCACGACTCCGTAAGGGATTTATTGACCAAGAATCTCATTAAAGGGTCTAACTTATAAGTACCTTCGCACAAATTAAAATTATCTACTTTTTCTATACACACAGATTCTATTATTTTTCTTTTGACATAATTATTACATTTATAAAGTACCTTACTTGATTCCCAATCTATAGCATGATTATTTTGGCTAGCGTGATAAAAAATGGCATTATTAGTATTACAACTTCTGAAGGCATATTTGTGTTCTTTGATACGGGTTTCAATATTTCTTCCAGTTTCTCCCACGTATACTAAATCACAACTTTTACAGGGAATGCTGTAGACACAGGCTTGTTCCTCTTTTGCAACGTTATTCCTAACCAATTTACTTTTCACGGTAGACGAATATTTGAACGCCAAAGCAAACTTAAATTCTTTCGTCAACGGTTTTACTCTTTCTAAGCCGGCAATGTAAGGCAAACTCACATATTGTTTTTGGTTAACTGAAGGTTCCCGAGGGGCATAAAAAGATTTTCTGGCTTTAAAATACGCCTTTCTGATAAACCACTCAGGATATTTTAAATCCTTAAAAATGTTCCAAATCTTTGAATTTTCCGGATCCAGCAAATGTGGGCTACAAATCCTGAGTGCTCTTAGAAACATGGAAGAAATAATTGAGCTTTTAACCCCTTCATCATGATATGAAAAATAATGAATGTACGAATTACAATGAGTAGGTTTTCTATAGACCGTGAAATTGGGCTTTCCGCTTTCGTTAATGACCAAAACATCTAGAAAAGGTAATTGTTTGTCGTTCTCCCATTCATATTTAAATTTAATAGAGGGAACAAGATTATTTAATGACTGAAAGAAAGTGTCAAAGTTGTTCCAGTGGTGAGATTCTTGGTCAATAAATCCCTTACGGAGTCGTGGGAACGTGTTCGAACCTAAGTGTGTGTCTCTGGATTGGAATGTTTCCTTACTCGCTTTTAGTAAATGTAATAATGGAAGTAATTAATGTGGAAATAATATATGCAGTAATTATGTCAAAACATTAGGATCTGTATGTATAGAACAAGAAGATATTTTTAATTTGTGGAAATGTAGTTATAAGCTGACCCTGTAATAAAATGCCCTTCTGGTTTCGGGAGAACGATATCTACCTAGGTGCGAATTTCTCAATGGTCTCTGGATTATTTCCTAATCGCCTTTTTTCATTCGTTTTTTCGGTTTATAATTTCTGTATAATAAACAACAATGTAATAACCAATGTAATAATAAATTTATAATTTCTGTAATTAATAATTATGCAATATTAAATGTAATAAATTTAATTATAAATGTAATAATTATGTAAAAATAATAGAATCTGTATGTTTAGAACAGGAAGATAGTTTTTAAAAAAAATTTGTGCGAATGTACTTAATGAAAATGCCCCTCCTGTCTCGAGAGAATGGAATCTAACCTAGGTGCGAATTTCTTAACGGTCGATCCCTGAACTGTTTTTCCCTCTTGTTTTGTTTCATTTGTGTTTCTGTATCCACCCGAGGAGGATGCCAGTGGGCGTCGAAACTGTCGTGGAAATAAACTCTGTCTATTAGAGTGGGTTTTTATTCAGACATTTTGTTGTTGAAGACTATAGCAAAATTTACGTAGCTCGCGAGAGACAATTTTCCTGGATAAAATAATTCCAAATTTCTTAATTAAATATTGACTTGACAGTTTTAAAAGGTACTTCTATTCGTTTAAAACTGATGTAGGACTCGAGACCGGTCTCAGTCTCGAGACTGGTCTCGATCTCGGCGATGGTGGTCCCGACTACATCACTGGTTTAAAAGTATTCCCACCCATTTTAAAATTGTTTTACAGAACTGCCGAAATATAAGGCAATGATTTGTTATTTATAAATTAGTCCTTCTTGTAGGCTATCAATCCACCAACCAAAATTTATATAAGTATTTAAGATATGAATAGCTTCCTTTCGAGGAGTCTTGGAAAAGTAAGCTGTCCGTTGTGTGAAATATATATTTAATCTTTGTCATAATTTGTTCACATACTGTCTTTGACGTTGTAATTTTGCTGAAATGTATTTCATTATTAAATAGTCTGTCTGAAAAAATTTTCTTTGAAGAAAAATGTTAATAAAATTATATTGCTAAAGTGTTTTCAATTACTGTTGCATACTGTTGAAAATTGGTCTATTCTGAATCTGATTATTGTGAACTGTTAATTGAATTGCTTTTTGTATTCATCATTAAGTAACGTAATAAAATTATTAAAGCTGTCGACCAGAAAAATTTATGTTGCCTTCGCTCATTAATTGCTTTTAGCTGCCATAATTAAGTTAGAACTTTATGTTGAAAAAGGCATCAATGAAATGAAATACTGAAAAGACGTTATGTGGATGTTGAAAAATCGGATTTAAACTTCTAAGAAAATATAAAACCAAAGGGACCCAATACCCAGAGTCCAAATCGCAAAGGAAACAGGAAAACATATATAACCTTGGGTTTTTGCTTCCGCCGAATTGTTCATTCTGACGAAAGTCAAGCTTGTCACTCCACCTTAGACCTACAGATTAACGTGGAATCCGAACCACGCTCCACCAGTAGCCCAGCGTCTTAATCACTAGGATGCCCAGAGTACCCATTTATCTACCAAACAATTTTTTTATTGTGTGAAAGGATGAACAGCTGGGATTTTACTGCGCGCCGCCTACCGTCACCAGGTCTCGATTCCGGGGCCATGGATTCGTAGTCAGCGACGCTAACCACTACACCACCGAGGCGCATCTTTATATATATATTATATATATATATATATATATATATATGTGTGTGTGTGTGTGTGTGTGTGTGAATTCCCTTTTCAACTTTTTTAAATCATAGTTTCTAAAGGTTGAGAAAGAGATAACTCAATTTACAACTGCGCCGTATAAAATACGACACTCGAAAAAAATGTCTTTGATAACGTAAAGGAAAAACTTTTTTTATTATCATGATATTATTATTATTATCATTATTATTATTATTATTATTTAAATGACCGGAAATGATTCTAAATTTTATATATAAAGCGAGAAATATTCCTTTGATGAAAGTGACAAAAGGAAGTAATGAGTATCGTAAACATCAATAAAATCCTATATTATACGACAAGCAGTTCATTGGTCGCTCACTGACTCTTGATTCTCTTTCCCAAAAGCAGAGTCACTGCTCCCCCCTTTTCTTTTTACGTAATTATTAACGTATACCCTTCATATGTTCCGTGCGATGATTTCTCATTTCACAGAAGTCAAAGGTGTCGCCCCCAGTAGTATGGGCAAAATGGGAGAGTGCAAGAATGTTGCAGAGGTAATGATCAATGTTGCAAAGGGGGGGGGTATGCAACGAAGGGGGAGGGGGTATGCAACAACTCAATGCTGCAAAGGGGTGTGGAGGGGGATGTTGCAGGTGCAACAAGGGGTCACGAAACTTGGAGGCGGCGTTATCCCACAAGAGAAAGACAGGAGGAGAGAAAGGAAGAGAGGTGTTCACCTGGCAGGAGCCAAGTACATGTTAACACTTCAGCCGACCCGCTGCTGTTTTATTAGTTGTAAATCAGCCAGTTGGCTGAGAAGGCGTAAATGGCTTGTACAGGTTGAGTTGCCAGATTGTGTTTTTTTTAATTAAGGCCTACATTATTGACTGTTGGCTTAGAAGGCGTAAATGGCTTGTTCAGGTTGAGTTGCCAGATTGTGCCATTTGTTTAATTAATTCTTAACAGTTGGCTTAGAAATCCGTCAGTAGGTTTAGAAGGCGTAACCAGCCATTTGGTATAATTGTTTACAACCAAAAGAATTAAATAAAACAACATTACATCATCCTGTTTATTAAATATTATAAATATATAGAAAATAAATATACATTTCAATGATCAAAAAAATAAAAAATAATAATAGCATAACAAATATAACCGACAATATAACAGTACAGGAGAAATATATATGCACAATTATATTATGGAAATATATAGAAAATAAATACATATTGGAATGATCAAAAAACAAAATAAAAAATATAAAAAAATAATAGAACCATCAATATAGCAGAAATATACACACACACAATTATGTTATATAAATAAATACATACACTTTATCTTCTACTGCACAAAATAAAAATAAGAAGTACAAAACATATAGCCATCAATATAGCAGTACAGGCGAAATATATATACACAATTGTGTTAAATATATACATACATTTCACTTTGTTTTACGGCGCAAAACACTAAACTCACACTTAATCGAGTCTACAATTATATCATTATTGCTCTGCATTACGCAGTATACGCAGTTTAATAATATTTCACCGCTTTAGGTATAGGGAAACCTGTACTCGATATGAAGGGCCTTCATATCGTTCAGTACTATTTTTGTTCCCAATTTACAACCAGTTGGCAAGTTATCTTTAAATACGTCTAGAATACAATCAAAAGCACGCACAAAGAGTTCATCGTTAGCCACATTATTAAACACAAGTTTATAAACACACCTTTCCAATCGAGGGTTTATTTCTACCGACCCGAGCTTTTCAATCGTGAACTCTTCTTCACACTGCATTGCTACAGTTGAAATAATCTTCTAAGTCGTTACGACAGCTGCTCGTTATATAAAGAAATAGTTCTTCAGGGTGAACGGTGTAGGTGAGCTCAGCCCTGTACCGATCAAGTGCTTTGTACCAAAGTTCATCATATTTCAGAGTCTAAACTTTTTAAATAAACGTCCAGCTCTAGACCATTCTCACCTTGTTCAACCCTACACTCGGTAAACCCATCGAGCAGAGCGGTGTATGCGTATTCAAGAACCGTATCAAAATAAAGCATATCCATAACACGCGCGTCTAATATAGGCTTCAGCTTGCGGAATCCGACGATTTCAAACATTCTGTCGAGGATGAAACGGTTTCGCGTAGGGACAAGAGCGTTATTATCAGAAGCATTCTTCCACATCAACCGTATATCAATGCATGGCCGATCGTTATTTATACACAACGTATATACAACGGCATATGAGGGGGTGTCACTAATCTGCTCTCTTCTTGTACCTACACCTGTAGGAATTTTATAACGATCTTCACTCCACTTCTCAACTATCACGAAGATTCTATTCATCTCCTCGACACTTAAAAAAACAGCATTCCGTTTGTTTGTTTGTCTACAATCCGTTTCCATTACATAGTTAACGACACCGGATTTACGCCTGAACACGCGCAACGACTGCTCAAAGGAAGTTCCATCGTATTCGAGGAGCGCACGTCCACTCGGTTCAAGCCCTGAGATAACTATGAGCCACATGCAACGCGTCGGCTCGACGGGAGGAGTGAGTCACACCATAATCTAATGAAACGTGTACGACGCTGTTCCAACATGAATCGTTGTATCCCATTATATTGGGCAGGTGTTTTGAGAAATTTTCCATCTGCGACACACGAAGTAATATCGGTTTTAATGTTTTATCAGTCCCACTTCCCAGAATACGCACCAGTCATTTTCCTTCAGGGTAATTTTCACGAACTAAACACATTTTATAACGGTTTTAATGTTTTACTACTCACCACACGTTCATTTCCACAAACTAAACATCTTCACATTCCGGCGCACTATTTGAGAGGAACATATGCCCATATTTTTCCTTTTTGTTTAACAAGCGATACTCGTCTCTAAAGTCTGTTAAAAACTCGCACAGGACATTAACCACAACCTCAATACAAACTTCGTCATGATATATATTAATATAGTGATAAAAATACTAAAGATTCTCCATAATGACGAGATTTACATTCTCAGTCGCAGGGCACGAGTACTCGGTATGATGTAACATGATATAATATCGCTTGTCACACCACTCATCAACAAGAGTCACTATCCATAACCGTTGTTTCTCTTCTGCACGTGTTGTTTCTTTTACTTCATGGTATATGTAAGCTTTTATAAAGTTTAGTCCTACAACATAGTTCAATACATAATTTGTCCCAAGAAATCCTACAATGCTCTCACCAGAATAGCCATAGAGTATTTGTACATCTTGCTCCTTCGCACGATTCAATGTAGCCTTGAAAGCATCAAAGGAGGGTGGAAAAGGGAGTTTTTCAGTATCCACCACATCTTGACACTTTGCAGAATACCATTTCATAAACGTTGAACAAGCAATATTAAAGGTAGCCATTACTATTTTCTGTCTACGCGGGAGAATACACGTCTGATGTCCAGGGCTCACTGCAATCAACTGAGCACGCAGGGAGACCCAGGTAGTAGCATGACTCACGTTGCTGGTCTTACAGTGCGCAGAGCTTAGAACTTTCTCCTGTGTACACACACACACACAAAGGAGAAATTGAAACGCTAATTGAAACACGATTTATTTAATAAACGAAATATTCAAGGTGTATATATATTTACAAATACGTGTAATAAATAAGTTAGCAATAGAAACATCAAAGATTACACTGGGTAACAAAATTTGAAAAAATTTCTGTTTATTGTGATTTTTCTGTCGTTTCTTAATGATTTCGGGGCGCTGATTCCAAAAATGATATTGGTTTTGCTCTATCATCAACCGTTTCAAAAATATAGGTTATCACATCTTTCATATGGCAAAGTATATAAAGAAGGCTAACATAAATATTTTCTGAAAATAAAAACACTATTGGAAATTAATGTTTATTGAGCCAAAATTGTTTGACAAACCCAAAATGGTGCAAATGGTATAATATATATCATGAGGAGAACCGATAAGAGAATAACAAGCCTCGTTATGCGGTGTGCGTTCCTTAAAAATACACTGAAGAACACGACTTCCGCGTATGAACATTCTTATCCTTTCTGATCAGCGACCATACGTAGTCTCCCATCATGGAAGCATCCCAATGGCCGTGGTACCTTTTCTCCATCGTTTGAATATCTTGATGGAATCTTTCGCCATGTTCTTCACTCACATCGCCCAGGTTATCACGAAAAAAGTCTAGCTGTGAATGCAGATAGTGTAATGTTAAAGACATACGGCACCTCATTTTGCCATAGCACTTAATCAAGTTTGACACTAACTCCTTATAGATTGGTGCTTTATGGTTGCCTAAAAACCCACGAACCACATCACGGAAAGCACACCAAGCCTCTTTTTCGATCGGAGTCATCTTGGATTCAAGGTTCTTTGAATACATCAGCGCCTTCACTTGTGGTCCTACAAAGATGCCAGCCTTGACTTTGGCCTCAGAGAGTTTAGGGAACATGACCTGAATCTGTTGGAAAACTTCCCCTCCAAAATCTAACGCAGTTACAAACTGCTTAATTAGACCCAACTTAATATGGAGAGGTGGTAGCAGAACTATGTCAGGCTTCACAAGAGGTTCCCTTAGTACATTGTACTTTCCTGGTTGCAGTCCTTCACGTGGAGGCCACTGAACTGTTTTATAGTGCTCAGTTGAAGCCCTGCTATCCCACAGGCAAAGAAAACATGAATATTTAGTAAACCCTTCTTGTAAACCTAACCGGAAACCAATCATTTTGAAATCACCACACACGTCCCAGTTATATTGTTCATACCTGATTTGAGTGAGCAGTTGTTTGACATTTTCATAGTCCTCTTTCATTTGAACAGAATGTGCAACTGGTACAGATGGATATTTGTTCCCATTGTGGAGTAGAACAGCTTTTAAACTCCGAGTTGAACTGTCAATAAACAGGCGCCACTCTGAGGGTATATGTGTTAACCCAATAGCTATGAATAAACCATTAACCTCGCTGCAATAACAGAGAGAGCCATTGACATCGTAGAACCTTGCAAACACTTCATGCCGCTTTCGGTATACAGTGCTCTTGCAGTCTTCTCCAAGCAAATTCCACTCTTTGAGTTTGGAGGTCAGAAGCTCAGACCCTGATTTCGTCAGACCCAAATCTCTAATTAAATCGTCCAATTCCCTTTGATTTGGAAAGTGAGGGTTTGTACTGAAAGTTACTGTATATTCTTCATCATGACTGTCCTCACCAGCCGACATCTCAGATGAGCTAGCTGCATCCTCATTTTCAACCTGCAAAGCAAAGAAACAAAATATAGGCATAGCTGTATATGTAGAAGAGCATCAGCACTAAGAAAAATCGACACATAATGACCCACACTGTAAATACAGAAGGTAAAGTAATGGATAGATACCTGTTCTGGTGGACTTGGTATTGGAAGACCTTCGCCATGTGGTACAGGAGCTATGGACGACGCTATGATTGGATACTGAAGAATCTGCCTTCCTTTAACTTTCCTGTACTTAGAAACATCTATCATGCAGTAGTAGCAATCGTCATGGTGGCTCTTTGGTTCTCTCCATATTCTGGGTACCGCAAAAAGCATTGCCTTGCGTACTCCCCGCAGCCACCCTTCAAGTGTGGAGCGGCAGCTTCCACAGATCACATGGGGTGCCCAGGGCTTATCTTGGTCACCCATGGCATACCAAAATAGAGCCGATACGCGATCCAGAACTTGGTGCCTTTCACAATCTTGTGCGATACTTGCTTGGGGCCTATGTAATACCCACAAACGTAGCAGAATATATCCGGCGAGTGTTTACAAGCTCTAGTTGCCATTCTCTTTACCAAACTGTACTACATTAATCATAACCTGCAGATATAGAGAGAAGAGTTATTAAATCTGCAACAGATTACAGATTCCAAAAAAAAGATGTATTCACAACACTGAAATAATGTTCGCAATAAAAAAGGATCGATAACACTCAAATCGTCAGCACAGAGAAGCACAGAAGCACAGTACCTCAGTGCTGGTAACCATCAGACAAACAACCTGCTTTCTTTGTGTGCTCACACTTACTGCATTCTCAGACTCTGCGCTCTTCTTTATATAGCACACTGGAAGTTTCGGGCAGTTTCTAGAGCAAGAAACTGTCAACGAACATCCGGATTGTTCTCAACAATTCTTGATTATTCTGATATTGCTGCGCCCATAATAACATTATGCTGGTAAAACATGAAAAATAGATTATCTCTGAAACCATTGATGATACCAAGGCCAGATTTGGACTTAGCGCCCACAAATGCATAAAAAAACATAAAAAATTCTATATAAACAGAATCAGTGTTATACAGTGTTATATTCAAGGTGTATATATATTTACAAATACGTGTAATAAATAAGTTAACAATAGACACATCAAAGATTATGGTATCAAAAGGGTACGGTATCATAGGTACCAGGTAACTGGTAACGTTTCCTATAGGTGTTACGGCACACCTTTTTACCCCTAAGCTTCTTCATGCCCCCCAGCTTCTGCACCCGAAAATTGTGGGTGCCTACAGTTAGTTGGGGCAGCCGATCGCCCTCATCATCATCATCCAAACACACTAGATCTTTCAACGATTCAAAGTTAACGACCCGCCGATTCGCATGGTTGAGCGTGATACCCTTTGATTTCACGATATATTTCATATCATCCCCCACCCTCACCCGTACCCCATAAGTTTTTGGTCCCGTTGAGACAAAAGAGTCGGTGTATGCGGTGTCTCCATACTCATCCTTGATCTCATCAGTCAACTCACCGAGGATTTCACCAATAGGAGGCATGTATTCACCCTCCCTCTCTGTGAATATCACACTATCTGTATCAGCGTATAATACCCTCCGCCCAAGAGAATGCAATAAACCCCAAAGTTTGATGCGCGCGTAGGCTGTTGTGAAGCTGGCTACAGGTATGTTTGTAACCCGTGAGGTATCTGTGGCCAATTCGGTATTGTTGTACTTTATTCTGTAAGTATTACCTACATTCATGATCTCCATGACCTCTTTATCGGGAGCATTGGCATAGTCCCAGACTTCACTATAACCTTTTGCCAAATGAACGTTCCCTTTGCCGTATTCTGTGCAAATTTTCCCCAAAGACTGTTTAGACACAACTTTGCACTAAAGCGCTTGCCAGGGTTCTTTACAATTTGGGAACGGTCAAGCTGTATACCTTCACGGTCACGGTAACGTTGAATATAGGCCGACTTTTCATCTTCAGTATCAACTCCTCGCGGATACCCTGATGCTTCGACCTTATCCTTCAAAAAAGCGTTTAGATATGGCGTGAAAAGGTTGGATAGCTTCTGAAACCTCCACACTTCATGTATCTTCAATATGCTGTAGCCATGGCGAACAGCTAGATCCAGCTCTGGACTTGTATATACACCTTTAATCTTACGTTGGTGGGTTGTATGGTCACAATCACGATTGTTCTCTTCTGCGCACTTCACGCACAAGGGAAACATGAGCTTGTGGTCGATAACGGCGGGTAAGATCGGCATCCATAAATCGCAAGGGGGGAGTACGTCTACGAAAGAAAGGCCGAAATAGTACCCGTTAAAATTTCTTGAGAATTCGTTGATGGTGGGTAGGTCACTGTCAGGCCCCACCAGTTTCTCAGGCGCACCTACGGGATACGGATTGTTCTTCATCACGCATGGGTATAAAGAACAGAAGTCGTAGTAATGGAGTTTCACACCCTCCTTAGGCGGAAAGTATAAATTGAAGGGATTTGTACGCCCTCCGAACAAGCTATCACCGCATTTGAGAGGATCTGCAACAATGAACGCTTTATCGTGTTTATTTCTTCACGGTACTGTCCGTCTGTCTCCATCCGTGCATCATACTCATGTTCCCACAAGACTTTGTGAGTGAACTGGGATCCTATAAGTTGATCGCGGTTGCGGGTCCACACAAGACAATCGGCAGGAGATCTACCGTGGATATCCTGCGATTCCACACTCAGGCCGGGGGCATCCGTGCCACCAGCAACCGTTAAAGGAGTACAGTCTTCTCACCAGTGGCACGGTTTTCACTTAGACCATCAACCCAAAAAAACACGACCATTAACCTTAATGGGTACTTCACCCGTGTTGCAGGCAGGCATGTTTTATGTATACACCTGTCTGCTGCTGTAGGTGTATGAGCCAGTAAATAGCCTTGTGCCCATAACTGCGGGGATTGTTTCTGTGAAAAATGGATAAGGTGTCTTTAGGCATGAAGTTATTCTTGAACACCGTAAAACATAATGAGGTGATGGTGATTGCGACTTGCAACGGATCGCATTTGAAACGGTCTATGTACATCCTTCTAAAGGCCTGGAAACATACTCTAAGCACGCGCACATCATTCACGCAATAACGCTCACATTCATCAGCTATATTATAAGGATTACATCCATTAAAACTGTTGTAGTATCGGTCAAAATCTTCACGTTCATCTGTATTCATACCTTCGTAGTTAAAGTAATGTTTGGATGGAGATAGTCCTACGCAATTTAAAGTTTCGTTAGTGAGGAACGAGTAAGGGAAATATCCTTTTGAAACTGCAGCAGCTACGCCCATCACCTTGGGTAGCTTTGCTAATTTACAAGATGTGAATAATGAAGTATCTTTAAACTGCACATTACCTCTTATTTGCATCTGTATTAATTTGTTGCCCCTTTTAAGGGGTCACATGTAAATATCTCAGATGACTCGTGCTCAAGCAACTCCTTAAAAAGGAACTGTGTGTCATATTTTTCCCCGCTATGGGCAAGAATATACACCGTCATTTCTTTAACGTGTCCGCTAGCTTGACAATATAGGGCACAAAGAGTTTCACAGGGCTATCGTAGGCACTCTTTTTAAAAACGTTTGTACGTTTACCGCATTTGTGACACTCATCACACTCGATCTCCATACACTCATCACAGATAGTCTGGCTTACAAGTAAATGTGGAATAACCTCTTTGGTTTCTGCGTTCGTGTATGTTTCTATATCGTAGTACACAGTTATACAAGGGTTATTTTTAGTCTTAGCATCTTTCATATAACATACATGCTTTACTCCATCCGCTTTATATTTCTCATGGCATGTAGGACAGTGAATTTCATAACATTTATGCTTGAAATTCCCCCAATTATCCATCATATGAAACATACCACATTCACAGATTCTCGTTTTCCTGCACGTGCCAATTGATTTATGGAGCTCAAAACAGTTATTATTGAAAAATGTGCATCTACACACATCGCATTCCCTCTTCTCAACTACAACTACACGGCTTTCACATTTGGAGCTTTTACACTGCTTACATACCATGTGGCAATCTTTACAATGTTTCACTATATCATCCGCAAACTCGATACATCCCTTACACAAATCTTGAGATCATTGCCAACATCACAATCATGATGCGCCGAAGTCCATGTTCAACACCATTGCTATACACGGATCTAGGATCATCCCTGACTATATACCGATTTCTAGTCAAGACCTGGGTGGGGGCATCGGTACGCACCAACTCGAATGTTATGCCATCCTCAACAGAGCGAGAAGCTGCTGCGGAGGATGTACACAGAGTTGTACAGGAATAAGGGGATAATTTTTATTTGAGGAAGGTACTATTGTGGGGATTGTGTCGTAAGACGTAGAGGGTTGGGGCTCTACTACTGGTGGTCTAATAACCGGCGCAATCCTGGCGCGCTTTATACCTGATGTGGAGGGCTCTTCTTCATGTCGCCGCTTTGAATTGTCGCGTGCTACAGGTATCGCTGGTGAGGATTCGTCGGCGGGGAAGGAATCTGTGATCACAACTACACTGTCGTCGAGGTCATCCATATTGTCGATGATGGGGTGCTGTGACTCATCGTCATTCACGGTTCTGTGGGAGAAGAGAAAAACAAGAGTGTAGAATATAAGGAGTAGCATTTAAATATTTATTATATTTTGTAAATGACCCACTTAGGAGAGTGACGTGTTAGAAATGAACTCTGTAGAAAAATTCAGGTTCCACGTGTATTATATCTGGACCTACAGGATGTGGTAAAACTGTGTTTATGCTTAAAGTCATTAAAGAAAAGGGAGAGTTGTTCTCAAAATTTGTGCATAAAGTTATATGGTGCTATTCGACGTATCAATCAGTGTTCAACGAGTACCAAGATGATATTTTGTTCCACAAAGGTGTATATGATGTTAATTCGTTAAAGGGAAATGAACATACAGTCATTGTAATTGAGGATCTCATGTTGGAGATGGATAAAACGTTTGCCGAGACATTTACAGTATTCTCTCACCATCTTAACATAAGCGTGTTCGTTATGAATCTGAATCTAATTTTCAAAAATAGTACATGCGTGACGTGTCGTTAAATACACAATATCTAGTCTTATTCGCGCAACGTAGAGATGTATCACAAATTGGGGTATTAGCCAATCAAATGTTCCCGAATCAACGTAAGGAGTTTTTGGAAGTTTATAAAGAAGCTAAAAGCCCGCGTTACGGATATTTGCTTTGCGACCTTCATCCGCGAAACACGTTTAGGGTGCTTCTAAGAACGAATATATTTCCAAACGAGCCTGAAACGGTGTATATTCCAGAATGACAAAGAGGCTAAAGAAATACCATGAATTAATAAAAATCTATCATCGACTGCCCGGCAATGCAGCAGATGTTTGCTAAAAATATCGACTCCGACTTTTTAAAATGCATCTGTGAAATCTGTCTTAACGTTATAAATTGCAATGTATCAATGAAACCACCTCAGAAGGCTCGCCTACGCCGTTACAAGAACATAATACGTGCACTCGCTCGTAAAAGTCAAACTGTAGGGAAGAAAAAACGAATTATTGTACAAGAGGAGGGTCATTCCTACCCATCTTATTTTCAGTTTTGGCCTTTACTGACTAGATTAATATAATGAAGAAAGTGGTAGTGATTCCACACGAGGTGTATGCTTCACTGCAAAGTTCAAAGAATCCAGACACGGATCTAGATCCCCGTAAAAGCAGGCTTAAAAGAATGGAAAGCGAATTGCTAGCCCTATTAAACAGTGAAAAAACACCTGATGAGAAAAGAATCTTATACCAAGAAGCTCTGCAGAAATTTCTTCACGAGTACGAAAATTATAAGAACCCGACAGAGATTCCCGTGGTTATTAGGCACAGCACGGGGAACGATGGACATGGTGACATAGGACCTGTGTCCGTCGATAGATCTGACCAACCAAAGATTAAGGGGTCAGCCACACAGAACATCGAGCATGTATTAAAAGCACCCTCCCCCATACATTGAGGAATAAAGGTTTAAGTCTTTATAATCTATTGAATGAGGACCCAGCCATACAATGGACCGATACAGGTGAGATCATTGTGGAAGGATCAAAGGTACAGGGATCGAATATCGTAGACATTGTCCATGATCTGGTGAGAAAGTGGGATAGGCCCTCACCATCAGGATGGAAGCATATTAAAGCAAGACTACAACAAATAAATGTCCCCAAAACATTGATAGGAAATCTGAACAGGTTAAAAGACTTGGAACATGCGACGCACGTGACACAATTGAAGACGCCATCACCCCCGGCGGTAACATCTTTGAAGAGGAGAAAGAAGAGGTTAAACAACGGTCAACCCTACCCACGTGCCTCTAAAATACGCAAATGGCTAACATATTAAGAAGACGTTATTATGACATTTCTAACCCAGCCTCCTACGGAGGCGTAGATAGACTGTACAGAAGTGTTTACGGAGTAGGAAAAAATGTTGAGAGATTTTTGCGGGAGCAGGACGCTTATACACTTCATAAGCCTGTGAGAAAAAGGTTTAAAACAGCCAAGACAACAGCTGCTTCGATTGACTCTATTTGGCAAGCAGATTTAACAGACATGCAAAGATATTCTGTGTATAACGATGGTTACCGCTACATTCTATTCATAATAGATGTATTCTCTAGATATCTGTGGCTAATTCCTCTGAAAATAAATCACCTGAAACAGTTGCTAAAGCCACCAAAAGCTGATGTTAAAAGAAAACAGGGTTCCTGGCTATTTTTGTACGGATATGGGAAGGAATTTATAGGCCGTGCTTTTCAGAACATGTTGACAGAGTTTAATATCAGCTATTACACTACCAATTCTATACATAAGGCTTCTTTAGCTGAAAGAGTTCAACGTACCATAAAGGAACGCATGCACCGCTATTTTACACATAAAAACACATACAGATTTCTAGACATTCTGGAATCATTGGCCTCATAATACAACCGCTCACACCATCGCACGATTGGGACAACACCTAACGAAGTTTTAGAAAGAGGTACGCGCCCTGAGGTGAGAAGAGATGGAACACCACCACCACACTCTGCGCGTTTCAAAATCAATGATTATGTAAGGCTGTTGCGTTCGGGAAATAAATTCGCGAAGGGATTTGAGCAAGAATGGACACGTGAGATTTTTAAAGTTAGGACTATGAGACCTAAAGTTGAGATAATGATGTATTACGTTGAAGATTTGAATGGGGAAGAAATCTCAGGAGGCTTTTACCGGGAGGAGTTGCAGAAAGTGGCATTTAATTTAGGTAAAAATGTGTTTAAAATTGAGAAAATTTTAGGAAGCAAAGGTTCAGGAAAGAGAAAAATGTACCTGGTGAAATGGCTAGGGTACCCAGAGAGCTTCAACACCTATATAAAAGCTGATGCAATAATGAAGCTTAAATAGTACGCAACATGGCTCCTAACCATTTCTACGGCACACTCCCGTCCTCCTCGTCTCTGTCTGTACACCCTAACAACACAGTAGCCAACCTTGTAACAGATCTCCACGGACCCATTGAATTGAGTCGTGATTCGTCTGAGGTCGGGGTATGTGAAATTCAGCTGGACACCCTCTTTTTAAATATTGATTATAAAGATACCGTTTTTACGATTCTTAGAGACATTGATGAGTGTGAAAAAGCTGGGGTAACTCGGGATGAAACTATACATATCGCCCGGACTGAGGTTGCACGGTATTACAGTACAGCAGTAACACTAGGTTCAGGCCGTTATGGTTCGGCTGAGGATGTTGTGAGAGACTTAAATGTAAGTTTAAAAAACTCAAATCTTACGACTGATTTAGTATACGAAATCGTAAATCTAATCGTATTCTAATCCTAAAATCAAAGGCTAACAGAAGTATTAGAGACCGAAGAATGTTCAAAATTATGACAGAGGGGCAATATCGATCAGCCTTCCAAAGAGACACATTTCACGAGGCACAGCATGACTTGTCCTGCTTAATGTATCAATTGAAGATGGAGAAATTGGATGAAAGCTCTCAGCCCCCTGACATGTGCTATATTTACAGCAATATAGTGGAGCACCAGTTTGTTGGGGATACCCAAGCACGCCTGCTGCGCATTGCCAACATCCCCAACCATAGAGAAAGGAGTTTGAGTATTACATATGACAGACCCCATTATGTGAATGTCGCAACTAATCTAATAACCAATATCTCAATATATATAAGAACGATTGAGGGTAAAAATTTTGACGGGAGCTTAACAGTGAAGCTGCACTTTCGACGCACTGAGTTATAATGGACAGAAAGCCTTTGACCGTCTATTGAGGGGTGAGATACCAGCGTGGTAGTGGACTTGGGTCCATTTTTTTCAACCATACTACGTACGGCTGTTCCTTTGCTGAAGAGGGGTGCCAGAACCCTAAGGGAGGAAAGCGCTACAATCAGGTCTTAACACTGCAGAAAACATATTGGCTGGGGCTAAACCTAAAGAAGCTCTAAAAAACATTTAAAACGTGCACGGGATGAAATGGTCAAAGATGCAAAGAGAAAAATGCGTGGTGGTGGGAAGAAGAAGAGGACTGGTCGGAAGAAGGGATTACCACTACGTGGCATTAAGCGTAAAAGGATATCAAAAAAGAAGTGTTCTAAGCGAATGAAAACTATGGTTGACCATTTTTTTGACGGATATAAGCTAAGGACATTGATCTCAAGAATCATAGTTTGTTTACTACTTGTCGAGAGAGGAGGCATTAATTCTAACTCGTCATGGCACGCTTCATCCATCCGTGTAGTTCACAATGCTGTAAATCGGAGCTATCACTCTTTCAGATGCCCCCAACTGAAGTTTCTATTGAACACAGTGACTTAATTACAATTAACCCTTTAAACACAATTAGTTCCCCGAGTGCTCCTATAGAATTCGTGATACCCAGCTTAGGCCCTTACTTTTTTGATCCAAGCTGTGTGCACATGTACGCTAAACTACGTATAGCCCATTCTGATGGAACGGACTGCGATGACAAATATGCTGTATACCCTGAAACAAACTTTCTGCACTCCATATTCAACCAGTGTCACGTATATTTAAATCAGGTCAACATATCGTCAGGCACGGGGTACTATCACCTACGATCCTATCTGGAAAATGTCCTCAACTTTTCCAAAGAAGCGAAGGCTACATTTTTAAGTGCCGAGGGATATTATCACACTAAAGACGAAAGTAGTATAAAGGACAAATTTAAAAATTCTAAAAAGAAGATATACGAGTGTTTTCGACTTCTGCATACAGATTTCACATTCCAGGAGAAGTTGCTTGTGAATGGGGTGGATATGAAAATAAAGCTCACCCGCACGAGTCCTGAGATCTGCTTAAATCTGGATGCTGATCAAGAAGGGGGAGCAAAACCCGTTGTGGTCCATATTATGGAGACATACCTCCGCGTACGGCGAGTGAAATTAAGTTCACCCAAACAACTAGAAATTGAGAAAAATTTGCTAAACGCTACAGTAAAATACCATATTAACAGAGTACAAATCAAACTATACACGGTGCCAGCAGGGTTGACATCGAAACAGATAGAAAAGATCGCCCTGGGAAATCTTCCTAAAAGGATATTAATCGGAATGGAGAACCATTCTTCGGTGAATGGAAAATATAAAAAGACCGCCTTTAAATTCGAGAATTTCGGCCTTAAAAATATAACTCTATACGTTAATGGTATTGCGTCGGGAGGAACATTGAATACGGACTATTCATCAGATACTGTGTTACCTCTTTGCGCGAGAGCATATAGTAATCTGGTCCATATTGCAGGTGATTGTGATGAGCTCGGGAATGGGGTAACGCAGAAAGAATTCATTCATCAATTTAACCTTTATCCGTATGACATCACACCTGACTTATCTGCTTGCGTAAATACACATTTAAGTCCACAGCAGAGTGGAAACATCTCAGTCAGGTTGGAATTCACCAAGCCTATAGACGCTCCTATTAGTGTACTAGTATACCTCGAGTCGCAAGCTCTAATAGAAGTAGACAGATTTAGGGGCGTTATCACTGACTTTTAAAATGGATGCGAATACACTTCAGAGAGTAATGAATAGTGAGCGAATCACACGTTCCAAATTTATTGGCGTATTTGCGAAGAATGAAGCATTGAATTTGCCAACTACGCGAGATTGCGGTAGTCTTATTGTGAACACAGCTGTCATCGGTAATGAAGGGATTCATTGGTTTGCAATCTATACTAAAAATAGGGACCGCCTATATATTCTGTAGTTTAAGATGGCTATTGTACTAAAAACATGATTTCTTTCATTTAATAAATTGATGAAAATACATTATGTCTTCTTCCCCCCAAAAAAGATCGAACAAAAAACTTACATTATGTCATTAATGATGTTACATTCGTTGGGCTGACTGCTCGGTATATCCTCCGTATTCAGATCCATGACATGGGGTTCTTCAAAACGAAAAGATGGTATAACACGTGACAAATCCTCATCGGACCTTAAAGGAGAAAGAATAATGTTCATACTGAATCTTTTTTAATAAAAACATACACAGAGTATACATATAGTAAGAGTATTACAATGTGAAGATATCTTTGAACGGCTGAGAGAGGTAATTCCGAATAACATTTGAATTAAAAAAACATTCAAAAAATTGCTATAAAAAAATTCAATGAATCAAAACAGGATGCAACTGTAGACTAATCTATAATTGCGATTACCTAGATGATGCATTTGACGAGGTGAATTACTACAACCCTCCATATATATTATGATGAAATAATCCTCTTCCTGACAGTTCGCGAGTAATTGACTCCAAAAAAAAATATAATTATAGGCACTTACATTTCCACGACCGTGCATACCCCCTCCCCCTTTGCAACATACCCCCCTTCGAAACATACCCACACACCCCTTTGCAACATTGATCATTATCTCTGCAACATCTCTGCACTCTCCCATTTTTCGCCCACACTACTGCCCCCTCCTCTCGAGTTGACCTGGTGAAGTAGACAGTTGGTTTCTTGTACTCGCCACCGCACATAGCCAGGTACACCCGGCTCATTTGGGATTGTTCTGAGCCAGACGTCTAATCTTCTATTGAAGATGTCCATCGCAACACCACTCGTGTTCCTTAGTTCCTTGGGCAGCTGGTTAAATAGTCTTGGTCCTCTCACAACAAAACTATTTTCCTTCAGGGTTGAGGATGTTCCCTGTCTAGCATTTAATTTAGAAACATTACACAGTCTTCTTTTTCTACTTTCCACTGTTGCTTTGGGTGGTTATAGGGTTCAGAGTAAGATTAGGGGCTAGTTTCTCCATTATTTTCCAAATGTAAATAATGGTGTATCTCTCTTTTCTTCTTTCCAGTGAATTTAGGTTTAATTCACGTAACCTTTCCCAGTAGTTCAGTTCTTTGCACCCATTGATCTTGGCTATGAAGCTTCTCTAAATCCCTTCTAGCTGACTAATGTTTTCTTTTTTATATGGGGATGTTAAGACCGAGCAGTATTCCAACTTGAGTATGATCACTGTTTTCAATAGAGGAATCATTATATTCTATCTCTTCTTTTCAAGGTTCTCAGGATCTGCCCAGTTATTCTTTTTGCTCTGTTTACTACTATCTTATTTTGTTTCAAATTTTGCATCATCCGTCATTAGAACACCTTAATCTTTTGCTTTCGAATTTCTCTGAATTTCTTGTCCATTTGAGGTATAGTATTCCATGGATTTTAAGTCCTGCCTTTTTCCGTACCTTAACAGTTGAAATTTCCCGGTGTTAAATTTCATATTGTTGTCCCCTGACCACTTGTAGATTCTGTTCGTCTGTTTATAGATATCCTCCGGGTTTCTTATTTTTCTACTGATCGTTGTATCATCGGCAAAGGATCTACAGATCTACAGAAGCTAAGGCTAACAAAGACCCTAAGATCCACTCTAAGGTTAGCCCGAGAGAAAGGAAAGAGGAAGGGGTTAAAATAGGAGAATAGTGGGTTAAGTAAGTACAAAACCTATCATTCGTGGGTTAACATTCATTCAGAAAAAGGGAAAAAAAGACTCATCATCATCATCCGCCGGCTACTGCCGACAAGTCGGAAAAATAGTCGAAGAGAATAGGAGAGGATGAAAGATGAAAAGAAGTAAAATAAGAACGCTTACAAACCATGCAAACACAGTCTAACTCACTGTCATACAATGCAAACTACAGACATGCAAGTAAAGAGAGTTACAGACATGCAAGTAAGGAGAGGATTAAAAAAAAAAAAAAAGTAGGTAGAGTATAACAAAAAGTGGGTTAGTTTACGCTACGAGCTACATCTACGTTCGTGTTAGTCTATTTTTTTTTATTTTATTGCTGGCATCACACGCTGGCATGTCACAAGCTGGCATTAATCGTCAACAGACTCACCATCGAACACCACCCCCAGAGCTCCTGTTACTAATTTTTTTTTTTATTTTAAACAACGTTAATATTTTTAAAATGCCTATCTAACCGGTTCTTAAACATGAAACGTCTGCCACACAACTTAAATCCGTTATTACGAATATTGCTATAATTATCGAAAGTGAACAGTTTGTCAAAATTTACGTTATCGATGTTATTAACGATTTTGAAAAATTCAATAAGCTCCCCCCTTAATCTCCTAGTTTCGAGTGAATGCAAGTCTAACTCTTTAATCCCATATTCATAAGGCTTGTTGCGCAATGACGGAATTAGTTTCGTGGCGCGACGCTGAACCCGTTCTAAACTATCAATATCCTCACGCAAATACGGGCACGAAAACTGAACGGCATATTCTAAATGAGGCATGACTAGGGACATATAAAGGGGCAATATAATATCCTTCGATTTAAATTCGAAATTACGCGCTGTGAAGCCTAACATCCTATTAGCTTTTGCGCAAGACTCCAGGCACTGGTTCCTAACTTTTAAATCCTTAGATACGCGTACGCCTAAATCTACTTCCTCTTCAACGCTCGCTAACTCTCTATCATCCATCGTGTACGTGTAATTATTGTTACGAGAACCTCTATGCAAAACTTTACATTTGTCTACGTTAAATTGCATCTGCCACTTATCCGTCCACTCCATAATCCTATTTACATCGTCCTGGGGCCTATTTCTATCGTCCTCGTTAACAACCTTACCGCCTATTTTAGTATCGTCCGCGAATTTTGACACGTTACTAGTCAATCCTACATCTATGTCGTTAATGTAAATTACAAATAGCAATGGGCCTAACACTGAACCCTGTGGGACACCGCTACCTACATCCAACCACCCCGATTCACTACTATTAACAACGACCCTCTGTCTCCTAGCACGAAGTCATTCCTCTAACAGTTAACTGTTTAGAGTCTAAACAGTTAGCTACCTGACCGCGTATACTGTGCGCTTTAACCTTCGCAATTAATCTTCTATGCGGAAATGCATCGAACGCCTTTTTAAAATCTAAATATAAATAACGTCAGCCGCTCTATGCCTATCGTATTCGCGCACTCTTTCGTTATAAAATTCTACCAAATTGGTTAAACAAGATCTATGTCGTCGAAACCCATGCTGACTACCATTAATCAAATCTCTACTTTCTAAGTGATCGATGATAAGATCCCTAACTACTACGGATTTCAAAAGTTTACCGACAGTTGACGTTAAGCTAATGGGCCTATAATTGCTAGCTACTGTGCAGTCGCCTTTTTTCAAAATGGGCGTGACGTTAGCTAATTTGAAATCTTCAGGAATAATCCCCGTTTCGAGTGACTGATTAAAACTCTTCGTTAAGGGGCCTACGATAACGTCTTTCAAATCTTTCAAATGTCTTGGATAAAAAGCGTCAGGGCCTGGAGCCTTCCTAACTTTTAGTCTATCGATATAATGCGCAATTTCACCCTCGTAAACAGTTATTTCATCCAAAATAGTCTCGCTACTAAATGGAACGATATCGTCCACAACGGGGACATTATTTACGTCTTTTACGGTAAAAACTGTCGCAAAAAAGTTATTGAAAATATCCGCCATCGCCTGAGCGTCAGAAGCCAAAGCCCGTTAACATCCACTAGAGGGCCTATGTTATCTTTTATCGGCTTACGATTATTCACGTATTCAAAAAACTTTTTTGGATTATGTTTACGATCCGCAGCTATAAGTATCTCTAAATTACGCTTAGCATTCTTAACTGATTTTTTAACCTGACGTCTAAGCTCGATATATCTATTAAAGTTAGCTGCCATGCCATTGCGCTTATTAAGTCTATACGCTCTGTTACGCTCGTTTATGGACTCGCCTATTTCCCTAGTCCACCACTTGGGCCTACCATGATTTCTAGCTCGCTTGGGCCTACGAGGAATAAACTCTCAATATTCATAAAACTTTCTTTAAACGCCTCCCAATGCAAATTTGTGTCATTATCCATAAATAAGTTATCCCAGTCCACTACTCTCATCCTATCCGCAAAACTATCAAAATTGGTCCTACGAAAATCAGGGATTTCTACTCTCCTTAGTGTTTTCTATCAATAACTTAAACCTAAGAATTTGATGATCACTACATCCTAAATTCTAGCCTACTTCAAAACCATCGACTATATTTTCGCCGTTCGTCATCACCAAATCTAAAATATTATCACCGCGCGTTGGTTCGGTAACTATCTGTCGTAAAAAATTATCTACCATGAACTCAATCAACCTCAAACCCTCCTCATTACCAATAAAAGTCTCGTAATTAACATTAGGGCAGTTAAAGTCTCTAACAATTATACTATTCCGATTGTCAATAAAGTTACCAAGAAGTGAGTAAAATCTAGTATCGGTATCGAGGGGTTGAACGGGAGGTCTATAAACAACAACAAAATTAAAACTAATACTAAGCGCCCTAACTTCAACGCATATCGCATTAATTGCTGCCAGAAAATCTATCTTATCTTCGATAGCCCTAAGGGAATTACGAATGTACAGCAAAACGCCGCCACCAATCCTATGCAACCTATCATTAATAAAGAGTTTAAAACCTGGTATATCAAATGCCCCCAACAAGTCCCGAGTCACGGTATTTAACCACGTTTCAGTGACAGCAACTATATCGTAGTTGCCGGAATAAATTATCGACTTAAATTCGTTTAATTTATTTCTAATACAACGCGCATTACAATAAAAGACGTTTAAGTTATTTTCTACCACAGACCGGCATTTTAATCTATTTTTCACGTCGGGCCCGCGTTCACCAGACCCACAACGTTTAAAGAAGGCTTCGACCTATACAGCTTTCGTACGTTTTCGTCAATTAACCTACCTAGCCTACATTACCTATTTCATTAAAATGCACCCCATCTTTTATAAAAAGGCTAGGATCACTGTATTCTGACCACAGCTTTACGAAGGGTACATTTTCCTCAGCACAAATCTCTTCTAACTTAGTATTAAAAAATATCGTTTTAGACGTAATCCTAAGACCCAAACCGTGCCTACGGGTAATACCTAGAACTAAAGACCTATCTGACCTCGCCTTTAGGGACCTAATTAACCCCCTATAGCTCTCCAAAAGGTCAGGCACTCTCGTATCGGGCCTATACGAGTCGTTGCCCCCTACCATCGTCACCAACATCGAGTGACGGGAGGTAACGTCAATCCTATCCACTTCGTCTCTAACTCTGTCAACCCTGGCTCCTGGGAGACAGACCCTCCTCCTCTTGGTTGGCTGCCATTGAACGAACTCTGTGTCCATATGGCGCACTAAAGAGTCCCCAATTAAAATAATTTCCCCCTCATTCACGTCCCATTCCAAATTTGCGAAAGGGTTCGAAACCTCAATAGGGGGTGGTATTCCTATCACCTAACGTACACGGCCTAGCTCCACCCTTAACTTCTGTAAATCCTTCCCCATCTACTAATCTCGGACCAACCTTAACCCCTTCCTCAACTCTATCCAACCTTCCCGATAAGCTACCTAAACTACAAACTAGGTTACGCACCTCACCCTTCAAATTACTAACGTCTTCAACGTTAGTATTGGTTCGGCTTTCGTCAACCGTAGCCCTACTCCTGCCCTCATCAAGCGTTGCAAGTCTTTCCGTTACCTCACGTAGACTGCGTTTTATGTCAACTATTTTCTCCCTTAAATCGCAAAAGAAACAAACTGATCTCTCGGTAATTGCCATAGGACCGCCGTTATATTCTTTAAAATCCGTATACCACCGGTTTACCCCACACCTAATACACGACGCTTTCTGCTACAACATCGCGCAAGTTAAATTAGTTTATAATCGTCACAAGTATAAGTTAAATTAGGCCGGCACGCTATGAAAACTTCTAAATCGCTAAAAACCACTAATATTCAATTACTTAACTATAACAATGTGAATATAAACGCAAGTATATAAAATTCAAAACTTTCCAAAAGTAAAGTTATTAGCAATATGCAAAAGTAGAAGCAATATCAGAGAGCTCAGGAAATGCGTCCGTTCACTAGAGAGTCTGTTACTGTGCTGGCTCTGATAACGTCCTCATGTATGTCAGTTAGCATGATTATGAAGAGTAATGGAGCTAATACTCTTCCTTGTGATACTGAGCTGACGACCTCTGATTCTGATGAAGATATTCCTTAAACTGTAACGACTTCCCACCCTCACTTATTTCAGTTTATGTATTATGATTCCATGGTCACACATGTCGAACGCTTTGGCAAAGTCTGTGTATATTACATTATAGTTTTCTTTACTTTCAAGTGCATCAATAATGTTGTAGTGATACATTAGTTGTGATAGGCACGGATCGATCTCCTCCCCCCCCCCTCTCCTCTCTCTCTCTCTCTCTCTCTCTCTCTCTCTCTCTCTCACACACCGCATGTGGACCCCGATGGAACGTGGGTTATCTGATACGATGCCGCATCGTCCACAGCGGATTTCTAGCTGGTGTCGAGGGTGCTTTTTCGCCACGTGCACTTTCAGGCCTGTGGCACTCGATTCTTCTGCACCACACAGGGTGCAGCCCCACACACCAGAGGCCCATAGATGCACAACGCTGATGACCGTGCGATCCCTCTGCCGCTGATGAGGTCCCTCGTGGTTCCCGTCGTGTCCGTCGCCGGCCGAGGCCCCGGCGACGTGCCGGAGCTTAGTTAATTCCCTCCGGGGATTTCTACTTTTTGTTTCTGGAACCGTTGAACTGTGGGCCACTCCGGCCTTCTGGTTGGGAAGGCCGGAGGTTACGGCCAGCGGTTATAACCCCGCGGGGTCCCACCTCGAGATTTAGCACCGGGCCAGAGGCACTGGTGTCGGCGCAGGTTGTCCTCGTATAAATAGGAAGAGGAAACCACTCGAGGCGGACGTACCGAAACCCCCCTTCGGGCTAGTACCCTCCCAACTCCCCCAGGTCAGCCATGACTTCCAGGGGTTATGCGCCTATCAACGAGGAGAATCCTCCAAGGCACCCTCTGGTTTGGAAACCGGAGTACCTCCTTCCCCCAGGCCACCCAGAGGGGGAGATTCGTCCAGCCCTCCGGAACGTCTCCTGGGATTTCAGCTTTGCAGATCATACTGTATATATAGGTACATAATTTGTGTTAGTCTGACCAAAGATTAAATAGGCCTGTCGTATTTAAGTAATTATGTAGTCTACGTCCTGCTAGATATTACAAAATTATGCGCAAACTTTCAACATAATATTTTAATATGTAGGCCTAGTTGCAAGCCATTAGGTTATGTATTAGTCTCAACAGTTTACCGAGGACAGGGGTGGCGAACCTTTTTACAGTCGCGTGCCAAAACATCGTGCAGACAATAAAAAAAAATTCGCGTGCCACCAAAGTTTATATATATTACACCATATTAAGTCTATTATTTTATACTCATGTTCTGGATAACAATTTCTATGCTTAGGCGTACCAGGCAAATTTGATGGCGTGCCTAGGTTCGCCACCACTGGCCAAGCCTTAATATATATATATATATATATATATATGTGTGTGTGTGTGGTGTGTGTGTGTGTACATATGTTACATGTATAATATATATGTATATGCGAATACAGTATCGATAAGAGAGAATTGCATATCGATGGATTCAACTTACTAAGAGCGGATAGAACAACGAGACGTAAAGATGGCTGTGCTATTTACATACATGAGAGGCATATGACAGAGACGGTAATAAGTAAATCCAACAGCTTCATGGAAACCCTTGCAGTGAAAATAGAGAAACTAAACGTGGTACTGATAGTCATCTATAGACCGCCAAACTCCACAAATGAAAAATTTTCGGATGCCATTAATGATATAAGAACCCTAATAAAGTCCCTAAATTCTCCATCCCCTAATAAAATACTCTGTGGCGATTTTAATTTCCCATTTCTAAAATACAAAAAGGTGGGTAGAAATATCTTTATACAAGATAAGGGGGGCACAAGAGAGGACCAGGAGCAAGCAAAAATGCTGATGGCTCTCACAAACGAGTTTATGCTGACACAGAAGATAACAGAAAATACCAGGAAAAATAACTGCCTAGATCTGGTATTCACGAATAACACGAACTTCATTACCGATATAAAAATAACCCCAACTATTATCCCAGACCACAATATAATCGAGTTATCAACAAATATGGCGATAACTTTAAAAGACAATACACATACGGAAGGAAGAAGCAAATGTGGGGCTTTTAACTTAAACTCCAAGACCATAAATTGGGAAGAAATCAGATCACACATGGCCCAAATAGAGAATAAGACAACTGAGGAAACACTACTAACCTTGGAAGAAAAGATGTTGAGAATTGTGGAAAAATATGCTTTGAAAGCACAGCCAAAAGGAAAGAGGAACTGGCTACAGAGGCAACAGAGAGTAGCGACGAAGTTAGCAAATTGCGGAGAGAACAATGCCAGGAAAGTAATACAAGAAAAACTGGAGAGTATCAATAGGGAAATACAAACTCTGATAAACGGCCATACAGACAGTGAAGAGGAAAAGGCGGTAGAAGCAATAAAGGAAAATTCAAAATACTTCTACAGCTATGCGAAAAGGAAAACAAAAACGCGCGCTACTATCGGGCCCTTAAGGAAAGGAAATAATGAACTAACAGACGATCTAAAAGAAATATCTGAAACATCGAGAACCCAGTATGAATCGGTCTTCAGTACCCCAAAAAAGTGACAAAGCGATACCTGACATAGATGCATTCTTCGAAGAGAAATTGCAAGAAGAATGTATAACAGACTTTGATTTTACCCCAGAAGATGTATCGTGATCTATAGGACAAATGAAGTCACATTCAGCTGCAGGTCCGGACAAATGGAACGCACTATTAATAAAAAACTGTAAAAATGAAATAGCTACACCTTTATACTGGATATGGAGAAGATCCCTAGACACTGGGGAAATACCGAGCATCTTGAAAAGAGCAAACATTGTCCCAATATATAAAGGCGGGGATAGATCTCAAGCAAAGAACTATAGACCAGTGTCATTGACGTCCCACCTCACCAAAATATTTGAAAGAATAGTCAGAGAGAAAATCTATGACTTCTTGGAGAAACTGGAAAGATTCAACGAAAATCAGCACGGATTTTGATCGGGAAGATCATGCTTATCACAACTTATAGAGCATTATAACAATATCCTAGATGCACTTGAAGGCAATGAAAACTATGATGTCATATATACGGTTTTTGCTAAAGCTTTCGACAAATGTGATCATGGTATAATAGCACATAAAATGAAACATATGGGAATAACAGGCAAAGTGGGAAAATGGATCTATAACTTCCTCAGAGAACGACTACAGGTCGTCAAAATTCAAGGTATATCATCATCAGTATCAGAAGTAGGCAGCTCAGTGCCACAAGGTACAGTGCTGGCCCCACTCCTGTTCATTATCATGTTAACAGACATAGACAGTGGAGTTAACAGCAACAGTATAGTAACATCATTTGCGGACGATACAAAGATCAGCAGCAAAATCAGTGAGGCAAATGAAGTGGAGGCCTTGCAGAGGGACGCAAACAAAATATACAAATGGTCAGAAGACAGCAATATGACATTTAACACCGAGAAATTTCAGCTCTTGAAATATGGCAGAAATGAGGAAATTAAACAGACTGCATATTATGCTCCAGATAGACAGAAAATTCAGAGAAGCACGAAAGCTGTCGACTTGGGGGTAATAATGACCAATGATTCCAAATTCGAAACACAAAATCAGATAGCAATAAACAAAGCAAAAAGAGTGGCGGGACAGGTACCGAGAACGTTCAAAAGGAGGGACAAGACAGTAATGATTTCACTGCTGAGAACACTGATCATACCAAAACTTGAATACTGCCCAGTTTTGACGTCCTCATATAAAAAGGAAGAAATTAATAAACTAGAAAAAACGCAGAGACATTTCACAGCCAAGAATGATGGCTGTAAAGAACTGAACAACAGTGAAAGACTACGTAAACTAAATCTGTACTCCCTGCAAAGAAGAAGAGAGAGTTATACCATAATCTACATATGAAAAATCATCCAAAAACTGGTACCAAACCTCAAACTAAACCCAGTTACCATCCAAACAACGATGGACAATAGGAAAGGCAGAATATGTAGTGTTCTCAAACTAAAGGCCTGACAAGGGACCTCCTCAACACAAGAAAAATAGCTTGGTTGTCAGGGGACCAAGACTTTTTAACCAGCTTCCTGAGAACCTCAGAAATGTTACAGGAGTCAAAGATGAAGTTTTCAAGAGAAGACTAGATGCCTGGCTCAAGACGGTACCAGATGAGCCGGGTGTACCTAGCTATGTACGGTGGAGAGCGCAAGAGGGCAACTTGCTCCTCCACCAATCCAGGCCTAGAGGCGGGGCCACCAGCTTGACCTTCGTGTGAATAGAGACCAGCACACGGAGCGCGGACCTTGACTTCTTTCTCATGACGGCACTCGAGGAAGGTGAGGCAGAGTCGTAGCAATTCCTCGTAGTCATCGCGCGATTGTTTAGACTCCAGTGCCTTTGTGAAGTACTGGATCACTTCCTCTCGAAGCTGGAACATCTTTGGATCTCTAAATAGGTTGTTTGAAGCCTTCATGAAGGAATCCTTCTAAAGTGATGGCCATTTTTTCTGAAAACGCTTAAAGAGAGTCATTTCCGGGCCACCTGTGGGTCCAAGAAGTGCGTTGCAGGTGTTTGACAAGACGACTTCAAGGATATGATGTCGACAAGCGATCCAGACAAGTTCCCTCGCTACTGCTTTTTCAATCATGGTACAGGCTCCCCTTTGAAGGCCCGTATTAGACGCAGTTTTGTCAAATACGAGACCTTGGATCCAGGGCCGTTTCTAGCCATTAGGGGGCCCTAAGCAATATACCCATTTGAGGCCCCACCCCTCCATCCACCAACTCACGCCTTACTACATCACCTCAGCACACACTTACAAAAAATGGCTGTTAATAAAAAACAATTATGAAACAATTTTAATGAAACATTTATGTCCAAAACAACAAATATGTAATTTCAGAAGACAAACAGAAAAAATACTCTTCATGAAATTCCTGAAAATTAGCTCATACATTATTTAGAATAAATGACAGAACTATGTATAAAAAATTAATGCAATTATCAACTACCAAACAATTACTAACTCTACGATACAATCGTGTAATAGCTAACAGTTATACAGAACAGTTTGTATCTTCAAAATTTTTGCCTCCTAGATTTTTTCTGGGCGAAATCATCAATAACATCATCATATGAAATCGCCCTGCCAACGTCCTGGTTGATGCTTATGATGCCAAGGCCACTGAGGCGATCCTGTCCCACTGATGATCTGAGGTAGTTCTTGATTAGCTTTATCTTAGAGAAGCTCCTCTCGGCTGACGCTACTGTCACAGGTAGAATGCAGGCAATTCTTAGTGCAACCCAGAGATTGGGGTATAGTTCCTCCAGTTGCTTCTGATGAATGAAGGAGAGAAGCTCCAATGCAGTCATGTTGTGTGAAGGTAAAGTCGGCAAGTTCTTAATTTCGAGGGCCAGTTCTCTTCCATCAATGTCAGAGTCAGCTCCAGAGTTCAGTATCTTAGAGAGCTTTTCACACTTGGAGGAAAAGTCTTCCTTGTTCATTGTGGTGAAGTTTAAAAGAACCCCAAATATGTCCCTCACATCATCTAATGTTTTGAATCTCTCATTTATTGACCCGATGGCACAATCTACCACCACATTGAAAAATTTGACTTCCAGCCTCTTTAAGGCTTCTGTAAATGGTTCGTCAGGAGCTTCGTAAGCAGAGTGCTTTTTTGTGGATCTGAGCCTCTTCTCCTTCAGCACAGCCTCCACATTCATTTCCTCACATATGTCCATAGCTACGACTTGTGCTGCAACAAAACCTGTGTTTCTGTAGCTGGTGAGTGAGTCTTTTGTTTTTGTGAGGGGGTTGACTGCCACATCAAACTGCATTGTAGGAGACTGCAGAAGTTTGCTCACATGGTTAACTGCATGGAGAATGCCATACCATACTACTGTGCAAATCTGAAAGCGATAAGACCCTACCTCCTCTGCAAGTGCTTGTGCTTCAGTCCTGGCTATGGCATCTGTGGCATTGTTTCTGACTTCCAACACGGCCTCTCTGATGTTGTAGCTCTGGTATCGCACAGCCTCAATGCTCTTAAGCCGGCTCTCCCACCTGGTTTCACTCCAAGACTTGAGCGTTATGTTCACGTGCTTCTTTAGGATTGTCCATCTCTGTGTAGCTGCTGCCAAAAAGTTGTACAATTTTTGCACGTTGCCAATGAAGCTGATGGCATCTGTGGAAGCTTTAGCTGCATCAGCCACTACAAGATTCAGAGTGTGAGCCCCACATGGAACATAGAGTGCACGACAGTTCTTCTCTAATAACCTTGCCTGAACACCTTTGTTCTTGCCCTTCATGTTCGCTCCGTTGTCATATGACTGTCCTCTGCAGTCATCAAAGTGAATATTCAGTTCTAGTCTCTTCAGAATCAGAACTGATAAACCCAGGCCTGTACTTTCTGAAGCCTCAAGAAAGCCCAAGAAGTATTCTTTTATTTCTGGTGCTTCACCCATTTTAACAGTTCTGATAATAATCGACATCTGTTCTTGGTGGCTTTCTGGAGTGCAGTCTAAAATGAGTGAGTAATATTTAGCTTGTTTTATTTCTGCAACAATGGCATCAAGATCTTCCCACTAATGGACCCAATGAGCTCATTTTGAATGATGTTTCCTAGTTAACTTGAATGACTATATTGGCCACTTTCGACTCTGCTGATGTGTTGTTTCATCACTGAATCAAATTTGGCAAGCAGCTCAACCTCCTTCCAGAAGTTGCCATTGTCTCGATTGTATAATGTAGAGGAAGACCCCCTGAAAGCAAGGTTTCTCACTGCTAGTGATTGGATTATACTTACAAGACGTGTGAGAACATCTCGCCAGCGTCTTCGCTCTACCTCCATGAATGACATTTCAGTTTGGTCAATGGTCCTCCCAGTTTTTAGCCGCAGTTTCAGATCCTTCCATGTTGCCATGTTATCTGCATGTTCTGAACTATTTTCATGGCCTTTCAGAAGCGAACCAACGTTTATCCAGTCTGAAAGTCCATCCGTAATTAGTTTGTACGACTTCCTTGAAAACAACTTGCAGCAGAAGCAATAAAGAGCATCATTCCTTCTAGAGTACATCAGCCATATTCGCTTTATTTTTTCCCCATTAATTAATGTTCTGTATATGTAATGGTGATGAACGCTTCTACCGTCCTCTCTTTTAGGGAATGTGAAATCTGGACTGATTTGAAATGGTCCTCGAGACACCAGATCTGTCTTCAAGGCATCTGACAGGACAACTGGCCAGTCATACGGATCAAGCGGTGGAGCAGATCTTGGTTCTTGTTGCTCAGTAGAAATGCCTGTGTGTGGTGTTTGAAGCTGAACAGAAGATAGGCCACTTGTTGGTTCATCAGGCTCTACTTCTACTGGTGTTTGAGGTTGCATAGAGGATGGTCCTGCTGTTGTTGTTGTTGTTGTTTAGCCGATCAGCCCACCCTGATCGAGCAAGCCGGCTCATGATGCTCATCAGGCTTTGCTAAGGATGGCTTTTCCAAATATTTCAGTAGTGCTCCTGAGAAGAACATAACATTATATATTCTGTTAGTTTTGGCTAAAATACTCTTTCTTATCTTGTTTGATAATTGATCTGTATGAACAGAATTTGAGGTGATGCGATCCATTAAATTTCACATTTCGAAATATTATAAATATTACAGAGACTAGCTTACTCTACACGACTCCTGAGCACTTGCCTAGCTTGATGGTCTACCTAACCTAGTTGCCTTAACTGTAATCATAAGAATATACAAGTGGCCCATCTCGCCTGTGCTACTGGAAAGCTTCTCCTCCTCTATTTTCTTCTTTTTCCGTTTTTCAGCTTCTGATGGATAATGTCGTTTCATTTTCCAAGATGCGCGAAGTCACATCTAGTTAACCACAACTAATCTGCTAAATAATAATAATCATGATAATAATGATGATGATAATAATAATAATAATAATATTAATAATAATAACAATAATAATAATAATTATTATTATAATTGTAACGTTAATCAAATACATTCAAATAATCAGACCATTTAGGTTTTAACCAACAAAATTCACATTATCTGAAAAAGATGAGAAAAGAATTAATAAACTTGAAAACATAACGAAAATAATCCTAGATTTTAAAGTGTTACAAAATCTCTTAATAATTAGTAAATTAGTGAAATAATGTTTTACAATACTAGAAAAATTAGGCATTTAGGAAAGTATAAGCATATAGTAAGAATAAAGTTAAATAGTATAGAAATAAGATCTCACAATAGTTATTTACACATAACGACCAAAACGTTTCGTTTGTCTCCGTTTTATCATATTTGTCTCATACAAAAACTTTAATTAATATGAGAATAATTATAATAATAATAAAAATAATAAGGATAATAATAATAATAACAATAATCTATATATTATAATAAGAGAGCTGTCCGTCTGTCCGTCTGTCCGTCACACTTTCAGAAATTGTGAGAAAACATTGTGAGAAAAAAATTCAGAAATTGTAAAAAAAATTCAGAAATTGTATTACGGGCGGAAATGTGAAGCTCAAGATTTTCATGACTGTGTTCTTTTCTGTAGTTTAGCAATGGGGGAAGGGTGGGGGTGGGGGTAATGGGGGATGGGTGGGATAATGGGGACGGGTGGGGGTAATGGGGGAGGGGGTTAGCCCCCAAGTTGTATGAATGGGGGTGAGGAGGTTTTGGGAGATACCAGATTCAGAAATGTTGACACAATGTGAAGCTCAAAATTTTCACGGCTGGGTTCTTTTTTTGTAGTTTAGCCTGTCTAACCGTCAGCGAAGCGGCGGGAACTGTACTAGTATTAATAATAACTTCAGCTATATTCCTATTCTTGCCCACTGAGCTATGACCTGGGAGCCTGTCTCGGGGCCCCCTAGTAGCAGCGGGGCACTAAGCTGCCGCTTAGTCTACTTATGCCAGGAAACGGCCCTGCTTGGATCTCACCGCGAAGATTCCAGTCATCAATCGTCGAAATGCAAGCATTGACCTGTTCTTCTCCTGTAGCTCGTTGTATTTTTGGCACGGCTAGGAGTTTTCCCATCACATTTCCCGTAATGATTACCGCGGTTCGTTCGGCTGTTTCCTTTGCGCCGCCGATGTCGGGAAGTAGTTTCCAATCCCAGTGAAGAAGAAGGGGTCCTTCGACAGAAAACGAAGCTTGATCCTCTTTGGCTGCTGCCTGCCTTGCTTGCCTTCTTGAACGACGGATGGAGTTGCGTGAAAGAGTCATTGCAGAAATATCATAGCCCAGGGCTTGAGCGACTGGTCCAGCAACGAAGCCTGCTCCTCGATCGGGAAGGTTGACGTGATCAAGAGCAGCAACCACATCTGGTGATGTGAAAATATTGTTTCGTTTCGGAGGATGAGTGTACATCTGCTCTTCCGGTCGAAGTCGACGGATGATAATCATCGTCTTCAGCGTTGAATTCTTCAGAGGAGGAAGTGGATGCCCTGGATGATGGAAGGGCAGCAGCTCCAGCCTGGAATGCAGCCTCTCTTTCTTTGTACCTTAGAGCTTTTTGTCAGCATCTTTCTCCTGTTGACATCTCTTGCGGTATTCCTTGGCAAAATTAATCTTGTCAGGGCCTGCCATACTGCAGGAAAAGACGTCTTCTCGTTGCATCATCAGGAGTTGGCGGTCTTCTTCATTGTCTATCACGTTGAAAAGCTCTGAGAGAGTCTCTTGGAACATGCTCTCTTTCACTCTGCAGCTTTGTAGCTGCGTCTTGCGGTTTTTCTTTAACGCAAGGAACTCTTCGTACAGCTTTGACAGCTTCCGAACGCAAGAATCAACTCGCTGTGTAGGAATCTTTGCTCTCTGCCATACTTACAGGGCCTCTTTGCAGGCCAAGTTGTAGCTCTTTTTCAAGGTCTTGGACTCTTCATGGTCGTGAAACAACCAAACGAAGCACATCACCACATGTGGGTAGCCTTGCAGTTGATAACTCGTTGCTGGGCTTTCCTAGAACCCTCGTTTCTGCAGATGAGCGAGTACTTCTAGCTATAACCTGAAAAATGAGAGAAAATAATGCATTAACCGTTTAGCACCAAAGTACAATTATATAAGTGTTACACTAAAAAATTGCAAAGTCAAAATAAATAAAGTAAAAAAATTGGTTACAGTAGTTAGTAATTGATGGATAGGAAGATATTCTTAAATATATTTTAAAAAAATTGGCTAAGTAAATAAACTTCAAGAGACATAAAATATATACCTTACAATTTTAATCATTTAATTTAATAGCAACAACCTTACCGGTTATAAATTTGCATATAAAGAACATAATTATATGTATGTTTATACTGAATAAATATAATACATATAAATTAATACTTAATATAAGTATATGAATTAATAATTAATATATATGAATTAATACGTACACGAGATACTGTTCCTAAGCTCTTGAAGTTTGAACGAACTTAAAACCGTCCTCCAACAAGTTTAAACTTGAAATAATGCATGAGTAAATGATTTGTCTGATTCACAAACAGCATTATACAAGAAGTCGAACAACTGCATTATTCTCTGAAAGGTAGGCGGAGTCAATGTGGCGTGACTACCGCGTCCTCTAAAAATGAAGCGGGTAGAAAATGATTACCTAATTACGATAATTAATTGAAAATGTGAAAATCAGAGCGACCTCTTATTATGTACTGAATCGACAGATATTTTGCACAGAATCACTTCACATCTAAAGGAATAAGAGCAGCCATGTGGAGAGCATTTCCAACTATTTTGAAATTTTAGGCCAAATTTTGGACCACCCTAATATATATATATAATATATAATATATATATATATATATATATATATATTTATTTATTTTAGGGTATACTTTAGGGAAGTTTGAATGACGGTTCAGGATCGACCTGCGGTCGACCCCTCTGCAGCATCCCACCTCATTTGCAGGATTTGGTGAAGGAGGAAATTGCTGTTTGATCTCATCCTGCCCTCGTAGGCTGGTCAGGGACTTTGCACAGGAATCTGTCCAGCTGGTTCTTGAAGTTATTCAGGTCGGTGTGTTGGAGATTCCTCACTTTTTTGGTAGGACATTGAAAAGCTTTGGGCCTCGTATTCTGAGGATATTTTCCATCCTCGTTTTCATGGCCCATTGTTCCATCGTAGCTGAGACCGTACAAAATCTGCCTCTTCTTTCATTCCAGTTTGTTTCTATTTCATTTCTAAGGTAAGGGACAGAGCCTTCAAGTATTTTCCATATGTATATTATTGTGTACCGCTCGCACCTTCTTTCGAGAGAGTAGAGTTCCAGGGATTGTAGTCGAGACCAGTCGTCTTCACCTTCCGTTCCCTCTATCTTAGACGTAAAAGTCCTTTCTATAGCTTCACTGTTCGCAATGTCTCGTTTTTTGTGTGAGCTTGTGAGTACTGAGCGGTACTCAATTATTGGTAAGACTAGACTCTTCCATAATTTGAGCATGATGTTTGCTTTTCTGCTGCGGAAGCTTCTCCAGATGATTCTCATTATTTTTCTAGCCGTTGTAATTTTGATTTTATATTGTTTTCTGAATTCTTCATCCGACGACATTATTACTCAAAGATACTTGTGGATTTGGTGTTATCTCTTTGGTTTGCAGAGGTTACACCCTTTTTTCTGTAGCTCCTTGTTATTACCATATCTTAGAAGTTGGAATTTTTCTTCGTTGAACTTCATATTGTTGTCTTCTGCCCACTGGAATATTGTTTCAATGTCGTTTTGTAATTTTCTTATGTCACCTTCGTTCAATATTTCCTAACATATATTTGTGTCATTTGCGAAGCATGATACAATACTGTCCTTAATATCTGCAATCATTATTATGAACAGCAAGGGAGTTAATACTGTCCCTTGTGGGACAGAGCTCCCTACTTCCGAGACTTTCGATTTAACTCCGTTTACCACCACTCTCTGTGTTCTTTGCGTCAAGAAATTAAATATCCACTTTCCTAGCTTTCCAATAATTCCTGTATTCTTAAGTTTGTGTGCTATGATTCCATGGTCACATTTATCGAAGGCTTTTGCAAAGTCCGTATATATTACCTCTATTTTTTGTCCTCGACAAAATGTTTCCAATATTTTCTCCTGGTGGTCTAGTAGCTGTGATAGGCATGATCTTCCAGCCCTGAAGTCATGTTGATTTGGATTGTATAAGTCTTTTTCTTGTAGGTAGTAGGTAGTTTTGCCTCTAATTATACGTTCAAAACATTTTATAAAGTGTGAGGTGAGAGCCACTGGCCGATAATTCTTGGGCATTGCTCTGTTACTACCTTTAAATTTGGAGGGGCAATGTTCGCGTTCTTTAAGGGGAGTGGAACTTGTCCTGTGTCGAGTGATTTCCTCCATAGTAAGTATAGCGGTTTGGCAATACTCTCTTTGCATTTCTTCAGAAACGTGGCACTCCATGTGTCTGGCGCTAGCGCTGAATTTTCTCGCATCTGTGATAAGGCCGTAATTACATCTCCTTCCGTGAACTCGAAGTCCTTTAATAGGTTTGTGCCGGGATTTGTTCTTGGTTGATCTGTATCAATGTCGAAAAACTCGTCTGGGTTTTCCACTTCCATCTCGGACTTACGGGTGCTAAACACAGATTTAAATTGTTCCCTAAGCAATTCACTTATTTCTTTCGGGTCATTTGTGCATTCGGCCTCCCCGTCTATCAACGGACCAATACTCTCCTTACACTGCATTTTCCTTTTCGCAAACGCGTAGAAGTATTTTGTTTTCTTTTGTTTTCTGCTACCTTGTTTTCCTCCTCGTTTGTCTTATGTATGAATGTTTGCTTTAGGTCCATTTCTATTTCGCCAAATTTCCTCTCTAGTTTGAGTCTCTTTGCATCAGTTCTGCATCTGCGGAGATGTTTGACGGTTTGTCTTCGTTGCCTGAATAGTGTCCTGATTTTCCTCTCGAGCTTGCTACGCTTTCTTTCCTGTTTCTCTGGAATATGTTTCAGTCTCTATTATACATAGTATCTCTTGTGGAGTCTTCTTGTGAAGTAAAAATTCCCACTTTACCTCCTTTAAATCTTTATTTACGTTTTCCCAATTTAATTCCTTTGAATTTATGTTTAAGCCTTCAAATATTCCATCTTCCTCTCTCGGATGCGTTTTCGGACCTCTAGGTGCTATATTTAATTGTATATCGATGAGGTTATGGTCGGAGAACTTTGTGTGCGTTACTTTTTTTATTTATTATTATCTCGTTGTTATTTGTCCAGATTAAATCTAAAACGTTCTCCTATCTCGTGGCTTCACAGATTTCCTGGGTAAGGGCGTAATGTTCCATAATATCTTATATAATTTTTGTTTGGGTTCTATCATCTTTAATAATGTTGCCATGAAACTTCTTGACATATATAACTTCGTCATTTTTCTTCTATGATATGAATGGGAAATTAAAATCCCCGAAAATTAGAATATTTGTTGCTGGAATTTCAAGTAATTTTAATATGCTTTCTATTTCATTTGTAGCAAATTGGAATTCACTTTTTGTGGTGTTTGGTGGTCTGTAGATGTTCATAATGGTTAGGTTCAGTTCTTTTATTTCTAATATAATAACTTCAACTGTGCTGTTTGATTTGTTTACCTTCACTTCACATGTGTATGTGTTTTTCACATAGCTGCCACACCCTCCCACTCGTCTAGCCACTCTATCCGCTCTGTGTATGTTGTAATCCAGCAATGTTAATTCAGTATCGTCGATACAGTTTTCACAGCCTTTTTCGCATTTATGCAAGTGTGTTTCCGTTAGGCATATAATATCTATGCTGGATTCGGTAGCTAAATTCTGTAAGTATTGTAATTTGCAGCCTGCATGGTCCGTGTGGAGTCCTTGAATATTTGTGTATAAAACATTTATTGGGTTTCTAATTTCCGTGTTCCGTTTTCTTATATAGTGGTCGTTTCCAGGTCGATGTCGGTTCTTGTTTGGTGTTATTGGTTTGGCCCCTGCATTTGGGAGAATTGGGGTTGCGGCACTTGATACCACTGTGGTTGTACTATCGGTAGGTGATGCTGGATAGAGGGGTGATGTGTGAGGAATATACCTGTGGATTCCTGTCCTCTCTTGTTAGCAGGGCAAGCTGTGCTTTTATAGTTCTCATTTCCTCTAAAAAAAATTTTTCCTTGCTCATGTTGTTACTTCTAATATGGATAGGGTCTGTTCTTCCCCGTTCTCTTCTTTGGGTGCCCTTTATGTGAAAATATGGGCACTCTATATTTAGGCATTTTCTCTCTGTCAGTGAGTCTGCACATATGAGGGTGGAAAAAGTGGCAGTTTTGTCCGTATCTGCATCTTCCATTCCTCATCATATCGAAGCATTTTTTGGGGGTGACTGTACCTGCAGTTTGCACCATATATGCACGACCCTGTTTTATAGTATTAACATATGGCCCGTCGTTTTATCTTCTTACGGGCCCAATGTGATTCAATTGCTTTTTTCTGTTTCGCCACCACTTCTTCCCTACTCAATGGTTTTTCTATCTTCGACGAGTTTTCATTAATGTTCTTGGTACTTTCCTCTTTCTCCTTTGTATTCCTGGCATCCCTCTCTTTCTCAATTGTGTTCCTGTTGTTTCTCTCTTTGGCAGGGGATATTTCATTCTCTGAAGCTACTTTTGCATCTCCCTGTATCGTAGCGTGCTGTAGCGTGATTTCCTGTATTGTGTTGTCCTGAGCCTCGTGTTTGTTTGTGTCAGCGTTTCCTATTGTTTCCTTGTCATCTCTCGATATATATATATATATATATATATATATATATATATATATATATAACTGCAATAACCACGCAGTATATTAATGTATAGAAACGACGTAACTATAGAGGAGCGTTCTGCACACGAGGAAGAGAAATAACGAACAAATGAAAAATGAGGTACCTCATTTTTCATTTGTTCGTTATTTCTCTTCCTCGTGTGCAGAACGCTCCTCTATACTTACGTCGTTTCTATATATATATATATATATATATATATATTTTTTTTTCTTTCATGCAGGAAGGAGGAACCAAGGGCGAATGCTCACAAAAATGACACCCACCCCACCCCCACCCTCAAACGAGGAGATAACCAAAATCAAGGTCACCATTTTGTTTATTGTTTTTAATTTTGAAAACACTGTGTAGTGTGTAAAATGCATACATGTGTAGTGAAGAATAGAGGTGGAAATGTGTGTCTGAGAGCATGAAGGTGAGACAGAAAAAGATCAGCTAAAGAGGACAGTGACAGAAGAAACGGGGGAGCAATCCAAGAATAAGCACCTCAAAGTCCCCAATCCAAGAAAAAGCACCTCACTTAGACCCCAATCCAAGAAACAGCTCCCCAGTTCGACCTCAATCCAAATTAAAGGATTTTAACATCAACATTCCTCAAACTTTGTCCAGGTCATTGCTTCATAGCACTTAGCACACAGCATCACTTTTTTAATAAGATTTTTTCCTTTACATCAATTTATTACTGGCATTGGATCTTCAACCAATAATGGTAACACTTCATTTTGAAAAGGTGATGCTGTCATCTTGCCCTCAAACTTCTGAATGGTTTTTACATTTCAGGACTTATTTATAAATGTATCGAAACCTATGGTAAAATTATTGAATGCCCGTTAAGTAGTGATATTTTCGTTAAAACTAACGAAACTATCACGACTTAACCTAACCAATCGTCAACGGCGTACAAATAACCTAACCGGGAATTCAATTAACCATTTTAGAGCAATTAACTCCATTTTAACCCCATTTTAACTCCAATTTAGAGCAATCCAAAAATAAGCACCCTCGTTCGACACCAATCCCAGAAAAAGCACCCAAAATTGATTTGGGGTACTTATTCTTGGAATGCTCCGAAACGGGAGTTCCAGCACTCTCTGTCTCTTGCCTAACTTTTCCCCTCAGAGTACTTTCCTGGACGATTGGTGTCTACAGTCTCTAGTAGTATAGCCGCAAAAGGGTAGAGTGCAGGAATGTTGCAAATTATTACGTAATGTTGCAACGTTGCAAAGGGGGTGGGGTGTTGCAAAGGGGGGTAGGGTGTTGGGAAAAAAAGGGGATGAGGGATGCTGCAGGTGCAACAAGGGGTCATGAAACTTGGAGGTGGCGTTATCCCCCAAGAGAAAGGAGAAGGAGAGAAAGGAGGAGAGGTGTTCACCTGGCAGGAGCCAAGTGCATATTAAGACTTCAGCCGAGTAGGCGTTGTCTTATAGGCTCCTAATCAGCCAGTTGGCTTAGAAGGAGCCAAGGGGGGAGGGGTACACCTGAAGGGAGAGAGAGAGAGAGAGAAAGAGAGAGTATCGGCCTTTGTTGCCAACCCCAAAATGGGATTGCAAGGGCATGCAACTTGAAGGCGGTGTTCTCCCCCAAGCTATTCCCCCCAAAGGGGTATACCTAACCTAAGAGGCCTCTAAGGGTGGGAAGGGGTTTTCTCACCACCCAAAGGGCCAGAAAGAGAAAGGACCAGAGATCCTTGCTCGGCTGGGAGCCGAGCTTGTATGACTCCGTCGTCAGCCTCTCGCTCTTTTATAGACCTCTAATCCGCCATGTGGCTGAGTTGCCAGATAGCGCCATGTATTTAATTCCAATAGAAGGCTGAGTTGCCACTTTGTGCTATATATTTAATTAATTCATATATTAATCGAAGACTGAGTTGCCAGATAGCAATATTTATTAAATTAAACAATATATTAATCATCCATTTAAATACCACAATATATTTATATGATGGTAGTTAATCAATACAGATGAATCTTCTTAATTCCAACAATTAAAAGAAATTCTGTTTATTAAATAAATAATTTAAACACATGCTCTTTACACAATAATCACTTTATTACTTAATTCCTATTTTTATTATTAATATCACAATTAAGGCACGAATAACAGAGGGAAAGGAAAAGAAACCTTACGAAGAAAGTTGAAACAAACGACAATTCAAAACACACGGTCGTCCACCCTCCTCCCACATTCCCCCCAAACTTCTCACCCCATCTGTGCTTGTATATATATATAATAAACGAATGAACAACTCGAGCAGACAAACACACACACAAACACACACACACGCCTCTGTACATATCATGTGAATGAAAATCAGAAAAAAAAATGCGAAACGTATATTATTTTAACTCAAATGAAGCTAAACGTATATTAATTTAAAGCAAACAAATTTTCTCCTTTTAAGAGAATCAATTATTATAAGAAATTAATTATTCAATATAAGAAATTAATCATTAAACGCTGTTTTTTTCTTTCACGAGGAAAGGATTTCCGACAATCTGGGTCAATTCGAAACACACGTGTTTGCCCGAGGCCTTTTTGCAAGGTACGGTAGGACGCGAACGTATCTTCTTAATTCCAACAATTTACTTTAAAAGAAATTCTGTTTATTAAATAAATAATTTAAACACACGCTCTTTCCACAATAAATCACTTTATTACTTAATTCCTATTTTTATTATAAATATCACAATTAAGTCACGAATAACAGTGGGAAAGGAAAAGAAACCTTACGAAGAAAGGCGAAACAAACTACAATTCAAAACACACGGTCGTACCCCCTCCTCCCTCATTCCCCCCAAACTTCTCACCCCATCTGTGCTTGTATGTATATATAATAAACGAATGAACAACTCGTACACACACACACACACACACACACACACCTCTGTACATATTATGTGAATGAAAATCAGAAAAAAATGCCAAAACGTATATTAATTTAAATCAAATGAAGCCAAACGTATATTAATTTAAAACAAATGAATTTTCTCCTTTTAAGAGAATCAATTATTATAAGAAATTAATTATTCAATATTAGAAATGAATTATTAAACGCTGTTTTTTCTTTCACGAGGAAAGGATTTCCGAGAATCTGGGTCAACTCGAAACACACGGTCGTCCCCCCTCCTCCCTCATTCTCCCCAAACTTCTCACCCCATCTGTGCTTGTATATATATATATATATATGAAAATTATTTCACGAAGGTAACACGTGAAAAATATTTATGATGAATAAAACCACGAAGGAAAGGAAACACAAAATGGTGCTCAAGCGCTTTCGTCTAATGACATCCTCAGGAACACTGAAGTACATAAAAAGGTTAAGCCTATATATAGGTTACAGAAAGAAAAAAGAAAAAATAAATAACATACATACACACACACACACATATATATATATATATATATACATACATATCTATATATACAAATACATACATACATACATACATACATACATATATATACAATAAACAGAGAAGTAAAAATAATAAAAAATTAAAAATTAAAACCTTAAAGGATTACCAGTGAGGCGTACAGATTTGTAAGGAAAAATATCGATTTTTAGCACAAGATCAAATGGATTATAAAAATACAAATTTATACTAGAACTCTGCCCGGGTTTTAACACAATGCTACCTATGGTCAGGTTTCGATATATATAAAAAAAATAAAATGCAAATTAAAAGTTAATCGATTTTTAGCACAAGATCAAATGGATTATAAAAATACAAATTTATATTGGAACTCTGTCCGGGTTTTAACACATTGCTGCCTATGGTCAGGTTTCGATATATATAAAAAAAAAAATAAAATGCAAATTAAAAGTTAATAAAGTAGAAGACAAGTTTACCAAAGATTTAATGTTTTACCCTTCTTATCTAAATCTGTTTTAAAGGAATTCAACATAACAGGATCGAGTTGAAAAAGACCTTTGCTTATGTTGAAGTTATTTGAAAGTTGGATAATGGCAGACTCAAGAATATTTCTATTAACAATGTTGCTTGAATGGAATAAAACTGAAGCATTATTCCAATCAATACAGTGGGCTAACTCTGACAAATGGACAAAAAGGGCACTGGAGAACTGTCCTGTTCTAACGGAATATTGATGCTGTTTTATACGTGTGTGCAAATCCTTTCCCGTCTGACCTATGTAAAAGGAATCACATTGTTTACAACCAATTTTATAGATAATGCCTGAATTATTGGTAGGGCTATTTTTTACTATGATATTTTTCACAATATTGTTATATGAAAATACTACATTAATATCCAAAAGTTTAAGTACATTAGCAATGCCTAAAAAGCCCGGGAAAAATGGAAGTACTAAAATATTTTTTGACAAAGTACGAGTCCGGAATACATCGATGCCGAATTGGAAAAATTCAACGGTATTGGAAGTGATTTGTGTTATCCATCTGCGTTTATGGAATCTTGTCTCAACAAGGCAAAACGAACTTTCTATCGTGTCAATATTAACACTCGTACTTTGTCAAAAAATATTTTAGTACTTCCATTTTTCCCGGGCTTTTTAGGCATTGCTAATGTACTTAAACTTTTGGATATTAATGTAGTATTTTGTCTATTGTCTATTGTTAGCTTATTTATTACACATGTTTGTAAATATATATATAGCTTGAATATTTCGTTTTTAAATAAATCATGTATCAATTAGCGTTTCACTTTCTCCTTTGTGTGTTTGTGTGTGTGTGTGTGTGTGTGTGTGTGTGTGCGCAGGTGAAAGAACAGCAACGTGACTCATGCTACTACCTGGAAATTCCCTGCGTGGAGCTTGATAACGACGTCAGAAGGACATTGTATAAAGGCAGGCGAAACTTTCGCTTTAACTCATTACACGATTGGAAATAGAGGATGGAGTTGTGTTAGTTAGCTCTCTGTGCCTTGACCAATTCCTAAGTGGTGAACATGATATCTGACGTTCCAATCGGGTTTGAAGCACACAAGTTGATAAATATATCGCTCGGTAAAATTGCATCCAGACGTTCCGGAAGAGCTGGTGCATCTTTGCATAAATCATTATTAGTTGCCACTGTGTTACATAAAGCCCGTTTTGTTTACTTAGAAGCAGCACATAATTACCTCCACACAATATTTTCCCCGCCACAAGGGCAATCTGAGGAGATTGTCCCCGACCCACCTCAAGCGCCCTCACCATTACCTGAAGGTCCGTTACCCCAGTGAGCCCTCTCGATTGTGGCGTCAATAATATCAACCAAGATGATTATTCACCCATTGAATGCATTAGTGAAGAGTGTAAATCTAGATTAGAAGACAACGACTGTGAAGTAGACTCGAGCAGTGAATATGGTTGCAACGAAACCCTGCACCATACCAGAAAAAGGCGGAGAGTTTCTGATCAGGAAACAAAGGCTGCAGTTTACTCAATTTTACCAAAACGAATCAAAGATAATTTAGAACATGAACAATGCTCAGGCTGTTATTTTAGCGACTAAAATTTTGTTTTGATGTGGATTCGATCTTACCTCTTGTCGGTGTTCTGAGCTGACAGGCAAACGACGAGATTTTGTAGCATGGAAGATGACTACATAACTTCTCTCGTGATCAACTTGGAATCCTTGAATTTCTATAAAATCAGTCCAGATGGTCTTCGTCTCGAATCTATTTTAAAACCGGTATTAATTCGTGAACATAGGCTAAAAGTATTTAATAGTATGCTTTCTTTAAAGTATTAGGTTACTGTTGTTTGTGATCACCAAATCAATGCATTTGTTTTTTCTTGAGTTTCCTGTTATTTCTTGTGTTAACATAATTTCAATTGTTAACTTATTTATCACGTGTTTTTAAATATATATGTCTTGAATATAATCATTGATGTGTCTATTGTTAACTCGTACACTTCGGTTGAAAATGTAAATGTCGTCATCATGGACAATCTTAAGTATTTTTATCACTATATTAATGTATATCATGATGAGGCTCGTAGTGAGGTTGTGGCTAGTGTCCTGCGTGAGATTTTAGCAGATTTAGAGACGAGTATCGTCTGTCAAATAAAACGGTAAAATATGGTAATAAGTTTCTCTCAAATAGTGCACCGGAGTGTGAAGACGTTTAGTTTGTGGAAATGGTGAGTGGTAAAACAATAAAACCGTTATAAAATGTGCCTAGTTCATGAAATTTACCCTGACGGGAACTGTCTGGTGCGCATTCAGGGAGTGTTAAAACATTAAAACCGAGATTTATATAACGAGCAGTTGTCGTAACGATTTAGAAGATTATTTCAATTGCCGCTATGTTGAGTGAAGATGAGTTCACGATTGAAAAGCTCGGGTCGGTAGAAATAAACCCTCGATTGGAAAGGCGTGTTTATAAACTTGTGTTTAATAATGTGGATAACGATGAACTATTTGTGCTTGCTTTTGATTGTATTCTAGACGTATTTAAAGATAACTTACCAACCGGTTGTAAAGTGGGAGCAAAAATAGTACTGAACGATATGAAAGCCCTTCATATCGAGTACAGGTTTCCGTATACTTCAAGCGGTGAAATATTATTAAACCGCGTATACTGCGTAATGCAGAGCAATAATGATAATTGTAGACTCGGTTCAGTGCGAGTTCAGTATTTTGAAAAAGAGTGAAATGTATTTATATATTTAACATATTTGTGTGTGTGTGGTGTGTGTGTGTGGTGTGCGTGTGCGTGTGTGTGTGTGTGTGTGTGTGTATTTCTGATATATTGATGGCTATACGATTTCTTATTTTGCGCGGTAGAAGATAAAGTTTATGTATTTATTTATTTAGTTGTGTGTATATATTTCTGCTATGTTGATGGTTATATTATTTCTTAGTTTTGATCATTCCAATGTATATTTATTTTCTATATATCTCCATAATTGGGTGTATGTATATAGTATATATATATATATATATATATATATATACATATATATATATATGTATATATTTCTCCTGTAGTTATATTGACGGATATATTTTTTTATTATATGCATATTCCTCTTTCATATTTCTTAAACTATGATTATTTTTAATTGATCATTCAAAATGTATATTTATTTTCTATATATTTATAATAAACAGAATGATGTAATGTTGTTTACTTAATTCTTTTGGTTGTAAACAATTTACCATGTTACGCCTTCTAAACCTACTAGCGGAATTGTAAGCCTACTTTTAAGAATTAATTAAATAAATGGTACAATCTGGCTACCTAATAATGTATACCTGAACAGTTAAAATGGTATCTGGCAACTCTCCATAATAATGTATACCTGAACAATTAAAATAAAAAGTGGTATCTGACAACTTTCCATAATAATGTATACCTGAACAAATAAAATAAAAAGTGGTATCTGACAACTCTCCATAATAATGTATACCTGAACAATTAAAATAAAAAGTGGTATCTGACAACTCAACCTCAGCAAGCCATTTACGCATAAAAAAGTGACTCCTGCTACTACCTGGGGATATCTCTACGCCAGCGTACTCAGTTGAGCGGTGCAAGCCGTGGATTTCAGATGTGAATTCTCTAGCGTAGAAGAAAAATAGCGTATCTTACACAATATGCAAGGTGTACACTGCGTACACGAGATAAGTGTACGCATGGTGTGAATGAACTCTGAAGCTGTTCTTTTTCATTACACTTTCACAGCAATTTTGGAAAATTCGGGGAGGAGTTAATTATTATTATTACTACATACAAAAATTTGTCTTTTGAGCATATCACCCTATATATATATATATATATATATATATATAGTGGAGCTAGTTTTAGCCGTTTAAGGTGATAATGATTTAATTGTATGCAACGATTGATTTAGGCAATGACTGATTGCTTTATAATGATAGGCTGGGTTAATTTATGATGTAATACATATCACCGATTGGAATGAATGGTTATTTGATTAGATCCACCATACTATTGGAAGTGACCGAAATGGCAGCGAGGTCACCAGCTTGATTTACGCTCAAGCAAATTAATATTAAGGTTATGAAAGACACCTTACTTTTGTAGTTTATTATGAAAATAAATCCGTTATTTTATTCACTGTGATATAACAAAGAATTGACAGTAATTAATTGGTAGTTTTACGTTATGCTTATGGCATAGGCTTAGCTAATAAGATGAAATGTTAATAGCTTAATTGACACGTAATAAATAATGTAATACTCATCGATGGTATGTAAATGGCATGCGACATGTAACATTGAATAGGCCTAGTTAATGATATAAAGAATGCACGTGCGTTTGGTACATTGAATGGAAAACATGACACTGATTAAGTAGGCTAAATGATTGCATGGATGCACATAGAATAATTGATGTGGCCTAATAATAATGGATTGAAATGCTTGCACAAATATCATTTATATAAAGGACATTATGTGATGTTAAGTGATTACGTCAAGAGAACATTTATTTAAACACACATTTATATGACTTGAACATAATGACGGATGGTACGCGGAATAAACGGTATTGAATTGACACTTGAATTGGATGATAGGCCTACTGCGTTCTTTCACGAGAGTCAGTTGGAACGCGTAAATAGACACTTTGGGAGTATAGCCTACCGTTCGGCGGTAGGCTAATGTTGGCTTCAAGAGTACTTACGAATATGATGTACTTAGCTTAGGGCGATGTAAAAACTTGAAGACGGGCTGAAGACAGAACCTATTACGCAGATTCGAGCTGTCGTTGTTCGTTAAGCCTCTTGAGATGATGGATGTAGGCTTCGTGGAGGCCTGAGCTGATGTTACTTCTCGAGGTGCAGGCTGGCCTTATGATCAGCCTGTGGTGCTGAATAATCTCGAGGAACGTGGAGAAACTTGAAGGCCGACCCGGCAAACCGCAGGCCCGAAGTGATTCCGGTTGGGCCTCGTTGGATTGCTTCTGCAGGTGGTCTTTAGATCTTACGTGAAGACAAATTGTAGGCCTGAAGAAAGTAGCGGCCGTGGCCCCTCGGCCAGGGGCCGAAGCGGTTGGTGGACGCGCTGCTCACGTGATGACGTGCGTCCAAGTGTGAGTGTGAGAATGAAAGCAAATGGAAGCTCGCTTTTATACCCTGTGACGTAGGACTATACCAAATCGTAAGACGCTTGGTCCGCGTGTCCTTTAGTTTAGTTTACAAAGGCTTCATTCGCGCCTTTCTTGGGAGACACAGACTTTCCATTGTTTGATTGCCCACGTGTGTTTTCCAAGTTCTTTGATGATAGCGTGGAAGTAAAGTATTTCTGTCGATTTGTTGGTCTATTCTTGTCGATACGCTACAAGTAGTTCCCTCTCAGAGACGAAGGAACGATACTGAGAAGAAATACCATTCTGTTGGGAGACCTGATGAGGCCACTCCGAGATTTGACGCTGGCCTGGTATATCGTGGAATTCCTGACGCAGGAAGAATGAAGGGTCGTCAGATGCTCGGAAGAGGAAAGCGCTGTTGTATGGGGTGGGGGTTCCGCAGGGGGTGGGGTTGGGGTACGGCAGGAATGGAGGACAGTGAGGAGCGAACGGAGGAAACGAGAGGGGCGGGGGGCGTGTGGGGTCGAATGCTGTGCCCGTAACTCGTCGCGTGGTTGTTCTCGTTGAGGTCGCTCCTGCCGCAGGGGTTGGACTTCGGCAGAATGTGGAGCAATGAAGAGTGGACGAAGGAAACGAGAGGGGGCCGGGGGAACTGTCTGAGTTCGAATGCTGTGCCGTAACTCGTCGTGTGAATGTTGTCGTCGAGGTCGCTCCTGCCGAAGGGAGAAAAAGAAACGTCGTTCAAGTCCACGAGCAGCAGGAAGTAATCCACGGAATGATGCAAAGAGACAGTTGATGAAGGCAGGGGATCGCCAACCCGTGCCTGAAGTGTTTGTTTTGCGTGGATGCATGTGTGCGCTCTGCTCGTTGATTGAAGAATGCTTTCTTTTTAGGCCTTCCCGTAGGGAATGGGGAAGGGAAAACCCGTCGTGCTTACGGAAAAAAAATTCGCTGATCAATGAGGCGCGTCACCAGATTTATCGCCAGATGATTTACCGTACAACGGCCGAGACGGGACCGTTGAATATTTTGGACGAGTGGTGACGAAAGAATGCGCCGTTTGAAACGAATTTGGGACTGACTGCAGCGCTGGGGGGTGGGGGGGTGAGTGTTGTCCTGAGGTGCTCGGTGAGTTTCGTGAGTCCCTCCACGATCCGTATGACGGCGGAGCAGGACCCAATGCCAGTGGTGGCTTCTCCAAGGGGTCGCCGCGCCCCTACCGTCAGGAGGCAGTGAGACTCGACTCAGGGGGACGCACTCGGGAATTTGAAAGTTGCGGTGATTGTGCGACGGCACATGACCGTGAGACAGTAATGCATTAAAGTACCGCGCGGAACGAATATCACTGTTTGCCAGTAGGCCTAGTTAATTTCACTGAATTTATGAAACCGTACGTACATAGAAATTATTTGATATGGCTGCAGAAAATCACATTGAATTTATGAATACCGTATTTACATAGAAATTATTTAATGTGGCTGCAAAAAAATGAAATGGTCAATAATAGCTAAGCACAAGGATCACTGTGAATAAATAACGTAAAATAAATCGAGTCACTCCGGGGTTACACCAATTTATAGTGGAGCTAGTTTTAGCCGTTTAAGGTGATAATGATTTAATTGTATGCAACGATTGATTTAGGCAATGACTGATTGCTTTATAATGATAGGCTGGGTTAATTACTTATATTGTAATACAATATCACCGATTGGAATGAATTGTTATTTGATTAGATCCACCATACTATTGGAAGTGACCGAAAAGGCAGCGAGGTCACCAGCTTGATTTACGCTCAAGCAATTAATATTAAGGTTATGAAAGACACCTTACTTTTGTAGTTTATTGAAAATAAATCCGTTATTTTATTCACTGTGATATAACAAAGAATTGACAGTAATTAATTGGTAGTTTTGCGTTATGCTTATGGCATAGGCTTAGCTAATAAGATGAAATGTTAATAGCTTAATTGACACGTAATAAATAATGTAATACTCATCGATGGTATGTAAATGGCATGCGACATGTAACATTGAATAGGCCTAGTTAATGATATAAAGAATGCACGTGCGTTTGGTACATTGATGGAAAACATGACACTGATTAAGTAGGCTAAATGATTGCATGGATGCACATAGAATAATTGATGTGGCCTAATAATAATGGATTGAAATGCTTGCACAAATATCATTTATATAAAGGACATTATGTGATGTTAAGTGATTACGTCAAGAGAACATTTATTTAAAACACACATTTATATGACTTGAAACATAATGACGGATGGTACGCGGAATAAACGGTATTGAATTGACACTTGAATTGGATGATAGGCCTACTGCGTTCTTTCACGAGAGTCAGTTGGAACGCGTAAATAGACACTTTGGGAGTATAGCCTACCGTTCGGCGGTAGGCTAATGTTGGCTTCAAGAGTACTTACGAATATGATGTACTTAGCTTAGGGCGATGTAAAAACTTGAAGACGGGCTGAAGACAGAACCTATTACGCAGATTCGAGCTGTCGTTGTTCGTTAAGCCTCTTGAGATGATGGATGTAGGCTTCGTGGAGGCCTGAGCTGATGTTACTTCTCGAGGTGCAGGCTGGCCTTATGATCAGCCTGTGGTGCTGAATAATCTCGAGGAACTGGAGAAACTTGAAGGCCGACCGGCAAACCGCAGGCCGAAGTGATTCCGGTTGGGCCTCGTTGGATTGCTTCTGCAGGTGGTCTTTAGATCTTACGTGAAGACAAATTGTAGGCCCTGAAGAAGTAGTAGCGCCGTGGCCCCTCGGCCAGGGGCCGGAAAGCGGTTGGTGGACGCGCTGCTCACGTGATGACGTGCGTCCAAGTGTGTGAGTGTGAGAATGAAAGCAAATGGAAGCTCGCTTTTATACCCTGGTGACGTAGGACTATACCAAATCGTAAGACGCTTGGTCCGCGTGTCCTTTAGTTTACAAAGGCTTCATTCGCGCCTTTCTTGGGAAGACACAGACTTTCCATTGTTTGATTGCCCACGTGTGTTTTCCAAGTTTTTGATGATAGCGTGGAAGTAAAGTATTTCTGTCGATTTGTTGGTCTATTTCTTGTCGATACGCTACATATATATATATATATATATATATATATATATATATAGTGTGTGTGTGTGCGTGTGTGTGTGGCAAGGTTCGGGGTATCCATTTTCTTGAACTGATCCACAGAGCAGATGTTCACATCTGAAGACTGCATGTTCCACGCGCCACAGATCTTATAGACAATGCAGGTCCTGTATATGAGCCTTAATTATCTCGATGAAATGTGAAATAGTGAGCAATCATTCCCTGACGAGATGTATTTCTGAATCCACTTTAAACTGTTGGTCTAATGAGGGGAACAAATCGGCGAGAAAGAGTTAATTATTATTATTACTACATAGAAAAAATCGTGCATTACCATGTTTTGCGGACATACTACCCCCGGATCAATAATCAAATGATCCTGTTATTTTAAATCCGTTCAATAATCAAATGTTCCTGTTATGTTGAAATTATGATGTGGAAGAGTGAGCAACGACTCCCTGACGAGATGTATTTCTTGAACCGATCCACAGAACAGATGTTCACATCTTCTGAAGGCTGCATGCTCCACGCGCCACAGATCTTATAGACAATGCAGGTCCTGTATATGAGCTTTAATTATCTCGATGAAATGTGAAATAGTAAGCAATCATTCCCTGACGAGATATATTTCCGAATCCACGTTAAACCGTAGGTCTAAGGTGGAGTGAAAACCTTAACCGTTGTTACAATTCGGGGAAGAGCTAGTTATTATTATTATTATTACTAAAGGGAAAAATCGTGCATTAACATGTTTTTCAGCCATACTACCCCCCGGATCAAATGATCCTGTTATTTTAAATCCGGTTCAATAATCAAATGTTCCTGTTATGTTCAAATTATGATGAGCAACGACTCCCGGACGAGATGTATTTCTTCAACTGATCCGCAGAGCAGATGTTCACATCTTCTGGAGACTGCATGTTCCACATTTTATAATAAAGAAATTATAAATATATCCATTCCTTTAATTATATTTTTAAAACAGAAAAGAGGATTCGGTTTCCACGTTAAACTGTGGGTCTAAGGCGGAGTGAAAACCTTAACCGTTGTTACAATTCGGGGAAGAGCTATTTGTTATTATTATTATTACTAAAGAGAAAAATCGTGCATTAGCATGTTTTGCAGCCATACTACCCCCCGGATTAAATGATCCTGTTATTTTAAATCCGGTTCAATAATCAAATGATCCTGTTATGTTGAAATGTGGAAGAGTGAGCAACGATTCCCTGACGAGATGTATTTCTTGAACTGATCCACAGAACAGCTGTTCACATCTTCTGAAGGCTGCACGCGCCACAGATCTTATAGACTATGCAGGTCCTGTATATGAGCTTTAATTATCTCGATGAAATAGTGAGCAATCATTCCCTGACGAGATGTATTTCTGAATCCACGTTAAACTGTAGGTCTAAGGTCGGGTGAAAAGCTTTCCAATTCGGCGAGAAAGAGTTAATTATTATTACTACTGTAATTTGTACCTCCCTCTATATATATATATATCCATTCCTTTATTTATTTTAACAGAATGAACAAAACTCTCTCTGTCTTTCTTTCTATATATATATATATATATATATATATATATATATATATATATATATATATATATACACACGAGATAGGTGTACGCCTGGTGTGAATGAATTCAAAATGATTCTATAGTTTCATTGGTACGTTTTATTTCCCACTAACTGTGTACACGAGATAAGTGTACGCATGGTGTAAATGATCTCTGAATCTGTTCTTTTGCAGAGGTTTATACAGAAAACATGTAATTGAAAACAATAACTAGGAATTGTTAGTACTTTCAGGTTTGCCCACCTAATGCACCCGCATGTTTATTTCTTTTGCTGATTATTATTTAATATAATTATGTGTATATCTTTCAATAACAGAGATGTTATCTAAGAATATGACACCATACAAATTACGTGTAAATAAAAATACAAAACATTTTTTATTTTCTTCGCTTCAAGAATGAAGCATGTATTTCATTGTAGAAGTAATAACAACAACAATATTAAGATTTGGAGTCAAGCGAGATTTACTCGAGTAGAATGGAAGAAAGGTCAACGCCCGGTCATTTCTTGGCCCAACTTTCTTCCAAAAAGGCTCGGGCAAACACGTTTGTTTCGAGTTGACCCACATTCTCGGTAATCCTTTCCTCGTGTGTGTGTGTGTGTGTGTGTGTGTTTGTGTGTGTGTGTGTAGATTTGAGAATATGTTAATGGAACGAATTCTTTTAATTGTTTAGTGATTTTTTTAATGTTTTAATTCACTTTAAGGTTAAAATCCATTTATATATACTTTATATATACTTTCGTGAAATAATTTTCATATATATATATATATATATATATATATATATATATATATAATATAAGGAATGACAAAATTAAATAGACATGGTTATTATGATTCTTTCTATAAGGAATGACAAAATTAAATAGACAGTTAATATGACTTATATATATATATATATATATATATATATATATATATATATATATATATATATATATATATATACAAGGTAAGGAGAAAGTTGTTCATTTGTATGTATTTCGTCTGAACTAATATTTTGACGATTGTACTTTCGCGTCCTACCGTACCTTTCAAAAAGGCCTCGGGCAAATACGTGTTTTGACCCAGATTCTCGGTAATCCTTTCCTCGTGAAAGAAAAAAACAGCTTTTAATGATTAATTTCTTATATTGAATAATTAATTTCTTATAATAATTGATTCTCTTAAAAGGAGAAAATTCATTTGTTTTAAATTAATATACGTATGGCTTCATTTGATTTAAATTAATATACGTTTGGCATTTTTTTCTGATTTTCATTCACATAATATGTACAGAGGCGTGTGTGTGGGTGTGTGTGTGTGCGCGTGTGTGTGTGTGTGTGCACGAGTTGTTCATTCGTTTATTATATATATATATATATATACGTTAACCCCTCCGTCTATGGCCCTGGGGTGGCTCGGATCGACGGAGGTTCTAGTTAGGAGGCAGCAACGGATATTTCTTCTATAACATTCTAATTCTTTTCGGTCGCCAGACTGTTTGACCCAATACCTTCTATGGTGCTTGGATTGTCTCTTTCTCTCGCTTTATGGGGACGACAAATGTTTAACCTGGCTATAGGGTCGCCAGTTATTAATTCTTCTCTTTCTATAATACTCTGATACTTTCTCTGATACTAAAATTATCGACTTTTCTTTTATAACTTATCGACTTAACTGACTAAGTTCTTCTGAAGAGAGCACGGCTCGAAGGGAAAAATAAAAACTTCTTTTACTCTAGTTTACTGCTCAAAATGTACAGGTAGTGCTCTGAATTTACAGGGGTAGAGGTTCGACCTCTTTCGACCATGGCTCAGGTCGGAATCTAAAAAGTTAAGAGGGCGAGGGGCCTCTTCCCCCTCCTCGCAGCGAGGCTGCTAACAAAGGAGTCGTAATGAAGTGCCGTAATGAAGTGCTGTTCATTTTACAAATACATGTATAATATAAACTTAAATGTTGGGTGACGGCAGTTGAAAGTTAAGTTCCCCCATTTAAACACATGATCAGATGTTTGAAAAATTCCAAATAAAAATAATAAAAAAAATAAAAAACTAATTTGTGTTTTTCGCCGTCTACATTTATGAAGGCGATATGATTTCATAGAAGTACATAAGTACAATTTGAGTACATGACTGAGTACGTATTAATTTTGGTTCATTACAATTACGATTACAATTACCAATTAATTCATATTCACTTATTGTTTAATTACACTTCCATTTAAAGTACATTCTTACATTATCGTATATATTAAATCATTACATTTAATTAGTTTCAATGAAGTACATTACAAGTTATTATTAATTACAGTTTCATTAAAGTACATTACGTTATATTAAATTAAAGTATTACAGTTAATTACAATTAAACAGTTACTATAACTTTGTTTTGTTTTTACAGTGTTTCATATTAATAGACAATTAAGGTATTAGAAATATAATACAAAGTACATGGGCACATACGGTATGGATTTATATACATACAACATAATATGTTATAATATGTTATAACATGTTATAAATTTGAAATCAGAGCGAGAGGAGATATTTTTATCTTTGAAGCGTTCACTTATGCATAGTTCGCGGAATTTGATAACTTAACCTCAGCGTTTTCGAGTTCATCTCGGGAGGTGATATAATTAAAAATAAAAATGAAAAAAATAATACGAGAACGTATTTATGCGTTTTCGAACGAATGCATGAAGTTTTGCGTTTCGTAGATTGACACGAGTAAAAATGAATATTTAATAAAATTTATATGGGATAATGATCAAGGGAAATTAATGACCTATAGATGAATATGGTTGAATAATAATATTTGTACTACATAACACCACAACATTATTATTAAAGAATTTACCATACATTGAATACGGAAGATGTCCAAATACTAAGCACATGATTCAGTGTACAAGGTATGGGAAACGTAAAGAGAATTAAGTTATTTTATGACGTCATAGTGTATAAGTCATTATTAGAAAAGATGAATTAGAGACAAAGAGTGGGTAGTAATGACTAAAAAGTACAACTACGGGTTCCAATCCTGTTATATGCAATGTGTATGCATAATCTAGGGACGAGGGTGAGATGCAAGACAATCATAATTAAATATAATAAATTCTATAACAAATGAAAAATGGAAAATGGATACGACTAAACCATAGAAATGGTAGATCGTAGGGTTGTGACACGAACAAAAATAGGAAGCTACAAGTAAAATTATTATCCAAACTCGCGTTAAGCGATTTTGGTTCTTATGTAAAAATGAATATTGATTATTCATTGTTCATTTTTACATTGCTCTCCTCTTTAAAAAATGATATTTATACAATAATCTAATAGAGTACCATTAATACAATACAAATGAGAAAATAACATCGAACGAATTCAAATTAGATGATGACGAATTCTTTTTTTCTTTTTTTCACAATACAAATTTTTATACAGAACAAGTGAGTTATTATATAATATAAAAAATTCAAAGATTAATACTTTAATTTAGACAAACAATTAAGTTAGACAAAGAATGATATTGTTAAATTTTTAGCAAAATTTTATTTTCCTGTCGGGAAAATTACATTCATAATGAATAGGTAAAAGGGAAAAATATAAATTTTAAAGTTCATGGATTTTTCAAGGTTACCATGATAGTACAATTGATAATCTAATTTTATTGACTATTTTAGGTAAAAATAGAATTACGTAATGGATGATGTATAGACCTGTGGTCTAGTGTGTATTTTTGTGTACTAGGTACAAAGTGTGTATCTTACAATTTCGAGGGACAGATTAGCCGATAGGATTGTTCAAGTAACTGAATAAATGCATGAGCAAGATATATTAGAAAGCAAAAATGATTAAGATTAAATTACATAGTTAGCACTTACGCGCAATGAAATATTTTATTGTGATATCCAATGATTTTAGCATAAGGTTTGTATATATAGTGTGCATACATGCATTTTTATTGACTGTTGTAGGTACAAATCGAATTACGTAGTGGATGATGTATAGACCTTGGTCAAATGTGTATTTATGTTTATTGGGTACAAATTGTATTGGTTGGTGATACGTTCAAAAGGAGAAAGGGGATTTATAGTTGAAGAGTTGAAGTTATACGTCAGTGTGCAGATGTATCTATAAATATTGGTAAGAAGCATCTGTAGATGAGTGAGTCGGTACAATAGTATGTAGAATATGAGAGTAATTTGTTCATCCCGTGAAGAACTAGATCATTAGGGGTCATTGGTGGATTAGGATTATATATATTATATATATATATATATATATATATATAATATCTATATATATATATACTTTAAGGAACAGATAAAATAACTTAATAAATGCATGAGCGAGAATTTATATATAGTAAACAATAATTATGATGTATTATAATGATGATGTTTGCATACGAGTTTTAATGCAAAAGTGACTGGAGGGACGGAAGGTAAATGAATTCGAATATGTGTCAAAAGTAATAAAATTCAATTAGGATTATAGATTTTACATAATTAATCAGTTACACATATAAGGTAATTAAAAAAACGTACTTAGAGGACCTTACAATTAATGAAAGTAAATCTAGCGTTATTGAAAATTAAATTTTGAAGATGGAATTAAATTCGACTAGTAACATTCCTAGCTATATATGAACTATATAACTATTAACATTAACCAGAAGTATCGGTACGATAATTGAATTAAGGAAATTAAGAATACAAATTAAAAATATAAATCAATTGTGCATTTCAATAAGCTAAACATATAATATACTTAAAAATAAAAAAACACAACTTAACAAATTGAGGTTATGTTCCATCGTACCAAAGAGGAATTAACCATGGTTGAACCATTTCTCTGGTTGACACAGTTCAACTGGGGTTGGGGGTGTTAAAATAAAATAAAATAAAAAGACAAAGTTTGGAGTACTACATTCAGGGGAATTGAGTGACTAAGCGGGGGGTATAAGTCTGAAATTGACAATACGTCTTTCGTGAGCACTTTGCTCTTTAAAAAAAAGATTGCTTGTCACACTACTTAAAAATTAAAAGAGTTCAACAAACGGAGGGACGGCATGTTCCTCATATACATTACAATAATTATCAAAATCGTTACAACCTTTGTAAAAAGGTTTTGTTACAAATAATAAATTACATAACTATATATTTATATACGCAACAATGGCATGAAAAGAAAAGACAAATCGGTCAATTTCCTTCTTACAAACAAAAAAAAATTAAACTAAAGACACAAACCGGTCAATTTAGATTGAATTTAATTCTCTTTTACAACAAAATAAAAGGTTGAATTAAATTCTTAAATTACATTTTTCTTAAATTAAATTCACTTAAATTACAAAGAAAAAGTTGAATTCAATTGACTGCATTGAAATGACTTGGGATTCGAAAACTCGACTTGGGATTCGAAAACTCGACTTGGGATTCGAAAACTCGACTTGGGATTCGAAAACTCGACTTGGGATTCGAAAATTGACTTGGGATTCGAAAATCGACTTGGAATAAAACTGACTTGGAATAAAACTGACTTGGAATAAAACTGACTTGGAATAAAACTGACTTGGAATAAAACTGACTTGAACTCTATCAAGTATTCTGTAACTAACTTGAACTCTATCAAGTATTCTGAAACTAACTTGAACTCTATCAAGTATTCTGAAACTAACTTGAACTCTATCAAGTATCTTGAAACTAACTTGAACTCTATCAAGTATCTTGAAACTAACTTGAACTCTATCAAGTATCTTGAAACTAACTTGAACTCTATCAAGTATCTTGAAACTAACTTGAACTCTATCAAGTATCTTGAAACTAACTTGAACTCTATCAAGTATCTTGAAACTGAACTGACTAAAATTGACTGCACTTGAACTCTATCAAGTGGAGTCTACTGAAAACGAAACTGACTTGCACTTGAACTGCTATCAAGTGAAGATTAACTGAAAACGAAACTGACTTGCACTTGAACTGCTATCAAGTGAAGATTAACTGAAAACGGAAAATGACTGCACTTGATCTCAATCAAGTGGAGACTATTATCCTCTGGACTTACTTGAAATACAATCAAGTATCTCTATAACTCTATAAACTCTCTGTAAACTCTCTCTTTCTTAATTTGCAAGTCAATTCAATTCAATAATTTGAAAAAATTTGCAAACAAAAATAAAAAATGTAAACAACATTTCATTCTAATGTACGCGAAGGTACTGTACTATTATGTTTGGTACATAAAATAAAATTATTCTATACTGAATATAATAGTGAAAATAACAAATTAACTCTCTAAAATTAACTCTCTGAAATTAACTCTCTTGAAATTAACTCTCTTGAAATTAACTCTCTTGAAATTAACTTCTGTTACTTTTAACTTCTGTTACTTTTAACCTCTGTTACTTTTAACTTCTGTTACATTTAACTTCTGTGAAAATTAGTTTCACTAAAAAAAATGTATCACTGGTGTCTGAAATGTTCACCGTTTCTTGTAAATTCTGACTTGGTACTCATTATTAACTGTTAATAATACTGACTTTTCAAGTGTTCATAAATTTCTTTAAAAAAAACAAACTCTGTACTTAACAAAAATTTCTACGGGCGAAATCCTCAGAGACGTGTCCTGAAGACGTCTTGCTGGCTACTTCTTCTCGGATGAAAACTAGGCGTGGAGAACTTGGAGTCGTGACACACCGGTTCAAGGGTGGATGTTACGAACAAGAAGTCGTAACACGCCGGTCAAATGGTTTTATCCTGATGCAGGGTAATTTCTATCCTGGCCAAAGAGTGGCCACTTGTTAAAATCCTCTTCTTAAAATATTCTTCTAATCCTGGGGCAGGGTCGCCAGACTGTTAACCCCTCCGTCTATGGCCCTGGGGTGGTTCGGATCGACGGGGGTTCTAGTTAGGAGGCAGCAACGGATATTTCTTCTATAACATTCTAATTCTTTTCGGTCGCCAGACAGTTTGACCCAATATCTTCTATGGTGCTTGGGTTGTCTCTTTCTCTCGCTTTATGGGGTCGACAAATGTTTATCCTGGCTACAGGGTCGCCAGTTATTAATTCTTCTCTTGCTATAATACTCTGATACTTTCTCTGATACTAAAATTATCGACTTTTCTTTTATAACTTATCGACTTAACTGACTAAGTTCTTCTGAAGAGAGCACGGCTCGAAGGGAAAAATAAAAACTTCTTTTACTCTAGTTTACTTCTCAAAATGTACAGGTAGTGCTCTGAATTTACAGGGGTAGAGGTTCGACCTCTTTCGACCATGGCTCAGGCCGGAATCTAAAAAGTTAAGGAGGCAAGGGGCCTCTGCCCCCTCCTCGCAGCGAGGCTGCTAACAAAGGAGTCGTAATGAAGTGCCGTAATGAAGTGCTGTTCATTTTACAAATACATGTATAATATAAACCTAAATGTTGGGGGACGGAAGTTGAAGGTTAAGTTCCCCCATTTAAACACATGATCAGATGTTTGAAAAATTCCAAATAAAAATAATAAAAAAAATAAAAAAACTAATTTGTATTTTTCGCCGAGTCTACATTTATGAAGGCGATATAATTTCATAGTAGTACATAAGTACAATTTGAGTACATGACTGAGTACGTATTAATTTTGGTTCATTACAATTACGATTACAATTACCAATTAATTCATATTCACTTATTGTTTAATTACACTTCCATTTAAAGTACATTCTTACATTACCGTATATATTAAATCATTACATTTAATTACAGTTTCAATGAAGTACATTACAAGTTATTATTAATTACAGTTTCATTAAAGTACATTACGTTATATTAAATTAAAGTATTACAGTTAATTACAATTAAACAGTTACTATAACTTTGTTTTGTTTTTTTACAGTGTTTCATATTAATAGACAATTAAGGTGTTAGAAATATAATACAAAGTACATGGGCACATACGGTATGGATTTATATACAACATAATATGTTATAATATGTTATAACATGTTGTAAATTTGAAATCAGAGCGAGAGGAGATATTTTTATCTTTGAAGCGTTCACTTATGCATAGTTCGCGGAATTTGATAACTTAACCTCAGCGTTTTCGAGTTCATCTCGGGAGGTGATATAATTAAAAATAAAAATGAAAAAAAAATACGAGAACGTATTTATGCGTTTTCGAACGAATGCATGAAGTTTTGCGTTTCATAGATTGACACGAGTAAAAATGAATATTTAATAAAATTTATATAGGATAATGATCAAGGGAAATTAATGACGTATAGATGAATATGGTTGAATAATAATATTTGTACTACATAACACCACAACATTATTATTAAAGAATTTACCATATATTGAATACAGAAGATGTCCAAATACTAAGCACATGATTCAGTGTACAAGGTATGGGAAACGTAAAGAGAATTAAGTTATTTTATGACGTCATAGTGTATAAGTCATTATTAGAAAAGATGAATTAGAGACAAAGAGTGGGTAGTAATGACTAAGAAGTACAACTACGGGTTCCAATCCTGTTATATGCAATGTGTATGCATAATCTAGGGACGAGGGTGAGATGCAAGACAATCATAATTAAATATAATAAATTCTATAACAAATGAAATATGGAAAATGGATACGACTAAACCATAGAAATGGTAGATCGTAGGGTTGTGACACGAACAAAAATAGGAAGCTACAAGTAAAATTATTATCCAAACTCGCGTTAAGCGATTTTGGTTCTTATGTAAAAATGAATATTGATTATTCATTGTTCATTTTTACATTTATATACAAGCACAGATGGGGTGAGAAGTTTGGGGGGAATGAGGGAGGAGGGGGACGACCGTGTGTTTCGAGTTGACCCAGATTCTCGGAAATCCTTTCCTCGTGAAAGAAAAAAACAGCGTTTAATAATTAATTTCTTATATTGAATAACTAATTTCTTATAATAATTGATTCTCTTAAAAGGAGAAAATTCATTTGTTTTAAATTAATTTACGTTTGGCTTCATTTGATTTAAATTAATATACGTTTGGCATTTTTTTCTGATTTTCATTCACATAATGTGTACACAGGCGTGTGTGTGTGTATGTGTGTGCGTGTGTGTGTGTGTGTGTGTGCACGAGTTGTTCATTCGTTTATTATATATATATACAAGCACAGATGGGGTGAGAAGTTTGGGGGGAATGAGGGAGGAGGGGTACGACCGTGTGTTTTGAATTGTAGTTTGTTTCGCCTTTCTTCGTAAGGTTTCTTTTCCTTTCCCACTGTTATTCGTGACTTAATTGTGATATTTATAATAAAAATAGGAATTAAGTAATAAAGTGATTTATTGTGGAAAGAGCGTGTGTTTAAATTATTTATTTAATAAACAGAATTTCTTTTAAAGTAAATTGTTGGAATTAAGAAGATACGTTCGCGTCCTACCGTACCTTGCAAAAAGGCCTCGGGCAAACACGTGTGTTTCGAATTGACCCAGATTGTCGGAAATCCTTTCCTCGTGAAAGAAAAAACAGCGTTTAATGATTAATTTCTTATATTGAATAATTAATTTCTTATAATAATTGATTCTCTTAAAAGGAGAAAATTTATTTGCTTTAAATTAATATACGTTTAGCTTCATTTGATTTAAAATAATATACGTTTGGCATTTTTTTTTCTGATTTTCATTCACATATGTACAGAGGCGTGTGTGTGCGTGTGCGTGTTTGTGTGTGTGTGTGCGTGTGTGTGTTTGTGTGTGTGTTTGTGTGCACGAGTTGTTCATTCGTTTATTATATATATATATATACAAGCACAGATGCGGTGAGAAGTTTGGGGGGAATGAGGGAGGAGGGGGGACGACCGTGTGTTTTGAATTGTCGTTTGTTTCAACTTTCTTCGTAAGGTTTCTTTTCCTTTCCCACTGTTATTCGTGACTTAATTGTGATATTAATAATAAAAATAGGAATTAAGTAATAAAGTGATTATTGTGTAAGGAGCGTGTTTTCAAATTATTTATTTAATAAACAGAATTTCTTTTAATTGTTGGAATTAAGAAGATTCATCTGTATTGATTAACTACCACCATATAAATATATTGTTATTTAAATGGATGATCAATATATGGTTTAATTTAATAAATATTGCTACCTGGCAACTCAGTCTTCGATTAATATATGAATTAATTAAATATATAGCACAAAGTGGCAACTCAGCCTTCTATTGGAATTAAATACATGGCGCTATCTGGCAACTCAGCCACATGGCGGATTAGAGGTCTATAAAAGAGCGAGAGGCTGACGACGGAGTCATACAAGCTCGGCTCCCAGCCGAGCAAGGATCTCTGGTCCTTTCTCTTTCTGGCCCTTTGGGTGGTGAGAAAACCCCTTCCCACCCTTAGAGGCCTCTTATGTTAGGTATACCCCTTTGGGGGGAATAGCTTGGGGGAGAACTCCGCCTCCAAGTTGCATGCCCTTGCAATCCCATTTTGGGGTTGGCAACAAAGGCCGATACTCTCTCTTTCTCTCTTTCTCTCCCTTCAGGTGTACCCCTCCCCCCTTGGCTCCTTCTAAGCCAACTGGTTGATTAGGAGCCTATAAGACATCGCCTACTCGGCTGAAGTCTTAATATGCAGTTGGCTCCTGCCAGGTGAACACCTCTCCTCCTTTCTCTCCTTCTCCTTTCTCTTGGGGGATAACGCCGCCTCCAAGGTTCATGACCCCTTGTTGCACCTGCAGCATCCCCCACCCCCCTCTTTTTGCAACACCCTACCCCCCTTTGCAACCCCCCATTGCAACATTACCTAATAATTTGCAACATTCCTGCACTCTACTCTTTTTCGGCTATACTACTGTCTCTTCCTATTAATTTTCTTCCTCTATATATATATATATTATATATATATATATATATATATAAGAGTTACGTTCACTCCTATTCGGTGCTATCTTCTGCATCACTTTCCTCCTCCTCTACTTTGTTGTAAATGTTTTTTAGGTTCAGTTTAGATTAGGTTAGTTTAACCTAACCTAAAATAAAATAAATTAAACAAAACAAAAAAAACTGGCTGTGTAAAATCCTGAGGTAACATGAATTAGATGTAATTTGATTTCAAGTTTTTTAATTAAAATCCCAACGCGAGTGATATTCGTAAAAATATACGTTGTATACGATGAAAGAGCGCATTCTCTAAACTTTTTAATGGAACCCCTCCCTACTTTAATGCAAGCGTAATTGATTAAAAATTAAGAAAAAAGACAAAAGCTGTAACATCTAGAAGCTAATGTAACTTCAACGAACACCGACGAAAATGTAGGAGAAATTTGCAATCAAAGAAGTAAGTATATACGGTGTGTATATATAAACAATTCGGGCAGAAGCAAAACCAACGTGTGTGTGTGTGTGTGTGTATATATATATATATATATATATATAAAAACCTTGGTTTTGCTTCTGCCCGAATTGTTCATTCTGACGAAGGTCAAGCTTGTTACTCCACCTTAGACCTAAAATTTAACGTGGAATCCGAACCACGCCCAGTGATGGGTGGTCAGAAATTACAAAGTCCTGGCCCAGACTCGATCTCATGACCTCCCGATCAGCAGCCCAGCGTCTTAACCACTAAGATACCCAGGTACCTATTTATCTACCAACCAATTTTTGTTTGTGTGGAAGAATAAACAGCTGGGTTTGCCTGTCGCCTGCCGTCACCAGGTTTCGAACCTGATGCTAACCGCAACACCACATAGGCGCATATATATATATATATATATATATAACGCAACATCACATAAGCGCATATATATATATAGATATATATATATATATATATAATATATATATAATATATATACATATATATATATATATACTACCAATCCTGATAAAACTAATCCATTTAGGATATCTCAAATTCACTCTAATGAAATGGATCACTTACTGTATCTACAAAATCTTGACTTATACATAATTCATTGAAATATTTATCACATATTACTCTGTTTCATGTTATGACTTATGACTAAATTTTAGGTCCACTCTTCCATATAATTAGACGCTCAGATATTAAAAAATCTTCGTTTTTAGGGAGATTAAAAACTTGTGCTGTTTGTGGAAGGTTCTACATTGCTACAGAATACTACATCACACTTGAAAGGCATTTTGCATTTATTTACAACAATAAAAAACTTTAATTAACTTTTAATGATTTGAATATGACTCCATCACTTTTTAATTTACAGTTGAGTCAATACGCTCGAGTTACATGGTTATAATATGACAATTTTTTACGAGTATTAATTAAGAACTTATAAATTAAATACATAATTTTATAAAAATAAATTTTGTACGTTGAAATTACATAATAAAAATTGTCTGATTCTTCATTTTAAAAACAGGCATTTTCACAAGTTCATATATATCTATCTGGACTATGGTGAAATGAGGTCACCTGGGTGGTGTTGGTTTTGGCTGCTTCAGTGCTTTTTTGTCATTGACGGACTCATTTATTTTTTTACTTGTCTTTCATTCCAGGAGTGGTTATGAGACCTAAAAACATGACTTCAGAATGGAAAATAAGTATCGTAACTGAACAAATGTTCTAACCACAACCTAAATCCAAGAACGTACTGGCTTCTCAAAACCAACCATTCGTCGGTGGCTCAATTATGTCTTCCAACACCACACCGTCTAAAAAAAAAGTGCTCTGCTAACCTAACCTAACCTAATCAGTCCATTTTGTAGTTTTTCTACCAAACGGACTCTGTTTGATATATATATAACCTTTGGTTAACCTTTGGTTAGCTTCCGCCCGAATTGTTCATTCTGACGAAGGTCAAGCTTTTCACTCCACCTTAGACCTACAGTTTAACGTGGAATCCGAACCACGCCCCATCAGCAGCCCAGCGTCATAACTACTAGGCCACCTAGGGTACCCATTTATCTACCAACCACTTTCTTTATTGTGTGGAAGGATGAACAGCTGGGTTTTGCTGCGCGCCGGTTGACGTCGGGTCTCGAACCCGGGGCCGATGGATTCGTAGTCAGCGACGCTAACCACTACACCACCGAGGCGCATATATATATATATATGTACAGGGTGGGCGGAAAGTAGCTCCCTATTTTGGATTGGTAAAAAAATACATATATTATCCATTTATTTCAGAAGAAATAATATGAAAAGGTAGGCATACATGGTAGGTTTTCTCTAAAATTCAATGTGGGCTCCAACTCTTTCCACCAGCTTCTGGAGCCGCCCAGGAATGGCGTCCACTGACTTTAGCAGGAACTCCGGCGGGATGGAGGACATGACTTCCCGAATTCGGTCCTCCAGTTCTTCCAATGTCCTCGGTTTGGTGCGGTAGACTTCTTCCTTTACCCACCCCCAAAGAAAGAAGTCGCACGGTGTCAAGTCGGGGCTCCTGGCTGGCCATTGATGTGGACCACGACGACCCATCCAACGCCCAGGGAAGTGGGCATCCAGCCACTCACGGACAACAAGAGCGAAGTGCGGAGGGGCGCCATCTTGCATAAATATCAGATCGTCGATGTTCTCCCATGTGCTGACAACCGGCCAGACCTCGTTTCGCAACATAGCAAGGTACCGCTCAGCATTCATGGTGTTGCGCAGAAGGAACGGGCCCACAACCTGATCTGAGGTCATACCACACCACACCGTTACACTGAACCGATTCTGCCGTTTTTCAGCGGTAACCGTGCGACTTCTTTCTTTGGGGTGGGTAAAGGAAGAAGTCTACCGCACCAAACCGAGGACATTGGAAGAACTGGAGGACCGAATTCGGGAAGTCATGTCCTCCATCCCGCCGGAGTTCCTGCTAAAGTCAGTGGACGCCATTCCGGGGCGGCTCCAGAAGCTGGTGGAAAGAGTTGGAGCCCACATTGAATTTTAGAGAAAACCTACCATGTATGCCTACCTTTTCATATTATTTCTTCTGAAATAAATGGATAATATACGTATTTTTTACCAATCCAAAATAGGGAGCTACTTTCCGCCCACCCTGTATATATATATATATATATATATATATATATATATATATATGAAAATTATTTCACGAAAGTAATACGTGAAAAATATTTATGATGAATAAAACCATGAAGGAAAGGAAACACAGAATGGTGCTCAAGCGCTTTCGTCTAATGACATCCTCAGGAACACTGAAGTACATAAAGAGTTACAGCCTATATATAGATTACAGAAAAAAAAAAATATATATATATATACAATAAACGGAGAAATAAAAATTAAAATTAAACATTAAGTGATTGTGGGAGGAGCATACAAATTTGTAAGGAAAAAACTACCGATGTTTTAGTACTTTGCTCGAATCCAACACCAGATCGGGTCTTTTCCATTTTATGGGAACCAACATTTTTTTAAATAAATATGTTGTTCTGAAGCATTTTTTATGCTGATTCCAAATATATTATTCTTTTGCAGGAGAAATACAAAATAAGAAAGTTATAGTCATTAATATTTTATTATTTATACGATATTCCTTTATTTTCTCATAAAATGAACAATATCATTCAAAATTTGCATGAACAAGTCTGTTTTTATTACGATGTCGCCAAAGGATCTCGCATAGATATGAATCCAGCACCTCACGTTTTGTACCACTTTGACGTTTCTTCCTTAGTTTTAAGGAATGCCACAAACTTTCGATGTTTTCAGTGTGGTTACCCGTGTCGGGATCAACAAAACATTCAGAATGGTTGACGGTATGATGCGTAAAGTAGAATCCATCAAGTTTTGTTATGTTGCTATATGCCTTCCACATGTCGCTGATAATAGTTGTTTTTGGGCGTATTCTTGCTTTAGTACAGTCGAGTAATGTTTCACTGGTCCTATCTGGAACGGCATACAGAAACACTTCTTTTATTTCGCGACATATACCACCGAATACCCATTGTTCTACCTCGATTGTATTTTCTTCTCGAAAAGCATGTTTCATCAATTTCAACATGCATGCCTTCCCCTCCGATGATCGGTGGGGACTTCAGTTGTTCAGCACACACCTGAAATTCAAATAGATATATTGCATTGTTTAAGTTAGGTTAGGTTAGTTAGGTTAGGTTAGGTTAGGTTAGGTTAGTTAGGTTAGGTTAGTTTAGTTAGGTTGGGTTAATTGTTTAAAACTTAATTACCTCTCTAAAGTAATTGTTATAATCCACGATTGTTCCATGGGAGATGCCGAATTCCTTTTCGCAAAATTTGATCGTTGTATACTCTTGAAACCAACAATACATTAATGAAATTATAGTTTCAAGAGGTAGTTTTGAATCCTCTAGCCAAGTATTCTTGCGTACAGACACCTTTTCTCGGCATGTTTGTTTTGAGCACCGCCATTCCATTGAGCATTTACTGTCGCTTCTTTTGGTTATCGACATTTCATGTTTTTATTACATTGTTTGGTTTTAGGAATAACATCATTCTATTGTAAAAACTTTAATGCATCTTCTTCACATGTGATATTTCTTGCTAGCCAAATTAGGTTATAATTTTCCATATTGTCAAGTCGAAGCAAATACTTTCATTCAAGGCAAATTAACAACTGATTCGAACTATTAGAAATAGGCTATTAGGCTAACTGAGCGCTTACGATGACGTTATCGTACAAATGACGTCATCGTGGCATATCATATAAATAATAAAAATTTATTCACTATAACTTTCTTACTTTTTATTTCTCCTGAAAAAGAATAATATATTTGGAATCAGCATAAAAAATGCTGCAAAACCATATATTTATTTTAAAAAAATGGTGGTTCCCGTAAAATGGAAAAAATCCACAAGATCAAATGAATTGTTTCCAACCAATGTTATAGTTAATTAAAAAAATAATAATAAATTGAAAAATAAAAATAAAAATAAAACTTATAAGAGGAGCATACAAATTTATACTGGAAATCTGCCCAGGTTTTAGCACTCTGCCCTTCTTGTCTAAGTTCGATGTATATAAAAATAAATTGAAAAATAAAAGTTATTAGAGTAGCATACAAGTTTACCAAAGGTTTAGCGTTCTACCCTGCTTATCTAAATCTGTTCTGAAGGAATTCAAAAGAACAGGATCGAGTTGAAAAAGACCTTTGCTTATGTTGAAGTTATTTGTAAGTTGGATAATGGCAGACTCAAGAATATTTCTATTAACAATGTTGCTAGAGTGAAACAAAACTGTAGCATTATTTCAATCAATACAGTGGGATAACTCTGACAAATGAACAAAAAGGGCACTGGACGACTGCCCTGTTCTAACGGAATATTGATGCTGTTTTATACGTGTGTCCAAATCCTTTCCCGTCTGACCTATGTAAAAGGAATCACGTTGTTTACAACCAATTTTATAGATAATGCCTGAATTATTGGTAGGGCTATTTTTTACTATATTTTTCACGATATTGTTATATGAAAATACTACATTAATATCCAAAGTTTAAGTACATTAGCAATGCCTAAAAAGCACGGGAAAAATGGAAGTACTAAAATATTCTTTGTTGAATTCTTGTTGAGACAAGATTCCATAAACGCAGATGGATAACACAGATCACTTCCAATACCGTTGATTTTTTCCAATTCGGTATCGATGTATTCCGGATTGGCGATCCTAAGGGCGCGGAGAAACAATGAAGAAAAAATGGTCTTCTTAGTGTGGGTGTCATGTCCCGAGTAAAAGTGTACGTAGGACAAATTGTTTGTTTTTCCGATAGATACTAAACTTAAAACCTGGGCTTTCCCTATGTACACGCACATCCAAAAACGGGATTGAGTTGTCTTGTTCCACTTCTAAAGTAAACTTAATGGAGGGGACTTGATCATTTAACTGAAGGAGGAAGTCATCCAGGTCACGGTTCATGGGCCAGATACACAAAATATCGTCGACGTACCGCAACCATGGCATGCCACCCCCCCAGGATTCTCGGAATGTAAGTAATTTCGAAAAACTCCACATAAATATTGGAGAGGAGGGGCGACAAGGGGTTGCCCATGGCCATCCCAAAAACTTGTTGATAATACTCGTTATTGAAAGTGAATTTACAGTCTTTGATGCAAAGCTTAATAAGTTCCAAAACAATGTGTGCAGGTAGTGGGAGGTCATACTTATGTAATTCTCGGGAGAGAAAGTCAAGCATATCGTTAATCGGCACTTTTGTAAACAATGAACAAACGTCAAAACTGATCAATCTATCGTTGGTTTCAGTACGTGCATTATGGTTGCGGTACGTCGACGATATTTAGTGTATCTGGCCCATGAATCGTGACCTGGATGACTTCCTCCTTCAGTTAAATGATCAAGTCCCCTCCATTAAGTTTACTTTAGAAGTGGAACAAGACAACTCAATCCCGTTTTTGGATGTGGGTATACATAGGGAAAGCCCAGGTTTTAAGTTTAGTATCTATCGGAAAAAAAAAAACAATTTGTCCTACGTACACTTTTACTCGGGACATGACACCCACACTAAGAAGGCCATTTTTTCTTCAATGTTTCTCCGCGCCCTTAGGATCGCCAGTCCGGAATACATCGATGCCGAATTGGAAAAAATCAACGGTATTGGAAGTGATCTGTGTTATCTATCTGCGTTTATTGAATCTTGTCTCAACAAGGCAAAACGAACTTTCTATCGTGTAAATAATAACACTCGTACTTTGTCAAAGAATATTTTAGTACTTCCATTTTTCCCGGGCTTTTTAGGCATTGCTAATGTACTTAAACTTTTGGATATTAATGTAGTATTTTCATATAACAATATCGTGAAAAATATCATTGTAAAAAATAGCCCTACCAATAATTCAGTCATTATCTATAAAATTGGTTGTAAACAATGTGATTCCTTTTACATAGGTCAGACGGAAAAGGATTTTCACACACGTATAAAACAGCATCAATATTCCGTTAGAACAGGACAGTCGTCCAGTGCCCTTTTTGTCCATTTGTCAGAGTTATCCCACTGTATTGATTGGAATAATGCTACAGTTTTGTTTCACTCTAGCAACATTGTTAATAGAAATATTCTTGAGTCTGCCATTATCCAACTTACAAATAACTTCAACATAAGCAAAGGTCTTTTTCAACTCGATCCTGTTGTTTTGAATTCCTTCATAACGGATTTAGATAAGAAGGGTAGAACGCTAAACCTTTGGTAAACTTGTATGCTACTCTAATAACTTTTATATTTCAATTTATTTTTATATACATCGAACTTAGACAAGAAGGGCAGAGTACTAAAACCTGGGCAGATTTCCAGTATAAATTTGTATGCTCCTCTTATAAGTTTTATTTTTATTTTTATTTTTGAATTTATTATTATTTTTTTTAATTAACTATAACATGGGTTGGAAACAATTCATTTGATCTTGTGTTGGATTCGAGCAAAGTGCTAAAACATGGTAGTTTTTCCTTACAAATTTGTATGCTCCTCCCACAATCCCTTAATGTTTAATTTTTATTTTTATTACTCCGTTTATTGTATATATATATATATATATACATGTATGTTTTCTGTAATCTATATATAGGCTGTAACTCTTTATGTACTTCAGTGTTCCTGAGGATGTCATTAGACGAAAGCGCTTGAGCACCATTCTGTTTCCTTTCCTTCGTGGTTTTATTCATCATATATATATATATATATATATATATATATATATATATATAGGGTGTTCCTAAATTATCTGTCCTAGTTCCTTTAATTTACATAGGAAATACGAAAGATAATTTAAGAACACCGTATATATATATATATATATATTAAACAAGAGATAACATTCCTACAAAAATACAAATAATATGTAAAGCCTGCGACTATATTTAATTCCCACAGAGAAATCGATGTTTAATAATGCACAAACGAATTGGCGATTAGTATAACAAGACATTATCTTATAAAAGAGATGTATTAACAATGCTTTTAGTTGCAGGAAAGCTTTTCATTCTACGTTTGATGTTCGTTATTTCGTATGAATGAAAAGAGACTTTAAGATCTCGTTCGTTTGGCAAATTTTAGAAACAAATTTTATGAATGAGAAAAGACCAGAAATGAACTAGGAAATTATCAGTAAATGTTCGATAAAACCTTAAAGAACACGTGTGTATATATATATATATATATATATATAATATATATATATATATATATATATAAAATGCTACTTATAATTAAGTTACATATTATAAATGATACATACACTGTAAATCATTTCATAACTGAATATATATATATTATATATATATATATATATATATATATATATATATATATATATATATATATAATATATATATATATATTCAGTTATGAAATGATTTACAGTGTATGTATCATTTATAATATGTAACTTAATTATAAGTAGCATTATATAATATATATATATATATATAATATATATATATCGGGTGGCCCAAAAAAATGGCACCAATTTTGAGAAGTGATATCTCATAACCATTGCAGCTAGGGACTTAAAAAACAACCAAATGAAAGATAATTCTTTTCTCTTTAAATACTTATTCTATGGCTTGATGGTTATAAGCCCATATAATGCCCGAAATTGGCTTCCACAAAAAATATATAAAAAAAAAAGTTGCGCATTTATACTTATTCCTTGATCCTAATTTTAAATGAAATTTTTCTATTCCAGACCCCTCAAGATGGGATTGAGAGAATCTGATAAGAACATTATACAAACACTACGTGAAGAAAAAGGATATTCATTAAACAGAATCCTTTACGAATTTCCAAATAGAAATTGGAAAAAAAGAACTGTGGCGCATTTTTTACAAAAACTTAAAGAAACCGGCAGCAGTCAACGGCGTCTGGGAAGTGGTCGACCAGAAACTATTAGAACGCCAGAAAACATTGAAAAAGTAAATGAAATGGTTTTAAGTCAAGAGGAACAACCGGGAACAAGTAAAGTGAACGTGAAGTTGCGAAAGAAACCGGGATTTCACGTTCATCAGTACAGCGAATTATTCGCTGTACTGATGAACGTGAAATCCCGGTTTCTTTCGCAACTTCACGTTCACTTTTACTTGTTCCCGGTTGTTCCTCTTGACTTAAAACCATTTCATTTACTTTTTCAATGTTTTCTGGCGTTCTAATACTTCTTGGTCGACCACTTCCGGACGCCGTTGACTGCTGCCGGTTTCTTTAAGTTTTTGTAAAAAATGTGCCACAGTTCTTCTTTTTTCCAATTTCTATTTGGAAATTCGTAAAGGATTCTGTTTAATGAATATCCTTTTTCTTCACGTAGTGCTTGTATAATGTTCTTATCAGATTCTCTCAATCCCATCTTGAGGGGTCTGGAATAGAAAAATTTCATTTAAAATTAGGATCAAGGAATAAATATAAATGCGCAACTTTTTTTTGTATATTTTTTTGGAAGCCAATTTTGGGCATTATATGGGCTTATAACCATCAAGCCATAGAATAAGTATTTAAAGAGAAAAGAATTATCTTTCATTTGGTTGTTTTTTTAAGTCCCTAGCTGCAATGGTTATTGAGATATCACTTCTCAAAATTGGTGCCATTTTTATTGGGCCACCCGGTATATATATATACAGGGCGTCCCAAAAAAATGTATACACACTTTAAATACTTATAAAGGCAGTGTTTATTAAAATACATTTCATTTTCAAAATGTAATAGAATCTACAGACATTATTTAATTGTTTTGTCAACGCCTGTTTTCAAACTGACGTCCGTTCTGGTCAGGCACTGCTGATAACGCGAAGCAATGGAATCGCAAACATCACGAAACATTTCGTTTGGTATTTGTGTGCATTCTCGTTCAATGGCTGCTCTCAATTCAGCGACTGTTGCAGGTTTTATAGCGTAGACTTTGTCTTTTAAGTATCCCCATAAAAAAAAGTCTAGTGGTGTGAGGTCTGGTGAACGCGGAGGGTATTCTACGAAACCCCTTCGTCCAATCCACATCCACATCGTGCCAAGTACCACTCGCAATACTCCACTCTTCGGTCCGGATCATCATCTTCATTAATAGCATGGACTAATCTTGGAATGTAACTTTTCCATTGACAGCGCTTCAAAATGCGTTGGACAGACGATTCTGAAATTCCTACCTCACGACTCGCTTGCCGCACAGATTTTCTTGGACTTTGGTGATACGTTTCCAGTACTCTTTCTTGCTTTGTGGGGCTTGTCGATGTCCGTGGTCTTCCGGAACGCTTCTTGTGGACATTCTGAACAGTTCCATCGGCTTCAAACTTATCTCTAATTCGAGTGATGGTAAGTCGCGTTGGTGGATCTGTTTGAAACTCCCTCCTAAACTGTCTTTGCACTTCAACTGCGTTTTCACACTTCCAGTAGCATTTTAGAATGAATTTCCTTTGTTCAAAGCTTAGTCTGACTGCCATTATTAATTCTAATGGGTTTAACTTGGAAAGAAAGAAACATCAATTGAGCTATCAGCTGTTAAAATGTGTATACATTTTTTTGGGACGCCCTGTATATATACAGGGTGATTCAGCAAAGAGTACATTAAATTGGAGGATGAAATCCTTGGATAATTCTAAACCACAATGTCTCTATGGTACTATGGTAAAATGTCAGATTCTGCATAGTTTCCATGTTACAATACATTTAAGATGTTGTATTAATGAGAGTGAATATGAAGTGAAACCCCCGTAGGTTTTTGTAATCATTTATTCACAGATCTCTACAGTGTGACCCCTCTTTGTTACAACCTAAAGGAAATGTTCAAAGTTGCCCCCTTCTGCTTCAATGCAGGTCTGTACACGTCGTACCATTGAATGTCTGACACGTTCCAGAATGCCTGGACTATGTTTAATTTACTCGCACCTGTCACGAACACGTGGCCATAATTCCTCTCTTGTTTGAACCTCTGTATCATACACCAACGTCTTTAAATTGCCCCACAGGTAGAAATCCAAAGGGTTAAGATCTGGGGAGCGGGGTGGCTAGGGAACGGGGCCACCACGCCCTATCCACCTGTTGGGATAAATAGTATCCAGATATTCCCTTGATGCTCGGGCAAAATGTTCTCTTCTGGAACGCGTCAGACATTTAATGGTACGACGTGTACAGGCCTGCATTGAGGCAGAAGGGGGCCTGTGAATAAATACAAAAACCTATAGGGGTTTCACTTCATATTCACTCTCATTAATACAACATCTTAAATGTATTGTAACATGGAAACTATGCAGAATCTGACATTTTACCTTAGAGACACCCTGTATATATTTATACAGGGTGATCACAAAGTGTTTGTGCAACTTTAAATTTAAATAAGTTTTGATGTACACAAATAATTTTAACATCGAAACTTTAGACTTTAGAATATTTTACAAGATTTTCAGCCTTAAAAACTTATATTCTGAATTAATTATTATTATTATTATTATTATATAATTACTTCAACAGTTACTTTTCACTGATAAACCGAGAGAAAATTATATAGGGTGGCCCAAAAAAAATGGCACCAATTTTCAGAAGTGATATCTCAATAACCATTGCAGCTAGGGACTTGAAAAAACAACCAAATGAAATATAATTCTTTTCTCTTTAAATACTTATTCTATGGTTTGATGGTTATAATCCCATATAATGCCCAAAATTGGCTTCCAAACACAATATACAAAAAAAAGTTGCGCGTTTGTATTTATTCCTTTTATTTTTTTCTAATTAATTATCTTCTAATTTACGGTCTTTAAACGAAGTTCTGTGGTTTTAAGTTAAACCTAATTTTCAATAAATGGCTCAATCTGCCCTCCATTATGGTCAACCACAGCCTGTAATCTCGCCCTCCATTTTGAAATTGCCTTTGAGATCGTCACTTGTGAGAGATTTTCCCATGCAGCCTGAATTCGTTCACGAAGATGGTTCACATCACGGATTTTCTGACCATGGTAGACTTCTCTCTCTAAGGCAGACCACACAAAGTAGTCAATGGGGTTTAGATCTGGGCTGCATGGTGGCCAATTATTTGGTTCGATAAAACCAGGACAATTATTATTGAGAAATGTTATTGTTTCCTTGGCTGTATGAGATTGGGCTCCATCTTGCATGAACACAAAATCAGTGCTCGTCTCCTTGATCTCTGACAACATTGGACACAAAATGTCATTACAGTAGTAACTTGAGTTAATTTTAACGCCTCGCTGAATAAAAATGATGGATGTTTTGTTCTCAGATGACGCTGCAAGGAAACCATTATCGAATCTGAAAAGTGTTTTTTTTCACGCAAAAGTCGTTTTGGGTCAACATGAGTTTTTGTCGCCACTGCTGCACGAACCCGATCATTTTGGGTATTTCGTGGTGTTTCGACCGTAAATCGTTTCTCATCAGAAAACCAAATTTTTTTCACAGACTCATTTGACCGAAATCTTCGCAATAGATTTTTACATCGATGGAAACGTCTTTCTTTCACAGGCTCCGATAAAGCAGTAACCTTCACCCTCTTAAATGTTTTCAACCCAAGATCTTTTCGAATTATTCGCTGTACTGATGAACGTGAAATCCCGGTTTCTTTCGCAACTTCACGTTCACTTTTACTTGTTCCCGGTTGTTCCTCTTGACTTAAAACCATTTCATTTACTTTTTCAATGTTTTCTGGCGTTCTAATACTTTTTGGTCGACCACTTCCGGGACGCCGTTGACTGCTGCCGGTTTCTTTAAGTTTTTGTAAAAAATGTGCCACAGTTCTTTTTTTCCAATTTCTATTTGGAAATTCGTAAAGGATTCTGTTTAATGAATATCCCTTTCCTTCACGTAGTGCTTGTATAATGTTCTTATCAGATTCTCTCAATCCCATCTTGAGGGGTCTGGAATAGAAAAATTTCATTAAAAATTAGGATCAAGGAATAAATACAAATGCGCAACTTTTTTTTGTATATTTTTTTTAGAAGCCAATTTTGGGCATTATATTGGCTTATAACCATCAAGCCATAGAATACGTATTTAAAGAGAAAATAATTATCTTTCATTTGGTTGTTTTCTTAAGTCCCTAGCTGCAATGGTTATCGAGATATCACTTCTAAAAATTGGTGCCATTTTTTTGGGGCCACCCTGTATATATATATATATATAGTGATTGATTGATTGATTACAAAGTCCTTGTGCCACTTTAAACTTTAAAAACATTTGAGGTGCAAATGGGAGAAAGAAACTAAATGGCATGTCAAAGGATAATCATTAAAGAAAGTTTATAACGCACTAAATTACATATTTCTGGGCCTGACCATAACCAACATTTTTCTACATGCATCACTCAATCCGATTTTTCAAAGACCTGAAAACGTCTTCCAGTTGCTGCTAAGTGATTTCATGAATTGCATTTCTCACCCTGGCCACCCTATATATATATATATATATATATATATATATATATATATACAGGGTGGCCATAAAGTCTGCAATTATAAAACATTTTTCTCAGAACTGTAGGTTATCTGCAACTTAGGAAAAAATATCTTAATATGTCCTGTTTCTAGACTTTATTGGTTTTATGTATATATATATATATATATATGAAAATTATTTCACGAAGGTAACACGTGAAAAATATTTATGATAAATAAAACCACGAAGGAAAGGAAACACAAAATGGTGCTCAAGCGCTTTCGTCTAATGACATCCTCAGGAACACTGAAGTACATAAAAAGGTTAAGCCTATATATAGGTTACAGAAAAAAAAAGAAAAAATAAATAACATACACACACACACATATATATATATATACATACATACATATCTATATATACAAATACATACATACATACATATATATACAATAAACAGAGAAGTAAAAAATAAAAAATTAAAAATTAAAACCTTAAAGGATTACAGATTTGTAAGGAAAAATATCGATTTTTAGCACAAGATCAAATGGATTATAAAAATACAAATTTATACTGGAACTCTGCCGGGTTTTAACACAATGCTGCCTATGGTCAGGTTTCGATATATATAAAAAAAAATAAAATGCAAATTAAAAGTTAATCGATTTTTAGCACAAGATCAAATGGATTATAAAAATACAAATTTATATTGGAACTCTGTCCGGGTTTTAACACATTGCTGCCTATGGTCAGGTTTCGATATATAAAAAAAAATAAAATAAAATGCAAATTAAAAGTTAATAAAGTAGAAGACAAGTTTACCAAAGATTTAATGTTTTACCCTTCTTATCTAAATCTGTTTTAAAGGAATTCAACATAACAGGATCGAGTTGAAAAAGACCTTTGCTTATGTTGAAGTTATTTGAAAGTTGGATAATGGCAGACTCAAGAATATTTCTATTAACAATGTTGCTTGAATGGAATAAAACTGAAGCATTATTCCAATCAATACAGTGGGCTAACTCTGACAAATGGACAAAAAGGGCACTGGACAACTGTCCTGTTCTAACGGAATATTGATGCTGTTTTATACGTGTGTGCAAATCCTTTCCCGTCTGACCTATGTAAAAGGAATCACATTGTTTACAACCAATTTTATAGATAATGCCTGAATTATTGGTAGGGCTTTTTTACTATGATATTTTTCACAAACGAACTTTCTATCGTGTCAATATTAACACTCGTACTTTGTCAAAAAATATTTTAGTACTTCCATTTTTTTGGGCTTTTTAGGCATTGCTAATGTACTTAAACTTTTGGATATTAATGTAGTATTTTCATATAACAATATTGTGAAAAATATCATAGTAAAAAATAGCCCTACCAATAATTCAGGCATTATCTATAAAATTGGTTGTAAACAATGTGATTCCTTTTACATAGGTCAGACGGGAAAGGATTTGCACACACGTATAAAACAGCATCAATATTCCGTTAGAACAGGACAGTTGTCCAGTGCCCTTTTTGTCCATTTGTCAGAGTTAGCCCACTGTATTGATTGGAATAATGCTTCAGTTTTATTCCATTCAAGCAACATTGTTAATAGAAATATTCTTGAGTCTGCCATTATCCAACTTTCAAATAACTTCAACATAAGCAAAGGTCTTTTTCAACTCGATCCTGTTATGTTGAATTCCTTTAAAACAGATTTAGATAAGAAGTGTAAAACATTAAATCTTTGGTAAACTTGTCTTCTACTTTATTAACTTTTAATTTGCATTTTATTTTTTTTTTTTTATATATATCGAAACCTGATCATAGGCAGCAATGTGTTAAAACCCGGACAGAGTTCCAATATAAATTTGTATTTTTATAATCCATTTGATCTTGTGCTAAAAATCGATTAACTTTTAATTTGCATTTTATTTTTTTTATATATATCGAAACCTGACCATAGGCAGCATTGTGTTAAAACCCGGCAGAGTTCCAGTATAAATTTGTATTTTTATAATCCATTTGATCTTGTGCTAAAAATCGATATTTTTCCTTACAAATCTGTAATCCTTTAAGGTTTTAATTTTTAATTTTTTATTATTTTTACTTCTCTGTTTATTGTATATATATGTATGTATGTATGTATGTATGTATTTGTATATATAGATATGTATGTATGTATATATATACAGGGCGTCCCAAAAAAATGTATACACACTTTAACAGCTGATAGCTCAATTGATGTTTCTTTCTTTCCAAGTTAAACCCATTAGAATTAATAATGGCAGTCAGACTAAGCTTTGAACAAAGGAAATTCATTCTAAAATGCTACTGGAAGTGTGAAAACCCAGTTGAAGTGCAAAGACAGTTTAGGAGGGAGTTTCAAACAGATCCACCAACGCGACTTACCATCACTCGAATTAGAGATAAGTTTGAAGCCGATGGAACTGTTCAGAATGTCCACAAGAAGCGTTCCGGAAGACCACGGACATCGACAAGCCCCACAAAGCAAGAAAGAGTACTGGAAACGTATCACCAAAGTCCAAGAAAATCTGTGCGGCAAGCGAGTCGTGAGGTAGGAATTTCAGAATCGTCTGTCCAACGCATTTTGCGCTGTCAATGGAAAAGTTACATTCCAAGATTAGTCCATGCTATTAATGAAGATGATGATCCGGACCGAAGAGTGGAGTATTGCGAGTGGTACTTGGCACGATGTGGATGTGGATTGGACGAAGGGGTTTCGTAGAATACCCTCCGCGTTCACCAGACCTCACACCACTAGACTTTTTTATGGGGATACTTAAAAGACAAAGTCTACGCTATAAAACCTGCAACAGTCGCTGAATTGAGAGCAGCCATTGAACGAGAATGCACACAAATACCAAACGAAATGTTTCGTGATGTTTGCGATTCCATTGCTTCGCGTTATCAGCAGTGCCTGGACCAGAACGGACGTCGGTTTGAAAACAGGCGTTGACAAAACAATTAAATAATGTCTGTAGATTCTATTACATTTTGAAAATGAAATGTATTTTAATAAACACTGCCTTTATAATTATTTAAAGTGTGTATACATTTTGTGGGACGCCCTGTATATGTGTGTGTGTGTATGTATGTTATTTATTTTTTCTTTTTTTCTTTCTGTAACCTATATATAGGCTTAACCTTTTTATGTACTTCAGTGTTCCTGAGGATGTCATTAGACGAAAGCGCTTGAGCACCATTTTGTGTTTCCTTTCCTTCGTGGTTTTATTTATCATATATATATATATATATATATATATTTGTTTATTTATTTATTTGAGAAAAATATTTTCTCCAGTTTTTCAGTGAGAAGTAACTTGAAATAATTAAATAGTAACTAATTTAAGTGCATAATGGAGCCCCCATTGAGACAACCTGAGACTTGTCTACCCGTAATAACAAACAATAAATTTTCTGTTTTAGGTTTCAAAGTCGTAGATGAACCTGAAATACGACTCATTACTGCGCCGTTACTGCTACCCTGGTGCAAGGGTGGAGGATATAACGAAGTGTTGACCAGTTTACAAACGGAACTTCTGAGAACACAACGTAAGTTATTCATGTCGGTACTAATAACGTTTTAAATTCTTGATCGGAATAGCTGCTGGCTAGGTATAGGGACTTAATAGAGTGGAGTGAATTATAAAATGATTTTACTTCTACTCTTTCGCTTTCTTTTTATTATTTGTCTTTTTTACTATTATCACTCGTCTGCGGGCAGACGGGTAGCCGGATAGCGTGGCCTCCATTAAGATTTTGAACAGCAAAGGAACCGGGATAAATTACACGCTATTATTACTATTTACTGATTTTTATTTACGCCGAAACAGTTTGAACAAACGGGGTAAAGCGAGTACGGATCCATCGTTAACCTTTTATCGCGGAGAGAGAGACACAATTAAATATTTCGGAATCACACTAACATATTAATAACAAACACCTAACGAGGACGCCCGCACGAAGTCTGCCATTAGGGCATCCTGCCTTCTCTCGGTCCATTTCAGGTGTTGCCAACGAGTATTTTATATTCTTAATTTCAAACAAAACATTATTAACTTCTTTTTTACCATCACTAAATTTCTTATTAAACATTATTATCTTCTTTATTAAACAAAACATTTTTAAATTCTTATTAGGCATTATCTTTATTAAAAAAACAATACACGACAAGAGCGACTAAAGGGAAAAACTAATAAGACTGTTTTAACAGGAATACTTTCTCAAATTATCCAAAGTAACGAGTTCTACAGCAAGGCGACCTATATTAACAATAACTTAAAAGTCACTTTGCCAACAGGAAGGAATGCATTTTGTGAATTTTTGGAACAGTTTTTACGACAGGAGGGACTTGTTCCTCGGAGATGGACTTCATCTTAACGACGTTGGAGCTGCGCGTTTTGGAAGACTATTTCATAATACTGTCTCTTCTTTTCAGGCTGCCGTAATTCGAACGGTCCCAGCGTAATTTTCTTAAATTACACGCCAAAAAATATGAATTTACCTTGCGTGCACGAAGGTAACGCGGTTTTAACAAAAAATTTTAAAGTTCTATCCTTAAATGCTCGTAGCCTACGAAACAAAATAAACGATTTTTTTTCTTTAATTGCTTACAAAGACTATGATTTAATTGCGATGAATGAATCATAGTTGAGCACTGAAACGCGTGACTTTGCAGGGGGGTATAAAATTAGAGGTTATAGACTTTTTGTTAAAAAGAAAATAGGTAGGCGAGGAGGAGGCGATATGTTGTATATCAAAGATACTATTGCGAGCGCAAGAGAATTAAGACAGAATTCCAGAACCGATAGATTCGACTATAGCAGAACTTAAATTGAGCGATTTCAAACTTGTTGTTACCGTTATATATAGGCCCCCTAATCAAACAATTAATGCGGACGAAGCGTTATATCGTGAACTAAAGAGAATAATAGGTAGTGAGCAGGCCTAAGTTATGGGTGACTTTAGTTGCGCCAACTTGAATTACGATACAATGCAAGGAGACGCGGAGGGTAATCGTTTAGTTAATTTCTCGAGGATAGCTTTCTTATTCAAAAGGTTGGGGAACCTACGAGGTTGGACAGTATTTTAGATTTAGTAATAACTATGGATGATAGGCTTATCACTAATCTTCAAGTAATAAAACCGTTAAGCAATAGCGATCACAATATGGTAGAGTTTTTCCTCTCAGTAAGTCACTCGAAACCAGCTAACTCGACAAAATTCCTGACTTCCAGTTCGCAGACTTTTGTAAATTTAGAAATAAATTGTTACACATCAATTGGGAAAACGTAATGGGGACCTCCAATGCAAAAATAATTTGTGAATCGTTTGAAACGATGCTTAGGACTATAAATGAGGAATATGTACCGTACAAGATTAAGCGTGCGAAAGTGAATAACAAGCTCTTGTGGTTTACTTCTAGAGTAGGGGATATTATAAAGAGTAGAGATAGAGCGTATAGGCTACAAAGTGCGATAAAGAGAATTTGTGGTTACGAATCAACACTATATCTCTTAGGCGTGAAGCAAGCGAAAAGCTTTATAAAAAAGTCCAAAGGCAATTTTGAAATTTCCATATTGAAATTTCCATAGTTCGTGACGGCAAAGATAACACCAAGCGATTTTTCTAAGTTAATAATAGGAACCCGGTAAAGAGCGTCTTAGGACCGTTGAGAAATTCTGACGGTGAGCTAGTTTCTGAAAACAAGCTACTCTGCTAAACGATTTTTTTACGTCAGTGTTTACAATAGAAGATGTAACGAATATCCTTACGGTCATAGACATAATACTTTTTGATAATGGTAATACTTTAGATAATATTGTGGTGAGTGAAAGGGAGGTACTGCACTATATTTGCAAAATGAAAATGCTTAAATCACCGTGGCCGGATTCCATATATCCCATAAAACTAAAAGAATTAAAAGAAAGTATTGTTCTGCCGTTAACAAAGTTTTTTAATGCGTCTATTTCTGAAGGGAGCGTACCAAATAACTTCAAGTTAAAAAATGTAACACCTATTTTTTTTAAAGAAAGGCGATAACGGTGCAGCGGGAAATTATAGGCCAATCAGTTTAACGTCTGTTGTAGGTAAGCTACTGGAATCGATAATTATTAGGGATCGAATAGTCGAACACCTACAATTGCACAACTTGATTAGAAATACGCAGCAAGGTTTTAGGCGAAACAAATTTTGCTTAACTAATCTTTTAGAATTTTTCCAAAGCGTGGTTGAAGTTTATGATAGTCATCGGGCAGTAGATGTAGCGTATTTAGATTTTCAAAAAGCGTTTAACACCGTACCGCACAAAAGACTCGTTGAAAAAGCTAATGCTCATGGAATCAGGGGTGTAGTAATAAATTGGATAGAAGAGTGGTTGCGAGGTTGGAAACAGAGGGTGGTCGTTGATGGAGCGGAGTCTTGGGGCTAATGTAGCGAGCAGCGTTCCTCAGGGATCTGTATTGGGCCCTTTGCTTTTTCTTATATATATATTAACGATCTAGATGTCTGCCTAGTCAGTGCAGTTTCAAAGTTTGCAGCTGACACGAAGTTTGGTGGTAGGGCGATTAATGACGAAGATAGAGGTAAAATCCAGAAAAATCTGAATAAAATCGTTGATTGGTCGGTCACATGGCAAATGAGATTTAACGTCGTTAAGTGCAAAATTTTACATATAGGTTCGCGTAAAGGTAATTTTGCGTATAGTATATCAGGGAAGGAGTTGGCAAGCGTAGATCAGGAAAAAGATTTAAGAGTTATAGTCACTGGTGATTTAAAAGTAGCTAAACAAAGTACAGCAGCGGTCAATAAGGCGAAGAAAGTGCTAGGTTTTATAGCTAGAAATTTTTAGTACAAATCGCGCGATATTATTGTTTCTCTTTATAAGTCATTAGTAAGAACCCATTTGGAGTACATGCGCTAGGATGTAGATAAAATCGAAAGAGTTCAAAGACGAGCAACTAAGACGATTCCGTCACTAGGTCAAAGTCTTACGAAGATAGGCTTAAGGAGTTAAAATTAACTACACTCGAGACTAGGAGGCTAAGTGGTGATCTTATTCAGGTTTTAAAAACTATGAATGGGTTCGATAACGTAAATAGAGATAGCTTTTTGGAAATAGCACAGTATAGTGTAACTAGAAATAACGGGTGTAAGCCAACAAGTAGAAGGTTCGAGATGGCAGTCGCCAAAAACTTTTTTACGCATAGAATAGTAAATAGCTGGAACAGTTTGCCAGTAGAAGTAATTAGTAGCACGCCTATAAACATGTTTAGAAATCGATTATGTGCACATGATAAAGTTTGAGTTTAAAATAGCCTATAATAATAATATACTAGAAATTTAACATCCTTTGCAAAATATTTCCAAAAAAAAGACTGGATCTAAACTTGTTCGGAGAGTGTGGCGCTCTGGCACTTTGGCACACAGGACAGCCTTTTGTAGCGTTGAAGGGTCGGTTGTTTATTTTATCACTGAAGAAAGCTTTTGTGATTTTTTCTTTGCTATAAACTCACTCTCTCTCTCTCTCTTTCTTTATATATATATATATATATATATATATATATATAATATATATATATATATAATATATATATACTGTATATATATATATATAATATATACTGTATGTATATATATATATAATATATACTATATATATATATATATATATATATATATATATATATATAATATATATATATATATATATATATATATATCCCTGCAGAGTTCATGAGGGTATATATCTTGCCCCTGGTCAAAAATAAGTACGGAGACATTCTGTCCAGCAATAATTACAGGCCTATTGCTGTCGCTTCTTGCTTCTCGAAACTACTAGAAAAACTCTTGTTACTCCAATTAAATGATTTCCTATGGACATCTAATCAGTTTGGCTTTAAAAGGTCCCACTCAACTGACCTGTGTATCTATGTACTTAAAGAAACAATATCTAAATACATTAACAGTAATTCAACCATTTATAGCTGTTTCCTTGATATAATTAAGGCATATGATAGGGTGAACCCCAATATTTTATTTGCAAAACTGGAAGACAGGGAGGTTCCCATGTACATATTAAATTTATTGAAATTTTGGTATTCCCACCAATCATTCACTGTTAGGTGGGGCAATGTACTATCCGCGTGCTTTGGCTCCTTTGCGGGGTGAGACAAGGCTCCTTGCTCTCCCCTATGCTGTTTAATGTGTATATTGACGGATTAATTGCTTCACTTAATGAAGCAACAGTGGGAAGTTGTATAGATAACACAAGGATAAATAACTTAGTTTATGCCGATCATATGGTGTTAATAAGTCCCTCTGCTAAAGGTCTGGATCGGCTACTAAATGTCTGCGAAGTGTATTCGCAGAAACATGATATTCTTTTTAATGTTACAAAAACTAAGGTTATGCAATTTCATCCTAAAAGCTGTAATCAGCCAGCTGATATAAGGTTTAAAATGAATGGTGAAGTAATTGAGGAAGTACAAGAGTTTAAGTATTTGGGTGACTAGCTCCTTGAGTGATGACTCGGATATAAGAAAACAATCTCGAAGCCTGTGTGCTAAAGCGAATATAACCATAAGGAACTTTCGTTTCTGTACAAGTGAAGCTAAAGACACTCTCTTTCGTACTTTCTGCAGTAATATATACGGTCAGCAACTCTGGGTGAACTATAAAAAAGGTTCTGGCAGAACCCTAAATTTGCTGTACAACAGGTCTTTTAGACTCTTACATAAATTACCCCCAAGATGCTCAGCTTCGCAAATGTTTGCTACCCGCAATGTCCCGAGCTTCCCGGAGGTAACAAGACGTGCTCAACACAGTCTAATGCAAAGAATTAAAATTCAACCAACCCGATCATCCAAGCTATCCATGAGTCCTGCCATTTATCCTCTAAGCCAGCGCTGTCCAACTTGCGGCCCGCGGAATGGACTTTTGCCAAATTTCATTTCTGAATTTTCTTCCCTATTTTGTTATTTCTAGTAGGGAGAACAACATTCAGCGGGTTCCTAAGTCATATTAACCAACAGTGTATGATTATAGGCAACATCTTGGCCGCGCTTTATAGAAGTTGGAGAGCACTGCTCTAAGCTATGGACTTCTTGGTACGAAAACGTCTGTCTGTAGCTCCACTTAACTTCGACAGTGCAGTATTATTTCTAATCAATTGTATATATTTCTATCCTTAGTATCTGAATGTTATTGTATTAATAATATTTGTCATATGGACTATAGTCTGCCAATAAACCTTTTCATTTTCATTTTCATATGTAAGCGGTTTACGTATAGGCAGAGTAGGCACCTGTCTAGGGTGGCAAATTTTGAGGGGCAGCAAAGTTTGTCGTATTTCAACCTGAATAGGGCAAAGAAAACAAAAAGAGAAAATAAATAACTTCTAAGCACTAACAAATTAAATGGATTCACAAATAAGTTTTAAAATAAAAAAGAACAGCAGCCTCTAACAGCAAACTAGCGATATCAAATGATACAGCTATAAGCCACTGTGGTGACAATTTCCCTGCGTAGGGGCGGAAAAATGCCAAGTATACCTCTCTCTCTCTCTCTCTCTCTCTCTATCTATCTCTCTATATATATATATATATATATATAATGTAAAATAACGCACAGTCGCGACGAAGTATGAAGAAGAAAACCACTCTTCAGGAAGACTTAAATTTTTATTTTTTTAACACCAATACAGTTTCGGCTCCTCGTGAGCCCTTGTCAATTGGTAATGACCGCATAAAGAGAGAACAGAGTTTATATACACCTAGAAGTTAATCAGCAGGGATTAGCTGACTGAACCTTCCCATCTTCTTACCAGGGGATAGTTAAGTGTCCCTTCCGATCTAGCTTTGACCCGATGGATGTACCTGTGTTGCCTGGGGATTTTTGGATGGTAATGTTAGAAAATTCTTAATTTTATTACATATAAATTTGTTAAAAAAGAATTGACCATAGCATAGATTAAAATTAGGCCTATATATAGAGCCTATAAAACTAGATTCAACAATTCTACGCTTAACATAATTATTAGATTTGAAAACAAAGTTGCACTTATTGAAATCTATTACATGGTTATAGTCTCTGACATGACAGAATGCAGCACTTTTTTCATTCATGTATATGGTACCTATAAACTCTGTTCTCTATTTGTGCGGTCATTACCAATTGACAAGGGCTCGCGATGAGCCGAAACTGTGTTGGTGTTAAAGAAATAAAAATTTAAGTCTTCTTGAAGAGTGGTTTCTTTCTTCATATATGCATATATACAGGGTGGGCCGAAAGTCTGGATCCATAGGAAAATATTTATTTTAATACATAAATTACAACAAATGGTAAATACTTAAAATGAATATCAACTTTAACTCGTACATGCGTATCCGTGATACTGTACAGTGGTTCGTACTCCAGTATAAACAACAAATTATAACAAATGCTCAAATTGGCGGCCTCTGACATCGAGACACTTAGGGATGGAATTTATGATTTTTAATAATTCTTCGAATTGACGTTCTCGAGATGCGTGTTTCATTTGATAATCTTCTTGTTGACTTTACTGGACTATTCGTTAAAGCTTCACATACAATTGCAGAGGTATTTTCATCAGTTACAGTTTTTGGACGACCAGAACGCCGTCGATCATGTACACTTCCTGTTTCTTTGAAACGTTTAAACAACTTGCCAACAGTCGCATGTGTTACTGGATGCTTATCAGGATGATTTCTATTGAATTCGGTAGCAACTTCTCTGTGTGTAGCGCCCTGTCTTGAGTACATGAACACAAGTTCTACCCGGTCTTCTGTTGTTAGATTCGAAGCCATTTCTGGGCTGAAATAAAAAAGGTATTTGAGTATTTATACTGGAGTACGAACTACTGTACAGTATCACGGATACGCATTTACGAGTTAAAGTTGATATTCATTTTAAGTATTTACCATTTGTTGTAATTTATGTATTAAAATAAATATTTTCCTATGGATCCAACTTTCGGCCCACCCTGTATATATATATATATATAAATATATATATATATATATATATATATATGTAAAGAACGACGCTTTTGTAGAAGAACGTTCCGCACAAGATGAGGAGGGAGAACGAACAAATGAAAAATGAGGTAACCACCCGGGAATCGAACTCGGGATCTTCCGATTACCGGTCAGATATGCTATCCACTACACCATGGGCCTCAATTAATCAGAAGTCGTAATTCTCCTACATACGAGCAGAAACCAATCCAATGCCCTGAGGGGGCACCTTCGCATGCCGTACATATATATACATTTTAACTGCAAACAACACACAGTATAATTAATGTAAAGAACGACGCTTGTGTAGAAGAACGTTCCGCACAAGATGAGGAGGGAGAACGAACAAATGAAAAATGGTGCCCCCCTCAGGTGCATTGGTTTCTGCTCGTATGTAGGAGAATTACGACTTCTGATTAATCGAGGCCCATGGTGTAGTGGATATCATATCTGACCGGTAATCGGAAGATCCCGGGTGGTTACCTCATTTTTCATTTGTTCGTTCTCCCTCTTCATCTTGTGCGGAACGTTCTTCTACACAAGCGTCGTTCTTTACATTAATTATACTGTGTGTTGTTTGCAGTTAAAATGTGTATATATATATATATATATATATATATATATATATATATATGGAAAGAGAGAGAGAGAGAGAGAGAGAGAGAAATTATTAATTAAAAGACACATGTCTGTTTCTATAAATTCTTAAACATACTTCATATGATTTAAGCAAACGAATACTTAAAGAAGAGCATAATGCTGATGCAAATTATAAAAGAAAAGAAGTCCTTTTAATATCAGTAATCCGATAACTTGAACGATGTAGCCCGAACGAGAATTAGTTCAGGTCTTTAAAAATGTTAAATCGATTTCGTCTAAACTTCGAACATTTTTTGACCTTGATGATCCAAACATTATGAGAAGTAACGACTTTAAAATTGGAAGTAAACTGTTTGAAACGAACGTTAACGAAACAATTTTCTCTTGGAAAATTACTGAAAAGTGGAACATTTTCAGCGGCGATCGTTTTGAGTATTTCAGTCAGTATGTTTAAGGAGGGATTAAAGTAGGCAATTTAATAATTTGAAAGCATAAACTTGTTACAATATATATATATATATATATATATATATATATTGTTACATAACCTGTTACATAATCTTAGTTCTCTGTTAATCCGAATAGGGGAATAATTAAAAAGCCTTTTACAAAAATAATGTATTCGTCAAAATTTTTAAACCTAAACAACTTACAATGCAAAAATGAAATTTTTGACAGTAATGAATATTTCTTTAGGGAAGACACTTAACCTTTTCGTTCCGGGTGTGGCATATAGACTACACGTCCAATTTGTGCTAAGATTCGGGTGTGGTAAATAAACCAATTCCTAATCTTTTCTGAACTTCGGGTGTAGTTTATAAACCAAGGGTATATCCCTCTCTTTCCACCCTCTGAGGTTGAAAATGGAGGGATATATATATATATATATCCGAACAGTAACACGGAGTAACACGAACAGTAACACGGAGTGTCTCCGTTTTCTTCCGTTAAATTTTAAGGAAATACTATTTTGCGTTTGAATTATTTTTAGCCAACTCATTCGCTTTAAGAATGATTTACTCAACTTAGGGGAACAATTTCATTTCTAATTTCTACACACAATTCTTTATGGATGAATTTAAGTTAAATTTCAAAAAGGAATTTTAATCTAACTTCGTTTAATTAATTTTTGGGTGAAACAATTCCTATTTGATATTAGGAATTCTAAACACAAATTTTCTGTGAGCACATGCGTTCAACAAGCCTTGAGATGCACTTCCTCATCTCAGCGAGGGTGGTTCTTTCTCCTTTCATTTGGTTCCTTTCGCTACGAATGTTATATTTTAATAAACACATTAATTCCATCTTTCAACTAACAATTTTATGCTACGTCATTCGGCAATATATAAAGATAATTTTGGTATGGGATTTATTCTTGTTAAATGCGTGTAGGTTTAATTTGTTTTTGTACAATACTCTCTTGGTCTCCCTTGTCGGCCTTCTTTGGGACGACGCTGTCAGGCGTAAGATTTACTGATGTACTTAGCCTTCCACCTCACTTACTAATTAATTCATTCTCCAGTATAATTCTTTCAGATGATTAAGAATGACCAGCATGTCAGCAATAAATAACCTGATAAGTTAACACTCTAACTCTAACGATGTTTTCCCGTTTTATACAAAAGTATAATTTATTTGTGTCGTCTCATTTGAACGCCTCTTGAATAAAGTCAGATTTTCATGGCTATGCTTTTCTTTCACAAATGTGAGGAAATTAATTTTTTTTAACTTATTTCTTTTTCTCTCTAGTTTGAGCAATGTGCATATGGTACTCCTTATCCGAAATTATTTAGAATTAAATAGACAATTGAATTCATGTCTTATTCCTAAATCACATGGGTATTTAATATGGATATGTTTTAAAATTCATGTATCATACTTAAGAAATTCGAATGGTTTCATATACTCGAACAAATGCGTCGCCATTTCTGAGGGCCTATTCCAGCCTACGTCTGAGGGCCTATTCCAGCCTACCTTCTGAGGGCCTATTCCAGCCTACCAGACGCGTCCCCCGGGGTGCGGATGTGGGGAGCCCCCTACTGGGAAATCAGCAGGGAAGCCTCGAATACAAGAATAAGAGGCCGTGGACAGCGGAAAAAGAAACACAATGAACTACAACCTAAGAAGGAAAGTCACCGGTGTGAATAGGGGTAACGATGAGTCAACCAGAGCCACTTCGCCCGGTCGCACAGGTGTCGAAAGCCGAGTACCATGTGGCCGTTATCAGGAGATCGGCAAACAGGGGAATGGTCTTAACTCTCTGAGCAATACCAGCCCTAGAAAAGAGGCCCAAGTCCACACTAATGCCCCTCAGTATGGACGGGTTACAGAAAATGAAGGGCAACCTCCACAAAGTGACATGGCAGGGCTACCCCAGGAAGCCCCTATTTCACTGAACAACAAAAAGAAACGGACTAACTTCACCTACAACCCCAGAGGGGGTACCAGAACACAATGGCCAGTGGAGGAAAAGCTAGAAATACTGTGGTGTACCACCTATGCCAGAAGTGAGCAGTTCCCAAAAAATGGAACCAGCAAAAGGTGCAGAGAAATGCTAAAAAAGAGAGGAGTTTCGGATAGGAAGAAACTAGAAAAAAACCCAGACTGTAGGTTCCACAGCATCAGTGCAAACATCAAACTAGGGAAATCAGAGATCACAGCTGGAGAAATGATAGAGAGGTAGAAGACTATGTCCAAAAGGGAAATGAGAACACCATGAGCGAGTGGACATGGACGCTGGAGAGAAATCTGTACCTGTTAGAAAGCCTGTATATAGGACAGATGATCCCAGAAAAATAGAACAAGAGCGAACTCCTAAAATGGGCAATTGAAAGGTAGGAGTTCGATGAGAATGACTACATGGTATACAGGTTCCAGAAGCGGTACAAAGACCATACGGTGGACCGTAAAAGAGTGATCAGGCAAAAATATCATATCCTAAAGACAATCGCGGAAAGGAGAACTGACCATGAAAGGAAACAAAGAGCCACACTACCAACATATGATGAGGCACAGAAAGCAAAAGAAAAGGCAATTAGGGTTGTACAGGAACAACTGGCAATAACTGCTGAAATCCTAGAAGAACTAAGAACAAGCAAAGGGACAGTAGGCAGAGGAAAGAAACAAACCAAAAAACACAAACCGGCTAAAACACCAGAAAGCCAAGTGAAACCCTCAGTAACAGAGAAAACAAAGGAGACAACCCCAGGTGCCGTAGAGGAAACACCTACCAGAGACAGCACAGAAGTGGAGCAGGATGTCTGCCCAGGGCGGGATGAGGAGGAGGTGGAAGTGGAGATGAACCACTGGCACACAAACACCTTGCCATCCCCTCCCCCTCCCCCTCCCCCAAGTGAACCATCAGATGATGAGGGAGACTCTACATCAGGGCCAGGCAATGATAGTATGGAAGAGATGGAAGAGGAAAGTGAGGAAGAGAAGGAAATGAAAAGGAGGATCCTAATCCAGAGAGAAGAAGATGTACATCAGGAACTGAACCACAGAAGACCACTGCCCAAGCTGAAAAACACCAACAAGGTCAGAAAATATATAGAGATAGCAAAGAAGGTACTACTTGCAATAACACCCCATGAAAGTAACCTCACAGAGTTAACCAGGTTATATTATGCAACACCAGTCAGCGTAACAGAGATGGCAGGGGTAAAAATACGCAAGCATAACAGCCAGGAGCAAAACCAGGGAATGAATGGAAATGAGAGGAAGCCAAGGTGGTAACAAAGACTAGAGAGCAGAATGAGTAACCTCAGGAAGGAGATCTCAATCCTAACTACCCATATGAGGAGAGAAATAAGATCTGAGCTGGGAAGGAGGAAGGTAAATGTACTAATCCAAAGAGAAAGATGGACAATGAAAGAAAGATCATACAAAGCATTGCCAAGAAAAAACTAGACCTGTCAGCAAAAGCAAAAAGACTGGTAAGATATATATACGCTTGGACAGAGAAAAGAAACAAAATGAAATGTTTGAAGATAACCCAACGAAACTATTTAGAGAATTAAAGAATGCACAGATAAACGTAGAAAGACCGCCTGAAAAAGAACAAGTGGAGCATTTCTGGAAGAACATCTATGAGAATGAAGTCAACCATAATGATGATGCAGAATGGATTGGGTGCCTTTACAACAGCGAAAAGGTGAGAAACATCTCAGAGACGAACATGGATAGAATAACCATGAAAGAAGTTGAGGAGAAAATAAAAAAGCAGCAACTGGAAAGCACCAGGCCCAGACATGATTAAGAACTTCTGGTTGAAAAAGCTAACATCACTAAGCGAAAAACTAACAAGGTGCTTCAACAAGATACTAACAGCAGAAAAGGAAGCACCACAATGGTTGACAAAAGGAAAAACAACATTACTACCAAAGTCCCATGAAACCCAGAATCCAATCAAATATAGACCAATAACATGCTTGCCAACAATCTACAAAATACTAACAGGAATCATAGCAGACAGGATCTACAGCCATGCAGAAGAAAACAACTTTATAGGCCCAGAACAAAAAGGATGTAGCAGAAGAACGTATGGGACAAAAGACCAGCTGTTAATCAACAGGGCTATATTTGAAAACAACAGAAAGAAACAGAGAAACCTAAGCATGGCATGGATTGACTACAAAAAGGCATATGGACAGTGTACTCCACTCATGGGTGAAGGAAGTGTTGAGACCATACAAGATCCACCCCACCATAAGGATCTTCTTAGAAACAGCTATGACACGATGGGAAACGGACCTAACTCTCCATCACAATAAAGGAACTTTAGAGGTGAACAGTGTGAGAATCAAGAGAGGGATCTACGAGGGTGATTCAATATGGTGTGTCAATTTTAGTAAAGTCAACAATTCAAAAAACTACTAGTGACCAAATAATGCATTTTTATGTGCTACATCGAAATATGGCTTTAAAATCCAGATTTTACCACTCCTAGCTAGCCCTTTATATTTGAAGTTGAAATTTACAAAAAATCAGCAATTTTTGCAAGTATTTTTTTATTGTATATAACTACATTTTACATACATTACATACAATTAAAGACATTTTGATTGCATTTCAATATTGAAACTTAGAAATATAGATGGGTTTCTTGAACTTTGCCAAGGCTGCCATGTTTACCTTGCTCTTGTTCCTGGGCATGAGCTCCCTACTGGCCACCTGGCCACTGATGTATGCCTCCCTCCTCTTTTGTGAGTAAACATGTTGTGCTGCTTCAGTTGTCATCCTTACACACATCTCTACTGACTGTGTGTGTGAGGGCCATGCATAGGCTGACCATACGTACCGTTTTGAACGGGACAGTACCGTTTTTTTTATTTCCTGGCCGTCCCGTCGTTTTAATAAAAATGTCAATTTTGTCCCGGTTTATGTACTTACTTTTTCATGAATACAGAATATTACATAACCCCCGTCCCTTTTTTGCCATCCCAATGTCCCGTTTTTGTCTCAAGGAAATATGGTCAGCCTAGCCATGCAGGAACTTCCAGTGGTCTATCCAGAAACTCCTTGAATGCAGCAGTGGTGAGGGAGCAGGTCAGAGGAGGGTCAGTACGCCAGAGTTCCAGTCAATAAGCTCCGAGAGTTTGGTGGCATCTGGGTTGATGTCAGGTGTCTTTCTGGGTCTGACACTGCAGTCTCCTACCTGTGTGTTCTCATCTCCACCTCTGATTTCCAGTAATTTAGGGTGTGTCAATTTTAGTAAAGTCAACAATTCAAAAACTACTAATGCTCAAATGATGTCATATTATCTAGCAAACTTAGAAATATCTTTAGTGTTTAAAAAAGCCATTTATTTACTTATATTTGACCATAAAGGTTTGAAATATAACCTAAATATGACTGTAGCATCGTATATCAATGTGCCATTGATATGTGTGGTTAACTTTGGTTATTTTTGGTGTGCAGTATGGTTTCTAAGTTTCACATAGTCACAAATGCTAGAGTTTTGATTGTGAATGCATGAGTGGAGGAGGCAGGGAGAAGAGAGGAGGACGAAGACTTCATACCAGACTGAGTCTGGTATGAAGTCTTCGTCCTCCTTCATCCTGGTCAAATATAAGTAGGTAAATGGCTTTTTTAAACAACACTAAAGATATTTCTAAGTTTGCTAGATAATCTGACATCATTTGAGCATTACATGACATCATTTGAGCATTAGTAGTTTTTGAATTGTTGGCTTTACTAAAATTGACACACCCTAGTGATTCAATATCCCCTCTTTTGTTTGTACTGGCACTAAACCCACTTAGCCAACTAATAAATAACCTAAACAAAGGCTACATGATGAGACCAAGGGAAAAGAGCAGCCCAAGAGTATCTCACTTATTTTACATGGACGACCTAAAACTGTACGCCCCAAACAAAAGCGAGCTAACAGAAGAGATCAGGGAGGTCAAAAAGTTCTCAGATGACATCCAGATGGAGTTTGCGCTTGAGAAATGTGCCACTCTCACACTAAGGAAAGGTAAAAGGTGTGAATCAGAAAACATCAGGGTGGACAATATCGTGATAGAAGAACTAGAGCAAGAGGCTACATGTAAATATCTGGGGATGGAGGAATCTGAAAAGATAGAAAATGACATTATGAAAGAAAGACTGCGGAAAGAATATCCCAAAAGGCTAAAACTAATCCTAAAATCTCACCTAAACAGTAAAAATAGGATCCTATCCATAAACCTACTGGCAGTACCTGTATTGTCATACAGTTTTGGTATAATCATTTTGACCCAGCTAGAAATCAACAAACTGGATACAATTACCAGAAAAATGCTCCATGCGCATAAAATCATATATAAAAACCAATGCACACCAAGGCTATACCTGCCAAGGAAGGTCGGTGGATTAGGGCTTTCGCTAATAGACCAAGTGCACAAAGCCACAACAATAGGATTTGCACAGTACATAACGGAAGGAGAAGGAAGGCTAGTCAGATTTGTAAGAGACCATGAAAGTGAAAAGCCTCAAACAACATCACTTTCAAAGAAGGCAAATAACTACTGTATCTAGTGGATGCCGGCGTAGGACCTGAACAGCTTGAAGACATTGCAAATAAACCTCTCATGGAAAAGATAAGCACCATAAAAAGAAGGTATATCAGGAAAAGATCAGAAGAAAAGGAGAACTGGGAAGAGCACAAATTCAGCAAAGTATACAAAGAGGACGTGCTAAACAGAGCATACATAGAGAGGGATAAAACTGTGGAGTTCCTGGTAAGAGGGGCATTGAGACCAGAAGATGAACGGCTGGTGGTGGCAGCACAAGACTAGGCACTACGGACAAACTGGTTCAAAAGAAATATTGAGGGTAGAAATGAAACTGAGATGTGCAGAATGTGTTCAAAGAGCCCAGAGACTGTGAGTCACATACTATCTGGATGCGAAATACTCCTACACAGAGGAAACTACACAGACAGACACAATGCAGTCTGCAAGCTAATCCACTCCAAGCTGTGTAAGAAATATGAAATAAGGCTAAAACAGAAAAGCATTGGGAACATACTCTACAAGAAATAGAAGACAATGACAAAGTGCTGCTCCTATATGATCACGAGGTACCAAGCGGACTGGAATTTGGCTATGAAAGGGAAAAGGTCTTAAAATACCAGAGACTCAAACGTGAAATACGGAGAATGTGGAATGTAGAACCTGAGATCATCCCAGTAGTGGTGGAGGCGACAGGGGCAGTAAAGAACTCTACAGTGGACTTCCTTGACCAACTGCCCATAAGTATAACATCTGGAGAAATTGTATGGGAGATACTACAATACAGCACCTCTATTTTACGCCTAGTACTAGGCTGTACCTAAAAATTCCTTAGGGTTAAGGTTTAACCGGGAAGTAAGAAGCTCTCTCTAACTGGAGTAGAAGGGAAAAAACAAACAGTAAAAAAAGTGCATTCACGTGATTGTTTTCCATGAACAATTTATTTATAGACTAAATTAGTCTTTAATTAAGTAATCAATTTCCTTATCATATTCCCATATGTAACAATATATATATATAAGGGTGGTCCTTATTTACATGTCTAATTTTGAGGTTAGGAAAGAGGTTGCTCCCACCCCCTGAAATGGTGGCATATAATGTAAAAACGTTTGGGTAGAAATTTCATTTGAATCATTTAATATTTAGAGGTAGCTCAAGGACTTCAAAGTTTTATTTTATATCCCTATGAGACCATGGCATTTTGGTCCCCCCCCCCCCCCCAACTATATCGTTGGGTATTAGCCATTCAAGACGCGGGTGTCATGTTTGCCAAACCACTCACTGTTGCGCAATCAAGATCTCCTTTTCGCTGTCCGGAAAACTTCGGCGATGGTCAGCCACAATTTGAAGAAGGAACTGCAGTTGTTTTTCAGCTTTTGTATGCCTCTGGTTGAAATTTTGTATGAGAGCTACTGCGCGTTCAGCATTATCATTGATCACATGTATGCTAGAAACATCTCTTGTAGCGTCTTGGAATGAGGGAACAGAATTCCAGTCATTAGGATCTTTCTAAAAGAAATCCTGCGGCAGGTTGAAATAAGCGAATAGCTTCTTCGATTGTTTTGAGGCGAAAGCATCCAAGGTCACTCTCGGCTTGAAAGCTGTTTTGTTGAACTTTTTTCGTGCATCCTCATCGCTTTCTTTGGACGCCATATCCTTGATTATAGCCCTCTTCGTAGCCACAGAAACTTCTGGATCAAACAGCGTTAATGCAACCAAGCTCTCAGAGAGATATCACAGGTGGTCACTGAATTTGGCTGTTGTAGCCTTTGCAATCATTGTATGTGGATAACTGGACAGAGCCTTCATCAGATTCAAATCCTCCAGCGGTGCAGCTGCTGGCAATGGGGCACGGAACCAGGCCCTCATGTAAGTGGTGACGATGAATACGCAGATATCCCGTAGGCTGCGCTCCTCCTGGGCTTTTAATTTAAACTGTTTCCTGAACATCCATATCTTGAAGGAATACAACACTTTCGATAACCAGCGAGCGTGATGCATGGCGCCAGGAGCTTTAAAAGAATGATGAAAGCCGTGGGACTCTCCTCGACCCAAGAAAAGAAGAGCTAACTCTAGGAACTCTTTGTAGTCATCCCTTGCATAATCTTGTGACAGCTGGTACAAAGCGAAATTGATCAGACTGGGACGTTGTTCTCTCGTAGATGCTTCAACTTCCTGGTCATCAATACCTGATGAAAACTGACTCGTATCCAGTTGAGGCCATAAACGCTGAAATCTTTTGAACAGGAGGACTTCAGGGCCCAGAAGTTGGTCCCATGCAGGACTGGAAAGCTGCACCAAAACCAAGTTCCATGATCTGATGTCTGCATGGCAAGTAGAGGAGATCTCTTCTAAGTATTTGTTCTAAGAGGACGCAAGCCCCGGAGTGATGTCCCGTATTTGATGCGGTAGTGTCGAAACTCATTCCAACAACTCTGTCACTCAATTCCCATTCCTGCAGCTTATCCAGCACAGCCTGTGCTTGGTGTTCTCCAGTATCAGACAGAATTTTGGGGACTCCAAGAAGCTGTTGCACTCCCAGTCCAGACATAGAAAAGAGAGCCGGTCCACACGCTCTTTCCCTGTGAGGTCCACTAGGAGTTTGCCATCTCAGTGAATAATCAGGGGAACATCGTCTGCTACTTTTTTTTTCAAAGTTTCTGCTGTCTTGGCACGATGACGCTCCCGAGCTCTCTTCACTGATAACCGATTAATGGCCAGTTTTCTCAAGTCATGTCCCAGACTGCGGGCAGTTTCCGCTATTATAACTGTTGCCTTTCTGTCACTGATTGAAGAACGGTCTAAAGCTGAAGCAAGTGCAGGAGTCAAAATGTTATTCGTTTTGGAAGAGGCTCACCACGACAGGTTTCTTGTGGTTTATCTTCTGAAGAATGTTCGTTACTGCCAATTGATGACACCAGCGTTCCAATAGAACAGGATGCTTCCGCTTCTTCTTTGGCTTTCCGTAGCTGCATATCTTGAGCTGCTTTTCTGTTTGCAACTTTTTGCTCCGTTTTTGACAGTACGGTATCCACAGAACCCATCGTCTCACGTCTGCTTGGCTCCCGTTGGGCTAGCAGGAATTGGTGATCCTCTTCGTTTTTGATTATTTGAATAGCATTTTCATAAAGGATGTCGTAAAGGTTCTCCATCTGAGATTTGAACTCTTCTTCCTTCCTGATTTGGGTTTCTGAACATCGGTTCTTGTTTTTTCGAAGCAGCTGCCATTCTTTGTTTAACTTCATTATTTTTCCAACAATGTGATCTTTCAGTTTTACGGGGACTCGAGCGCGGGCCCAAAACTCCAAAATTTCATTCATCACATCAGTGGCTGCTTCACGAATTGGTTTATGAAGCGAAAGATGATTGTGGAAGAAGACTGCAAGGACCTCTCCGATGGACAGGAGCTTCTGCCCTGTCAGCTTCTCCGACGTTTTGTCCACAAGGTAAAGCACAGCATTGCTTGATCTCATGTGTTTTACCATCATTACAGTACAATTTGCTAAATAAATACAGAAGTTATTTCGATTCACTATTCCTAAAATATTAATCAAATTGCAAAACAAAGTTCAAGGGATGATGAACGCTTAACCCTATTATCTCAGATAAGCACTGAGCAGATACGCTTGTAAAGTGGCAGCAGCTCCACAACACTCCTATCCACGTAGCAGCAAGAGAGACAATGAACTGTAGTGCATTGCACTGTATGTCAGGCACCGCATACATACCACGAGTAATGGGATACCATCTACCGCCTACAACAAATAGTAGAATTGTGCATATTAATGCTAAATTACAAAGATGCTAAACATTTTTTTTATTGAATTTCAGGTCATGTTAATGAAAAACATCTTCAGATAGTACAGTGGAGCCCCGTAGTGACTTAATTTCAGGAACTATTTACAAACCTAGTTTTAATTAGTTGTGTAAAAAACAACTCGATCTGAAGAGGGTTAACACTTCTCATATTTAACCGGAATGCATATGGGGCAATGGCAAAGTGGCGCGCAAACTTCTGTTCGTTTGAGCTACCTGTAAAAATTGATATTTTCAAGAAATATTTTATGAGGATTATTTTTGTGATAATTGCCACCATATAACTTTAGAGTTCGGAAGGTCGAATTTTGTTCTTTACCATGAGAAAACTTAGCATGCCATTTTTTAAAGCAATCAAATCATATTTAAGGGTGGCGCACGACAGTATAAAATGTAGAGTAATGTACTTTTACTCAATCATAAAATACCCCATTTATTTCTTTGCAAAATTTGCAGAAATTATTATTGCAATGTTTATATGAAATATTCATATGTTTCCAGATATATGCAGTAGTTGTATTTATGATATAATATCAATATATGTAACTACTTGTGACTTTTGGCATCTGAAAAACTGGCAAGGAGCAAGCTGCAACCCAAATTCTCAGTTAACTACATGCTGAGGAAGAGCATATGTGGTAGTCCCTTCTCAACAGCAAGTTTTAGCACATTTTTTTACATCATTCAGAGATGAAGCTCCCATTGAAAGATAGTGTTAAGACCACTTTGATCAGTGTTATGGGTTTGAACATGATCTTATTAAGTGGTTGCTCAAACTTCATTCTGAATGGAAAGCATTACAAAAAAGTAAGTCCCGCCGATCCCAAAAGCAAATTTCAAATGAAACACACTTCTCATCACGACTCAATGAACTATTTGACATTGTACACGAGAATGCTCTGTCTATGATGAAAATAGAAGATAAGAAATTTCTTATTGCTGAGCGCAGTGGAAGAAAGGTCACATAGCCTGACATTGATAAAGTGAAAACAATCAAGGAAAGAAATAAAATAATTAGAGAGCAAAATTTTATTAGCCGCAAGAGAAAACATGAAAAAGAAATGCAACAACTAAGCAAAGTTGGAGAAATAGATTCAAGTACCAGTAGTCATAACTAGTCGATCCATTCGGAAAATAGTACATTTGAAAAATTAAAAAGTTTTTCTCAGGTGACACCCAACCACAATTCAAGAAAGCAAGACCTCAAAACATAATGACTCCCGAATTAGCGCAAGCTCTAGACCGTACAAAGACCAGCAACCGAGCAGCAGCTCATATCGTTGCTGCTACGGCAAAATGTTTAGGATATGATGGAGAGTCACTAGCGATCAATAAAGATTCTATTCGCGCTAAAAGGATGAAAATTAAAAAAGAAACTTCAGCTAATATCATTGAACACTTTGCTCCAGAAACCCCCCTAGTAGCTCACTGGGATGGGAAAATGCAACCTGATATCACAGGAAAAACGTCTGTTGGTCGTTTGCCTGTGGTAGTGACTGGTAAAGATATCGGCAAGCTTCTTGCAGTCCCTAAACTTACCTCCGAAAGTAAAAAAGCAATTGCAAAGGCTGTTGTTGAAACTGTAAACGATTGGAATTTAAACAACCAGATCAAAACTATGTCGTTTGATACCACGACAAGTAATACAGGAAAGAGAGGAGGTACCTGCATCCTGATTGAACAAATGTTGAACAAAAATCTTCTGCACCTAGCCTGTCGTCATCATATCCATGAGATTATAGTTGGAAATGTATTTGTCGTCCTTTTTGGTCCCTCATCAGGACCTGATATTGCTTTATTTAAGCTATTACAGCTAGAACGAAGTAACATTGCCAAGAGTAAGCTTGAACCAGTGATTGGTGATAAGGAAGTGAACTTAGACATATCTGAATGGAAGGAAATAATTGAATTCTGTAAAACTAACCTAGAAGAACGTCAACCAAGAGATGATTACCGAGAAACCTTAGAATTAACATTGTTGTTTCTGGGAGAAGTAATCCCACGAGGAAGAAGACTGATGCAACCAGGTGCTCTACATCGTGCACGTTGGCTAGCAAACGTAATTTATTCTATAAAGATTTATCTCCTCCGTTCAGAGGTTCGTCTAACATCAAGAGAAATCTCATTTTTAAGAAGATTCAATTTATTCACTACAAAGATTTATGTAAAAACATGGTTCCAATGCCCCGAAGCAACTTTAGCTCCTGCAAATGACATTGAGCTCCTTCAGCAATTAAAAACTTACCCAGACACTGTCGTCTCCAAATCTGCAGGCAAGGCATTCGGTAATCATTTGTAGTATTTAAGTGAACGTTTGGTTGGTCTCTCTTTCTTTGATGATCGTATACCTTTAGAAATGAAGAGATTGATGGTTGCAGCTCTGAAAAATGAAGGAGATAAATGCCCTCCAAATAGAATTTGTCCAACGATTGCTGAAGGAAAAGATCTGTCATCATTTGTCACAGCAAACTCTCGACAACTGTTCTCAATTTTAGGGTTGGAAGATGACTTTCTAATTTCTGTAGATCCAGCTCAATGGGAACAGATTGCGGATTATCAAAGCGCTTCCAAGATTCTTAAAAGCATGAAGATTGTGAATGATATAGCAGAAAAGGGAGTAGCATTGATATAGGACTTTAACGCCTCTATAACGAGAAATGAGGAACAGACAGTTTTTTGCTTCAGGTCGTTGAGGAACATTGTAAAACATTCCGAGATGCAAGAAAGAAAACATTAGTTGAAGGTCTCCAAAGTTCAATAAGGCGACAATGAGTTGTTAGCACCAACGAAACCCCCTCCATTGGGAGGATAATACTCACCTTATGAGTGAGGGGAACCTGGAGCTGAACTCAAAAAAGACGGTAAGTAAAATCTTCTGGACTCTTGCGACACCTCTAAAACATTTCCGATTTGTATACAAATTGGTATTCTGAGTTTTTTAGGGAATAAGAACAATATTATGGGTTCCAAACTTAACTTTTTGAAGATTATGTTTATACAGCCACCCTAATATATATATATATATATATATATATATATATATATATATATATATACATTTAAACTGCAAACACGCAGTATAATTAACGTAAAGAACGACGCTTGTATAGGAGAATATTCCGCGCAAGATGAGAGCGAGAGAACGAAACAAATGAAAAAATGAGGTAACCACGCGGGAATCGAACCCGGGATCTTCCGATTGCCGGTCAGATATGATAACCATTACACCACGGGCCCCACTCAATCGAATGCCGTAATTTGTTTCGTTCTCTCGCTCTGATCTTGCGCGGAATATTCTCCTATACAAGCGTCGTTCTTTACGTTAATTATACTGCGTGTTTGCAGTTTAAATGTATATAATGTACGGCATGAGGGAGGTGCCCCCTTGGAGCATTGGTTTCTGCGCGTATGTAGAGGAATTACGGCATTTGATTGAGTGAGGCCCGTGGTGTAATGGCTATCATATCTGACCGGCGATCGGAAGATCCCGGGTTCGATTCCCGGGTGGTTACCTCATTTTTTCATTTGTTTCGTTCTCTCGCTCTCATCTTACGCGGAATATTCTCCTATACAAGCGTCGTTCTTTACGTTGATTTATATATATATTATATATATATATTATATATATATATATATAAAATCAATAAATACGTAGCACAGTATCCTTCCTTTAATTTAATTAAATATTCAGAGGTCTTTTACTTCCGAGATTTCCCGTTTGAGAACTACAAGTACTCTGGATCCAGATCCGGCCAGCGCTTCCGACTACTGTACATTTGCCACAATAGAAGTACCGGACTACTCCTTAACCTAAACTAAATAGTAGGGTACTCAAAAAAAAACATGATTTTGAATATTTGCTCCCCAGTTATTTTCTCATTGCTATCATGCTTCTGAATACTTTTGGGAATTTTTAGCTTGATCCTAACATATTAAGCCTTGCCATCAGCCTCATGTAAAATTGAGGTTTTGTGATTTTCGAATTATGCAATTAGGTCTAATTTGTAGATATTATTACTTAAGATTAAGTTACATAAACCTCATACAAATAAATTAGGGTTAATTAGAATTGATTTAAAAATACAAAGCATTGATATAGTATAAGTATATGTGCCAAAAAAAAAACGAAGACGAGCTTAAAATTTGGTATTTCTTCTTATTTCTAGGGAAATTAGATGAAGATTGGCCTTTACCAAGGTTTATGCCCCCTCAGTCCTGCGTAATTGTTTATAACTGTAGCCATCAGGTTTATTTTTGTTTTAGCAGGAGTGGGCCTCTTCCTTTTGGCAATTATAAACAGTCCGTTTTGATCTTATTTTGATTTTACAGAAGATGGTTTAGTGTCCCTTTCTTGAAATCAGGAATTAGTTTCCTGTGGCGCTCTACAACCTGAAGCATGTACTGTCTTTGGGGCTCGTCCTTGGTAATGTTATTTGAGTAATCTTGAATGAGCTTCACAGCTCTTTCTGCAAGATCATTTACTACTTTGACACTTCTAACATATTCAAATGCTTTTTTATATTCAGAATCTACGTTCCACTCACTTGGGTCCTTTGTCATCCATTCCATATCTATTCCCAGAGTTTGTAAAAGAAACAGAGTTTACTCCAATCAGCGAAATTAATTTCGTCGAAGAGTTTAATTTAGGGAAAGTGGGAACTCCCATTTTAAAACTGTTTACTTTTTCATGTTCATAATTTTTTTGGCTATTTGGCGCTTTTCAGAGATCTCAATTTTATTTGAAAACAGTGAAAATGAAGCTAATTCTTCTGTCATATACCAAAAATGTCTTTCAGAGGTTTTTATAGCTGCTGAGGCCACATCTGAATCAATTTTGCAATAAGAATTTAAATCGTGCCACAATTTTAGGTCATTTACTGCAGCATCACCTGCATTGGTAGCTGATAACCAGGGTTGTATATAAAAAGCGATGTGAATGTGCAAAAGCGTTCAAGATTTTTTATTTTTTTGGAATCGTACCCAAGTTGACCACTGAAAGCAAACATTTTAGCCGCATACAAAATGTACGCCCTCCACCTTGCATGGTGATATGCTCCTGGCTTTAACCAATGCACACCACGAGACGGAGTCCCTCCCAAGAGAATAAGCATAAGTTCCGCACACTCTTTGTAATCTTCTCTTGGTAATGATTTTTTGTCAGAACTTTGGGTCAACGTTTCTTGAAGAAATTTTTTAACATCTTCACATCGAGATTTTAAGAATCGATCTTTAAATTCAAGAATTTTGAAATTTTCTTTGTTGATGGTATTCCAAAACTTCTGAAAATTTTTAAAATCTAAATTATTTGGACTACTTGTATCGCCGAAAAGTTTTGACCAAACTGCTTGCAAGATTATTTCCAGTATGTGGTGTCTACAAGCAAAAAAGAAAAGTTCTTTTTGGAGTAATTCTTCTAATTTTACACAGGCTCCATTTTTCCAGCCGAAGTTGGACGCCGTAGTGTCAAAAACAAGACCATATATATTGGATTCGACTTTCCATTCAGCTACTAGAGAATGAGTAGCATTCGCTTGTGTATTACCAGTGCCATCGACGATTTTTGGAACGCCAAGGAGCTTTCCCTCTTCATATCCTGGGGCACCAGATATCAGCACTCCTAATCTTTCATCATCTTCATGCAAAATTTTTCCATCTCAATGAAGATTACAAAATTTTGGGCATACAAAATTACTTTTGATTTCTTCGCCTTTTTCTTGCCGCACTATTTTACTTGCTGTCCTCGTACTTGTTTTAGACAACGTGCTATTCTCCAAATCAACTCCCCCCTCTGTTGCGATGGCAGCCATAAATGCAGTTCTTTGGCCAGAAGATAAATTTAAACGATCAGCCATTTCAGATATTTTTTTACTTTGGAATGGGTTTCGTGGAAGTTATAGTGTGACAGTTTTCGAACGCTTTCTTTTTGATTTTTTATCAGAATTTGAAATTACATTTTCATCACTATCACTACCATCTAGTTCTAAATAATCTTCATCAACAATGTCTATCTCATCGTTAAGTTCGCTAGTTGAAGCCTCTTGTAGCTTTCTTCTTCGCATGTCTGTCTCCATTCTGTAAGTGAAATTTTTTTCCCTATTCCTTTTAGCTTGAACCTTTTTTGAATACTTTTTATCTTCGGATCCCAAAAGAACTTTTCTACCCTCTTTCATTGCATTTATGAAATCAATATCCTCTTTTTTCTGTTCTGTCGTCCTCAACCGATCAGTTTGAACTCTGCGTTCAGCATCTTTATGGGCAATGAAAAAATAGGAGTCAAGGTCTTTAAAAAAATTTTCTTCCTTTACCTTGTTGGAATTGGAACCTTTCTTTTTTTGGAGTTTCCTATAATTCTCGTAAAGGTCTAAAATCTTTTTCTTGACTTTATCTTTACGTTGTGTTTCGATTCCTGATTTCATCCACTGCTTTTCTGTATCTTCTAATACTTTTTCAGCAATTGTACCGTTAAAATTTATAAATTTCTCTTTCTTCATTGGTCCATCTTTTAGGTAGAAAAAATAGGGTAAAATGTCCCCCTTCGTAGGGATTCGAACATCAGAGAGTTTTTCGATAGGCTTTTCTATTAGCCATATTATATCATCTTTTCTTAAGGAAATATTTAAATTATCCTTTGATTTTTTATTTGGATCATCTTCATTATTATTACCGTTTCCGTCTGCCATTGAAACGTAATTAATTATAGCTCTTCTTGACAAAAAAAATAAGTATTAAATTTTGTAATAATTATTTAAGCTTATATAAACTCAAGTAAAACTACGATTTATTTAATAGATACGCTATTTATGATAGGTAAATCTGAAAAAAAATTAAAAAATGTAAGTATTAAGTATAATAAATTAATTCAATATAGCATATTTTTCAGCTGCCTGGTGGCAAGGCTTAGTATGTTTCAATGTAGCTAATATTTTTTTCTGGCATTAATATGATATAAAAGAATGAGAAGAAGCCCGGGAAGCAAAGTTTTATGAGCTTTTTTCAACATCTTTTAATTTTCGGAGCACCCTACTAAATAGCCCTCCCAATTTCCCCTATCTTTAATAAAAAAATAAGGGAAGTTGGTGTGTTATTTAGTTTAGGTTAAGGTAGCTCGGTATTCCTAGTCGAGTACTGGTAGTTCCCAAATGCGAAATCTCTGAATTTAAAAAGACCTCCGAATAGTTAATTAAATTAAAGTATGGATACTCTGCTATGTACTGTATTTGTTGATTATATTCAGAGATAAAAGCAGCGATACATCTTTTTCGGCAAGTGCCGTAGGAATTTACAGCTGGGTCTGGTTTCAGAGCACCGAGTGTTTGTCAGTATGAAAATGCTTGGGAGTTAAACTTTGAAAGAAGTCCATAAAGAAGGACGACAGAGGGAATCGGCTGGAATGAGATTGGGGTGGTGATGTTTGTTTTTACTTGTAAGTTTAGTTAAAGCACTGTAAGGATTCTGTTTCAGAGCATACGAAGTTCTCAGCCTTTTTCTTATTTTTTTACTCACAGTATTTTATTTACTGGGGTAGTGTGGGTAGTATGGAAGGTGTGGGGAAGGTGTGGGGGCATGTGGGAAACTCCAACCCGTCAATTTTTGGTGGGTCCCGCCAGCTAAAATTTGTCGGCGCATGAACTACATACAAAAATGCACTTTGCTTCTCGAGTATATATTTTATTGTTAAACCATGAAGCACCTCTTTTAGTTTCATATGAAAAACTCTTGTTCTAGTTTTTAAAATGCTTCAATAATTTCAGCGATTTCAGTCCGTCTTGGAATGTAAGTAAACGTAATAAATAGACTCGGCTTCCCAAATTTTCTCACAATTGCCATAAAATCTTGCTAACTCTGCTGCATTGCTCTTAGGCTGCCTTGATAATGACACTAATTTGACCGCAGATGTTTTGTATTTATATTCCTAAGCCTGTTTTTACATATGGACAGCTTTATGTAGCTTTTTCTAGAATCTAGAGCGAGAAGTTTTGATTCTGTTAAAGTCTTTGGGGAAAGAATTGTTAGAAATCTTGTATTTAAAGAAGTAATGTTGCAATAAAGATACTAATTTGACCACAAATGTTTTGTGGGTCTCTGCTAGTAACTCTTAGTCTAAGCTACCATGAACTACTTTTAACTTTTAATAATGATATTTATATCTCAAATCAATAGAATATCTAGACAGAAAATGCACACATACATGATACATATTAAAAAGTTACTAAAAATGCAATCAAACTTGGTTAATGAATCACACTTCCATACAATACTATTCAAACTCAATTTTCTTTAACTTTGAAGCTTATAAAGGAGGACTATAGAGGGAATCGACTGGGATGAGATTGGGGCGGTAATGTTCACTTTTTCTCATAAATTTAGTTGAAGCACTGTTTGGGTCCTGTTTCAGAGCGTTGGGAGTTCTCATCCTTTTTATTTATTTTTTGTTTTTCATTTTATGTTATTTCATTTCGTTGATGGAAATTCTCAGGAGTCAAACCCTTTTAATAGTTATGTTTACTTCTTGTGGGAGACCTCTCTCTCTCTCTCTCTCTCTCTCTCTCTCTCTCTCTCTCTCTCTCTCTCTTTTCTGTTGCTACCTCTTATTTTCATGTCAATATAAGGGGAGTTCGTTACAGAAAGGGGGAGTTAGTTAGGATAGAGATGGAGTTAGAGTGCTTCCTTTTGCTAATAAATGTAGAAGAAGGCGTTGCCCTGGCCTGGTTCTAGAACACTGAAAGTTCTCAGAGACAGGAAATGGAAGAGTGTTCAGAAAATGGGTCAAAACTTCCAAAGGGATATATACAACTTAAGGTAAGCTACTTTGGGGACACACTGTAGGGCTGTTAGTAAGCTAATTTTCTTATCATGCGAAATAATGAAATATTCATATTTTTTGTCTGCTTTTTCTGTGCTTCCTTTTGTATTGTAGGGAGGCTCATATAGCTTTGAGATTATTCGACCGTTTTTCTGGAACCCTCAACATAACCTGGAGCACACCAGGTCCCTTTTACGCTCGTCTGCGTAAACACACACACACACACAGTGTGTTCTCCTTCTCTTCAAACATTCCTGCTGTGAGGGAATTTTTTACAGTTTACATTAATATTCAGTCTAGAAGTCAAGTGGTCTTTGCCCTTCCACGATGCAATGATACCTTCTCTTTTTAATAAATAAATAAATAAAAAGTCCTTAAAAAAATTAATGGTATACAGTGCCAGAAAAAGTTTGCATAAAAATATAAAATTTCTGTAAAGAATAAAAAATTACTGAGTAATGATCATGTTTTGTTTTTGAAATTTATATACTGTCAAGAAAGAAAATTAAATATCCAAAGAAAAACAATATACCAATTTGTAATTTTTTCATACATTTTAACAAATTTCATTCTTCTAGGCTAACTTTTTTCTGCAACCATACATTAGAGTATGTAGTGTAGCGTTTCATGCTATCCTTTATTTTATTCTTTCTTCTAATGACTGGTTACAAGATATAAATGCACATAAAATATGAAAGCACTCTGAAGCTTTTCTTTTCAATCATGTGATGCGTGAGATGTAAGGGAAATTTGAACCATGGCTGTTAACTTACACTCTCTCTCTTCCTCTTTATGAAGGGTTCGGACTATAGTGGATTTAATTTCCTCAGAAGAGTTCCTTGTTCCATGCACGGTCTGTGTGTATCATAAAAAAATCTCAGGGGACCATTCTCAGTTCTATCCCATATATATATATATATATATACACATTTAAACTGCAAACACGCAGTATAATTAACGTAAAGAACGACGCTTGTATAGGAGAATATTCGGCGTAAGATGAGAGCGAGAGAACGAAACAAATGAAAAATGAAGTAACCACCCGGGAATCGAACCTGGGATCTTCCGATTGCCGGTCAGATATGATAACCATTACACCACGGGCCTCACTCAATCAAATGTCGTAATTCCTCTACATACGCGCAGAAACCAATGCCCCCAAGGGGGCACCTCCCGCATGCCGTACATTATATACATTTAAACTGCAAACACGCAGTATAATTAACGTAAAGAACGACGCTTGTATAGGAGAATATTCCCCGCAAGATGAGAGCGAGAGAACGAAACGTGTTTGCAGTTTAAATGTATATAATGTACGGCATGCGGGAGGTCCCCCCTTGGGGCATTGGTTTCTGTGCGTATGTAGAGGAATTACGACATTTGATTGAGTGAGGCCCGTGGTGTAATGGTTATCATATCTGACCGGCAATCGAAAGATCCCGTGTTCGATTCCCGGGTGGTTACCTCATTTTTTCATTTGTTTCGTTCTCTCGCTCTCATCTTGCGCGGAATATTCTCCTATACAAGCGTCGTTCTTTACGATATATATAATATATTATATATATATATATATATATATATATATATATATATATATATATATATATAGGGGAGAGCGGAGTCAGTTCGCCATTGGCATTGGGGTACTTTCGCTATATCCGCATTTAGACAAAGTAACTGTTTATGCGCACGCGCAGATCTATTTAAGAAACCAAACTATCATTATTTTATCAGTTTGTAACAAATAAGAGGGTAGACTGCACAATGTAGGCCGGGTCTAAATTTTATATTGAAAAGGTACGTATTGTGAGTGGTTTGAATGGAACACAGGAACCCCCTCATAAATTATTTTCGCTGTTTAAAGCCTCCTACCCCTGGCACAATTTTTCACTTTTTGACCTATATTGAAGAATATTCCATTTATTTGAGACTTACTCTAGTACATTCAGGTTTTATGATGACATAAATCTTTATTAACGTATAATGTTTAATTTAATAATGTACAGTATTAGGAAAATTAATTAAGTACAACAATATATTCAAAAGAAAAAATTAGAGGCATAATAAATGTGCTAAAATTCAATTAACTTTTTCATTGCCGTTCAGTTGTGGTGCCCATATTTGCGTGAGAATATTGATAAGTTGGAAAGGGTTCAGCATCACGCCACGAAACTAATTCCGTCATTGCGCAACAAGTCTTACGAAGATAGGATTAAAGAGTTAGACTTGCATTCACTCGAAACTAGGAGATTAAGGGGGGAGCTTATTGAAGTTTTCAAAATCGTTAATAAAATCGATAACGTAAATTTTGACAAACTGTTCACTTTCGATTATAGCAATATTCGTAATAACGGATTTAAGTTGCGTGGCAGACGATTCATTACTCTGGGGCAGTGGTGGCATTCAGCCGGTTCGCACCGGTTCGTGCGAACCGGTTCCTAAAATTTCTCGAGTTCGATTTGGAGGCGATTTGGAAATATTTAAAAGGAAATTAAATAAAGAATTTCAATAAAAACATTTTTTAATTTTCATTTCTGACACGGGAGGGAGAGGAGAAGGGGGGAAGGGGAGGGGAGGGGAGGGCGAACCGGTTCTTAAAATTTTTGAATTCCACCACTGCTCTGGGGGTGATGGTCCGGGATGAGTCTGTTGACGATTAATGCTAGCTTGTGACATACGAGCGTGTGATATACCAGCAATAAAATTATTAAAAAAAAAATTAGACAAAACGAACGTAGATGTAACTCGTAGCGTAAACTAACCAACGTTTTGTTATACTCTACCTACTTTTTTTTTTCTTATCCTCTCCTTGCATGTCTGTAACTCTCTTTACTTGCATGTCTGTAATTTGCATGGTATGATAGTGTTTGAGTTACGACTGTGTTTGCATGGTTTGTAAGCGTTCTTATTTTACTTCTTTTCATCTTTCACCCTTTTCCTATTCTCTTTGACTATTTTTCCGACTTGTCGGAAGTGGCCGGCGGATGATGATGGTGAGTCTTTCTTTCTCTTTTTCTGAATGAATGTTAACCCACGAATGATAGGTTTTGCTACTTAACCCCTTATTCTCCTCTTTTAACCCCCTCCTCTTTCCTTTCTCTCGGGCTAACCTTAGAGTGGATCGTATGGTCTTTGTTAGCCTTAGCTTCTGTAGATCTGTAGATCACATCAAAAGGGAAGAAATTTTCAATATCATTAGCAAATTTTATTTCATATGTTTCTTACTCATTCCATTGGGTCTTCCATTCAAACTTGGGCAGTTTTCGCCTTGATTCTAATGAATTTAAAATAAACTTTTGACGGTTGTCAGACCTATTTTTTCCTGACATGTCTTTGTTACTAGGTTCACTGCCATTTCCACACTTTGACTGTGGCATGGAAAAGAAGCTATCTCCAGTGGCTTACATCGAGCCTAGTAGTTCATCGTCGCTAAAATTGTTTAGCAGCGGTGGAGTAGTAATGATCTCTTTTTGCCAGTCGATCATCTCGGTGTAGTCAGTAGAGTGGAAATTGAGGGTTCGAGGCAACTCAGAGTTTCTGGTACCTGAAAATCCTGTTCTTGAAAGGATGATTTTCTGAATAGCTTGCTCCCTAATTCCTAGTCTCGTCAGTTACCATTGATATGAGTATATTTTCTGGGTGGGCAAAGTAGACGTTATTCTTTAATATTGGTTCTATGATTGATCTATGCTGTTCATCTAAATTTCGAAGTAAGCACATTAAATGCCAAAAGTTATATGCACCATCAGTTGCATTAGGATGAAATTTTATCCAAAACCACCCTGGAACATAGAACTGCATAATAATCTTCACTATATCTTGAAGGTTTTTATTGGGATTTGGCGCTGAGATATATAATCGAAGGACCCTGATGGCTAGAGTTAGCCAGCGAGCATGGTGAAGGGTACCTGGGGATCGAGTGGACAGGTCTTGAGAAATGTCTCCAGTTTGCACTGCCAGACACATATCATAGAGATATCTTTGATCACTGCTTAGCTCCTTCACAACATTTGCTGGAATTTCTTTAATGTTTCCTTTTACGCGAGAATATTTGACTACCTCCAATTTTGTTAAATCTGTTTTCAGTTTATTCCCAATTGAACCCACAAAAGTATTTGGACCTGTTGTTTTATCACCAATGGCTTTGTAGACGTGCATAAAAGGCAGCTCATTCAAATGCAAGAGGCACACCAACCACTGCGCTGGTCTGTTAAGATGAATTTCAACCAGTTTTATGGCTCCACCAACTTTTCTTGTATTTACAGGAGTACCGTCACACAGTAAAACTTTGATAGTATCTGTGCTGTTCAAATCAGTAATAATAGTTATCAACTCTTCTGTTATGCAGCGAGCAGTTCCATTATCTGGTGTGACATGGTCTACATAGATGCTTCCAGGTTCTTTCACAATAACATAGTGTTCTTCTTTTATCTTTCCACTTTTAGTTAATGTGTTATCTTTCCTTCCATCAAATCCAAGACACTCCATCTTTAGATTTTCGGATTTAGACCTAAAAGTATTTGTTTCACCCATGCGATTTCTTTCTCTTTCTAATTTCTTTCTGTCAAGCATGTTGGTGTGGTTAAGAATCCCCATATCTTTTAAAGCTGCATTGACTGCTTGTTGTAGCTGCAGCTCTACAACTTACACGATAACGATCTGCTGTTAATGCTACTGTAGGTATTTACACGAGTGCCTGTTTTGAATATTCTCAGTCAATTCTAAATCGGTCTCATAATCTACATCCTGATTCTCTGAATCCATGTCTTCTTCGGTATTTTCTATAAATTCCGATGGTAAAACATTGGTGGCTTCAGTCATTTCTTCTTGTGCTTTTAGTTGACGGTTTTGTGCTTCTTGGGCTCTTGCTAAAGATCTCTTCTTTGTTGAACTAGCTATGCGATCAATTGGTCCTAACTGATTTTTTATTTGTTTTTGACCCACAAAAGACTCCCATTCTGCCATTGGTATTTTATCCTTACACCTGCAAGATTTCCTATCAGTTCCCTTATCATAACATTCACAAGAAGATATATCAAACATTTCATCATACTGAGCTACTTTTAAGGCAAAACTTTCATTTCTTTGATGTAACGGCACCTTATCCAAATGTCTTCAATATCTTTTACAACAACCCTGTAACAATCATTAGCAGTTGCTGATCCTTTTGACTTAGCTTCTTCACGACGGCGCACAAAAAGGTAGTGTCTCACAACATCTGCTTTTGAAGGAGTCATGGCTGCTGGGAATTCCGTAGGATATCCAAAGGCTGCATTTGAGGACTTGCTTCTAGTAGTCATAGTTTATATTCAGAAGTAAAATCAAATTATATGTAATTTATAATTTATGATAATACAAATTATATGTAATTTATAATTAAAGATAATTCAAATTATATGTAATTTATAATTTATGATAATTCAAATTATATGTAATTTATAGTTTATAATAATTCAAATTATAATTAAAGCAAATGCAAATTATTTCTATTTATCTGAAAAATTATTTCTATTTATCTGAAACAAAAATATCAAGCATTAAACAAACAACTTATCATGTAACATGACAACATTAAACATATGCAAATATGAAGGTAAAAAAGGGAGGAGGGGCATGTGATAGGGGTAGTAGTAGGGTAGCACATGCTTGATTATTTAATATTTTGTTAAAGTGATTAAAAAAACCTTCTCACAGAGTGTACTTTTTAAGAAATAAAATTTTTTCCCCATTTAAATATATGCAAATATGAGGGTAAAAAAAGTGGGGAGTATGTACTAGGGGTAGCAGGGGTAGTACATGCTTGATATTTTAATATTATGTTAAGCTGATAAAATGAAACTTCTCACATAGTGTACTTTTTAAGGAATAAAAAATTTCCCATTTTCGACCCTACCTACAGTGCACAGTTAAATCGCGGATAAGAAAAAATTATTTTGTCGTTTTATGAGATTTTTTTCGAGGCACCTTCGCCTCTGCTCGCCTGTTTAGCGAAGGTGCCCCTCCTCAAGGAGAATCTAAGTGTTATTAGATTTAGATACTATGCCCTATTCAATGTTCATTTTCAAGATAATAAATTCATCGCAATATTTTTTAGCATTTTCTACTCCCATTTTGTCTAATAATTTCTTCTCTACATAAGTTAGCTTCAGACAAAGGTGCCCCTAAGTATGACGAAAGTACCCCTATAGTGTGGCACATTCACCATCTTGGTATTTTTAACTGAAATGACTAAGTCAAAGAAATATCTATATTTTGAAAAGATATTGATGACATGTGTGTTTCACTCCCTGAACTTTAAAATAGTTTTACTATCCACTTCTTTCATCAATTATATGAAAATTTTAAGGCATTAAAAAAAGGGTGGCGGACTAACCCCGCTCTCCCATATATATATATATATATATATGTGTGCGCCTCAGTGGTGTAGTGGTTTGTGTCACTGACTACGAATCCATCGGTTCCAGGATCGAGACCCGGTGACGGCAGCCGGCGTGCAGCAAAACCGAGCTGTTCATCCTTCCATACAATAAAGAAATTGGTTGGTAGATAAATGGGTACCCTGCGTAGCCTAGTGGTTAAGACGCTGGGCTGCTGGTGGGGCGTGGTTCGGATTCCACGTTAAACTGTAGGTCTCAGGTGGAGTTAAAAACTTGACTTTCCTCAGAATGATCAATTAGGGCTGAAGCAAACCAGAGGTTAACTAAAGGTGTATGAATTACAGCATTTTAAGAGAAATAATAAGGTTTTTAAGAAAAATACAGCATTTTAAGAAAAATAATAAGTACTTTCTCAGTAAAAACTAAAAAATAACAAAATGATACAATATAAAACTAAAAAATTATACTGTATAAAACTATAAAGATACAATTATTAAAAGGACGTTACTTTTGCCGCACCCGTTTTATATATATATATATATATATATATATACAGGGTGGGCCGTAAGTTTCAATACATAGGAAAAATAAACATTTTGTTATGGACAACCATTTTTATATTAATATGCTCTACATGGTTGCCATTGTTTTGAAAACACATTTCAATACGTGTTCCCCACTGTTGATGAACACGCATTAGCACAGTTGACGTTATGCTTGTAATGGCGTTGGTGATACGTTCCTTTAGATGATTTATGTCTCGTATCTTTTCCTGATACAGCATGGCCTTCAAGTGCCCCCAAAGATAGAAATCAAGGGGGTGAGATCTGGGGATCTGGGAGGCCACTCCACAGGACCACGCCGACCAATCCAAGCATCCGGAAACTGCTGATCCAAATACCGACGCACGTGAAGACCATAATGAGGTGGAGCTCCATCTTGCTGGAAGTAAACTGGGAAGTTACCTTCCTCGTTTAGCAGGGATGGGAAAATCTCTTCTTGCAACATGTTAAGATACCTTTCGGCATTAAGATTTCCACTGACAAAAATTGGTCCAATAATTCTGTCACCCCATATCCCGGCCCACACCATCACTTTACCGGCACCTTGCATCTTCGTCGGACTCAGCCAGTTAGGGTTAGCATTACTCCAATAACGTATGTTTTGCCGATTAACCTCTCCATTGACGTAAAAATTTGCTTCATCAGTAAACAAGATCTTACGTCAAACGCATATTCTTAGGGTATCTGAAACATAAAAACAAACGTTTAATTTTTCCTATGTATGGAAACTTACGGCCCACCCTGTATATATATATATATATATATATATATATATATCAGTGGTGGACCTGATATCCGCATCCGCATCATTTTTAACATCCGCATCCGCACTTCTGACTGCGGATGTTATGCGGATATTACTTCTAGTAAATTATGCAATTTACAATTAAATTAGCTTATAAAGTAGCTTATAAGGCCCAGTCATGCACATTTCATGTAAAGTATTAATTACATTGCACAACAAATTTTCGGTTCAGAAAAAAAACGGGAATAACATTCGGTCATTCTTAATATTTCGAGTGTGCTGATTCCAAATCTGAAAATAGTTTTTTTCTATCACGTCACGTTTTTTTTGTAATGACTGCTTAAAATCTTCATACCAAAAAATAAGAATATATTGATAAACAGATAGGCTTTATCATATGGAACAGTTTAATTATTGCTATACTTCAACATATATGCACAAAATTAACATCAAACACTCGTATTATACTGTTTTCAATTCATTATTTGTATTTATGCTGGCGTTTGTGTGATGCTTCTGGTTGATCACGCTTTAAATTCCAGCAGAAATCGGCCAGAATAGCAGGACTCCACTTCCCTTTGTATCGGCTCTCCATTGTGGCTATATCCTGGTGGAATCTCTTCCCGTGTTCGTCGCTAACAGCAGATGCGTTTTCCGGAAAGAATGAGAGATGTGAAAGCAAAAAATGAATTTTCAATGACATCTTACATCCGAGACGTTGGTATGAGTTGATAAGTTGATCCACAAGTGCAGCATAGTTGTCGTATTTAGTCTTTCCTAGTAGACCGCTGCACACGTTTTTGAATGCACGCCAGGCTGCCAATTCAACCTTATCCATCACCGCTTCAAAGTGTTCGTCTAGCATGAGTTGGCGAATTTGAAGGCCGACGAATATGCCTTCTTTAATCTTGACATCACTTATTTTGGGGAATTTTTCCTTTAGATACTTGAAGGTAGGCTTATCCTGTTTCGCCTCCTTTGCAAATTGTTTCATCAGCCCTAGTTTTATGTGAAGTGGCGGCAAGATAACCTTTTCCTTTCGTACTAGTGGTTCGTGAATAACATTGTGAGATCCAGGTGAGGAATTGTCTCGCGGCGGCCATACTGAGCGTGTGTAGTGTTCAGACCTTGCTCGGCTATCCCACTTGCATAGGAAACATATGTATTTCATATAGCCAGTTTGCAATCCAATGAGAATAGCCACAACCTTCAAATCTGCGAAGATAAGCCATTCATGTTCATTGTATTTTATACAGTCCAGAATAAAAGCAACTTTGTCATACGTTTCTCTCAAGACGACTGAATGAGCGATCGGAACAGAAGGCATTGTGTTCCCATTGTGTAGCAGTCCACCCTTAACACTGTACAGAGATGCATAATGAACAATCTCCACTGATTCGGTTCATAGCACAAACCCAGAGAATCGAACAGACCATGTATATCAATGCAATAAAGATTGTTCTTCATTGTGAAATATTCCTGCAAATCCAAGAAGCGCTTTCGGAATGCTGTAATTCGTACGTCTTCCGCCAGCAGATTCCATTCTTGTAGACTTGAGGCCAGCAGTTCACTTTGTTGCTTGGTAAGTATTAAATCACGGACCAAATCATTGAGTTCAGGTTGCGTGATGAGATGTTGTACTTCCTTGGACTCGACTTGAGCTTCATAGCATTCGCCGTCTGATTCCGATTTGTCAGAGTCTGTGTTATCGATGGACATTTCGGATGGAGGACGAAAGATGGGAGTAGTGTGGGCGAAAAATGGACGAGTGCAAGAATGTTGCAGAGAAAATGAGCAATGTTGCAAATGGGAGTATGTTGCAAAGGGGGAGGGGTATGCAATGAAGGGGGAGGGGCATGCAATGAAAGGGGGTTGGGGTATGCACTGAAGGGGGGTTGGGGTATGCAATGAAGGGGAGGGGGTATGCAATGAAGGGGGAGAGGGGAGGGAGAGGGGAGGGGTCTTCGGGGTGGAGAAGATGGGATGTCCTTACCCCGCAAAGGGAAACCTAACCTAAGTCTTAACCTAAGGAGGAAGGAAAGAGTTCTTTATTCCGCAACAGTTCGCATCATCATGAGGGTCCCAAAGCCAAGCAGGTCTTATATAGAGGAAGGTTGAGTTGCCAGATATCCCTTTTTATTTTAATTGTTCAGGTGTACATTATTAGGGTGAGTTGCTAGATATCACCATTTATTTTAATTTTTATTTATATTATGGAGATTTGCTAAATACCACCATTTATTTTATTTTTTATTTATATGAGGATACTTGTCAGCTACCACCATTTATTTTAATTCGCACGAGTAGCCGTTTTTAAAAGCAAGAGCAACTTTTCCTTAATATTATTTAGAAAAAAATTCAGTAGACAATTGGCAAAAAGAATTCGTTCTATTAACATATCTCTTAGATTAATATTCAATTTACCATTCGTTTTCACTAAAACCTTAGAATGTACACCGTCTATTTACTTTTGACAATCCTTGAGCAATTTTTTTCCTTAACGTTATTCAGAAAAAAAAATTCACTATGCAATTGACTTAGCAAAAGTAAATCGAACCGTTAACATATCCTCTTAGATTAATATTCAATTTACCAGTCGTTTTCATTTATTCTAAAACCTAAGAATGTATACCGTCTATTTACTTTTGACAATCCTTTCTTCTCCGAATTAAATAAAACGCCATTACAGCATTCTGTTTATTCAGACGAAGAAATATACATGGAATGATCAAAAAAATAAAAAATAAAAAATAATATAAGATATACGAAACGTATAATCGTTGTGGAAAATTAAGCAGCCTAAAAGGGGGTTATCTTTACGGCTACCTGAGTCCACCCTTACCTCAGGTTCGAAAAGGTATTGTTTGAATAAAACTTAGGGCTCACAAAACTTGGATGCTGTTAATTGTTTAAACATATTCACTTGAAGGAAATAATTCTTAAGGGAAGCTTAACTCTTTATGTGATAGATTTAACTTTGTTTAGTTTAGACTAAGTTGGATACATTTAAATTTGTTTAATTTAAATTGATAAATAAGTTAGTCTTTAACAAGCCTAACTATAAAGTATCGATTTAGGTTGCAACGTTATGCAAATGGTTGTTCCACAGTATATATCGCTAGTCAGATTAAGCTCGTGAATCGCAATTAACTCGTTTCAAGCTGATAACCCCAGTCAACCTGTCGGAGGTTCAATTTGACGATCGTTAGTGAAATTCCAAACCAATCTAAATAGCTACCCATGGATGGTTCTCCTCGTGTAAGACAATCCACAATGGCGTTCTCAAACACTTGGGTCAACGATTAACACCCGGGTATAAACATATACATATGTAGAAATTAGAGTGAGGCGTCAAGCTTCGCTTCCATATACGAGTACAAGTGAATCAGCGAGAGATATGATAAAGGTTCCGCTGACTGAGAATAAAGAGCTTAAAAGGAATTCTAAATCTTAAAAGAATTCGATTTATTACAATCATTAGTGAATGATGTTAAATCTTGGCATTTTATTATAAAGCGAAGTTAATTGAAATGATTACCGGCTAAAATTACGGAATCAAGACCGAAACGTATTACTCGTATGAGAGTTTCGAACCAACTAAGATGGCGACTCAAGCTCCTTTCGCTGGCAATAAAGCGCGTCAGAGCGCGCCAAAAGAGAAGTATAACATTGTCGCCCAGAATTTCCAGATGCTGAAAAGAATTGAGTGTCAGTACTCTGGCGGACGTACGACTTTGGCTCTGTTTTTAGCGATTGGTCGATATTTGTAAATGTTTTATATGCAGCCGATCAACGCTGTTTTTCTGAAATAATACAATATATATTTTATATATATATATATACTTTTAATAGAATACATAATTACCATGATCGAACATGAATCAATTATTCATTCTCGTCAATTTTGGTTGATTTTGTGGTTACGTTCCAATAGTTTTTATTGATTGCTCATATACTTCGATTATTTATGCCGTCAAGAGTATATTTCAAGAATACATGAACCCACTGCCTAAATATTTTAGACAATCGTCAACACGTTAAATATATTGAAAATAAATACATACATTTCAACTACCGCACAAATTAAAAAATAAGAAATACAAAACGTATAACCATCAATATAGCAATACAGGACATATATATATATATACACACACACACAATTATGTTAAATATATAAATACACTCACTTTGTTTTACGGCGAAAAACACTAAACTAACACTTAATCGAGTTTACAATCATATCTTTATTGCTTTGCACTATGCGGTTATTTTGAAAGTGTAATTTAAAAATATACAACGAAGGGTAAATAATATCATAATTAATTTTTATTGAATAGATAATGTAGAAATACCCCAACTATAATATCGGATCAAAACATTATTGAAATAATAGCCAATATAAAAATAACAAGAAAGGAAAGAGCATCAGAAAGAAGCAAATTCGAAATTTTTATTTTTCACACCAAAGGGATAAATTGGGGAGTTAACTTTATGCTCAAATGAAAGGAGTTAAGTTTCTTTAGAGTAATATTGAGCTGGTGAAGGAGAGAGTAGGTCTTCTCTTACAAACCATAGTTTTATAGTATTCAATTCTTGAGTGAAATCCTATCACTGCTAAATTTTACATATAAATTGTATGTCAGTAGGCATTTGAACGAGACGTTATTGTAACATTGAATTCAATGTGTAACATTAGCGTAACTTCTTCAGATTGATATATACTGCTAATAGCTGTCTGATGAAATTATGTTAACAAAAGAAATAACAGAAAACACAAGAAAAAACAACTGCATAGATTTGGTGATCACAAACATCAGTAACCTAATACTTTAAAAATTGCATTCTATTAAATACTTTTCGCCGATGTTCAGGATTTAATACAGGTTTTAAACTAGATTCAGTTTCATCAATTCGTCTCTGAAATCTTAATCTGTCCCGAGCACATTCTTCCAAATGTCCCCTTCTACAACAATCAGAACGGTATAAGTTAGTATATTATCACAGAATTTTACTTTTGGTGGCGATTTTGCAGCACAACTTTTCCAATTTCGTCATTCCATCTCCGGTTCACGATTTTTAACTCTTCTTCAGTTTTGTCAACGCTGTTTCCACGATCACTTACAAAGTCACTCATCAGTGTAGACCAGTGGTTCTTAACCTTTTTACTACCATGCCCCCTCTAGGAATTGGTCCTTCCCTCCACGCCCCCCTTCAATCAAAATAACATTCTCAATAACTTCTCAATATTAGCCCATGCTCTCGTTAAGAGAATAACAAATACAATTAGAGAAATTCCTGTTTCTAGGGGGGCGCGCCCCCCCGGTTAAGAACCACTGGTGTAGACAATGCTATGATTACCCTCAGAATTTTTGATGCAGTCTTTTCTTTGTGCTGACAATGAAATGTATTTACTTCACGAAGGTACACTACTCTGTTCCGAAACTTCTGATTTATTCATATTTGATGGACATACGAGAGATTGTACAACTATCAGCAGTTGACGTTAAATCTATTTATATGCTAAAGGAAGCCGTACTATTCCAATTAGTAATTTTTTTAACTTTTTACCAAAAAAATCTCCTAAAATATAGAAGTACAATGACACGCAAGCATGCATTCAAGCGAAACTTGTACAGAAGAATTTTTAATGTTTCCACTTTACTGTAGCTACCCCTATTAAATTTTCTGAAATCCAATTAGTAATTTTTTAAACTTTTTACAGATAATAATAATTAGTAGGTAAATCACGATCAGCTACTTTTATTATTACTTTGTTTCTAAACAAATTAGCTAACAGCGAAATCTTTACACTGTCCACAAGAGACAGGCAAAACGCCTCCATATTCTGCGCGGCAAAAGAATTAAGTATTTTACCAACATTGATAATAATAAAAGAATTACTGAGGATTTTTTACATTGTACACTGTTTTATTAAATCACTATACATTTGAAAACAGTTTAAGAATTTAATTAGCCATAAAACGAGTCCCACAAGAACCTTTAATTTATACATTAATATTAAAAGGAAAACTTTACAGTACCCTGACTTCTATTGCGAAGGAAAACTTTTAAAATATTCTTGATCACTAGGTTGTTAAGGGTGGAGATTTTCAAGTTGATCCGCCGAATCCGAAGGCGCAAGGTCTGGAGAATATAGAGGATGTGGAAGTTTTTCCCACCCAAACTCCTCAATTTTTGCAGAAGTGATCCGAGCGGTATCACTTGAGCGGTGATTGTTTGGTTGCGTGGTAAGGTTTCAAAGTGTATTACACCACCATTATCCCATCAAACACTAAGCAACACCTTCCGAGGGTGAAGATTTGGTTTTGGCTGTAGTGTCGCTGGTTCTCCGGCACAAACCCACTGTCGACGGCGCCTAACATTCTGGTACAGTATCCACTTTTCATCACGAGTCACTAAACGGTGCAAAAACGGATCTTGAAGTTCACGGGAATGAAGAGCTGTGCTAATGTTTACCCGCACTCTCAGATTGTCGACCGACAATTCATGTGGCACCCATTTTCCTAACTTAGGTACTTTCCCGAGTTGTTGCAAATGTCGATGAATGGTGGACGGGGATGAATTGAGTTTGTGGGCCAATTCTTCGACAGTTGTTAAACAGTCTTCTGCAAGTGCGGCTAACAGCTGGTCATCATGAAACTCAGCAGGGTGTCCAGAGCGTGCTGCATCTGCAAACAGCAGTCACCATTCCTAAACTTTTGAAACCATCTTTGACATTTCCTCACATGCAGAATATTGTTGCTATAAACGTTCTGAATGTTTCACGTTGCTTCAGTAGCACTATTCCCTTTTTTGAACTCGTAAAGCATCATATGCCTGATATGCTCTTCTGATACCGCCATGTTTATGAGGGGTTCGCATAAAGCAAAACACACGTCTTCACTGGTCAAGGTCTGTAAAGTATGTAGCGAAACATGATAGATCTCTTCTTATATATAACCTTCGGAAAATTTATGCTTAAACCGAGTAGGACTAGTTTAAACTTAATCTACCGTAAAAAACGACATTTCTTATGGGATGACCTGATATATATATATATATATATATATATATATAGTTTCTGAATTCCAATTAGTAATTTTTTAATCATTTTACAAAGCAAAGGCGCTCATTACAAAACATTATAATCAAGCCACAAAGCTCATAATTTTTACCCCATCTTTATATACAGCATATTTATCTGATATCAACAATGTTTCAAAAACCGAAAAAACAGACTTCAAATACTAACCCATACAAAATATGAAATCAACTAGTTATTTATAATTTTCGTATAACTTCCGTGATCATGCGGAAAGCATCACAAGAATTGTACTGAATATTTACATAAAAACTAAAAAAAAGAAAAGAAATTTTATATTCAGTGAAACCTGCATTGCTGTGTTTGAATGTACCAAAGCCAAACTTTAAAATGGACATGGGTGCATTTTAAATGCGTTTTCCATGTACGATCACCAATGAACCTCAACAAAAGATAAAAAACGAAGCTTTGAGGCATTCAGCAAACCAAATGTCGAGAAAAGAAATATTTTTAGTTTCCTTTCTGAAGTAAACGCTGCTTAACAATGCATTTTATCTCTCGTTAGCTTAATTTACCATACCGCATCCGATAGGTTAAACTGCACAGAAAATAATATTTATTTTTGTATTTCGAATGAACTTTCACATCACTGAGACCATTTCTCTCTCTCTCTCTCTCTCTCTCTCTCTCTCTCTCTCTCTCTATATATATATATATATATATATATATATATTATATAATATTGGAAGAATATTCCAGCCATAAAAAATGAGAATGCGTTGTAAGACAAATAAAAATGAACTCTCTCTCTCTCTCTCTCTCTCTCTGTATCACACAAATGTTTCAGTAACATCTATATAGAATTACTTAAACCAGCAAGTAAAAATAAAAAATATTCCAAGGCTTTTCGTGTGTTCAGAAATACATCTCGTCAGTGTACGATTGCTCACTCTTTTACGTCGTAATTTCATTGAGATTATTCAAGCTCGTATACAGTGTTTACATTGCCTATAAGATCTGTGGCACGTGAAACATACTGCTTTCAGAAGATGTGAGCAGTTCCTCTGTGAATCAGTTTAAGTAAAGGATAGAAAGAAATCTACATCTTATTTGAAGTTGTACATCCTCGTATGGGGACAATGCTTTTGAGGTAATTCTTTCCTTTGAAACTCTCTCGAATATGGTGGATAATCGTGGTAGACATGTTCCAAAAGTACATAAAATTATATATATATATATATATATATATATATATACGTATATGATGGCTTTCGCAACTAAATTCATCCTCTATATATGTTAACCCCCCGTCTATGGCCCTGAGTCGGTTCGGATCGACGGGGGTTCTAGATGGGAGGCAGCAACGGATATTTCTTCTATAACATTCTAATTCTTTTCGCTCGCTTTAGGGTTGGCAGTTATTAATTCTTCTCTTGCTATAATACTCTGATACTTTCTCTGAGACTAAAATTATCGACTTTTCTTTTATAACTTATCGACTTTACTGACTAAGTTCTTCTGAAGATAGCCCAACTCGAGGGGGAAAATAAAAAGTTTCTGTTACTGTAATTTACTTCTTAAAAATTTACAGGTAGTGGTCTGAATTTTACAGGGGTAGAGGTTCGACCTCTTTCGACCATGGCTCAGGCCGGAATCTAAAAAGTCAAGGAAGCAAGGGGCCTCTGCCCTCTCCCCGCAGCGAGGCTGCTAACAAGGGAGTCTCGTAGCAGTGACCAAAGAAAAGTCCCGTAATGAAGTGAAGTTCATTTTACAAATACATGTATAATATAAGCCTAAATGTTGGGGGAAGGCAGTTGAAGGTTAAGTTCCCCCCTTTTAAACACATGATCAGATGTTTGAAAGATTCTAAATAAAAATAAAGAAAATAAAAATAAAAACTAATCGTATTTTTTTGCCGAGTCTTCATTTCTGAAGGCGATATCACTTCGTAGTAGTACATAAGTACAATTTAAGTACACCACTGAGCACATTTTCGTTTTGGTCTATTCCAATTATGATTGCGATTATGGATTACTTCACATTCGTTTATGATTGTCCATTACAGTTCTATTAAAGTACATTCTTACATTATATATTAAATCATTACATTTAATTACAGTTTCAATGAAGTACATTACAAGTTATTATTAATTACAGTTTCATTAAAGTACATTACGTTATATTAAATTAAAGTATTACAGTTAATTACAATTAAACAGTTACTATAACTTTGTTTTGTTTTACAGTGTTTCATATTAATAGACAATTAAGATGTTAGAAATATAATACAAAGTACATGGGCACATACGGTATGGATTTATATACAACATAATATGTTATATTATGTTATAATATGTTATAAATTTGAATCAGAGCGAAAGATTTTTATCTTAGAAGCGTTCGCTTCTGTCGTAGTTAGCGGAATTTGATCACTTACCTCAGCATTTTCGAGTTCATTGCGGGAGGTGATATAAATAAAAATAAAAATAAAAAAAATAATACGAGAACGTAGTTGTGCGTTTTCGAACGAATGCATAAAGTTTTGCGTTTCAGAGACTGACACGAGTAAAAATGAATATTTAATAAAATTTTTATAGGATAATGGTCAAGATAAGATATGGACGTATAGATGAATATGGTTGAATAATAATATTTATACTGCATAACACCACAACATTATTATTAAAGAATTTACCATACATTGAATACGGAAGATGTCCAAATACTAAGCACATGATTCAGTGTAAAAGGTATGGGAAACGTAGAGAGAATTGTTATTTTATGACGTCATAGTGTATAAGTAATTATTAGAAAAGATGAATTAGGGAAATACAGTAATGAATAAAGAAGTACAAATCGAAATTCTATCCAAAACTCGCTTAGGCGATTTTGGTTTCTCATGTAAAAATGAATATGGATTATTCATTGTTCATTTTTACAGTGTTCCCACCTCTAAAATGGTATTAATTAATACAATAATATAATACAATTAATACAATACAATACAATTGAGAAAATAACATCTAACGAATTCAAATTAGATGACGAATTCTTTTTTTTTACAATACAAATTTTATACAGAACGAGTTCGGGTGGTTGGGTACAATGCAGAGTAATCAAATTTTTAACATGACACTTGCTTAGAGGGCTATTATAAAATATAAAAATTCAAAGATTAAAACTAATTTTTATGCAAACAGAATAAAAGGATTAATACGTTAATTTAGACAAACAATTAAGTTAGACAAAAAATGATATTGTTAAATTTTTAATAACTATTATTTTTTTTTTCTGTGGGAAGAATTACATACATAATGAATAGTAGATAAAAGGGAAAAATGTAAATCGTACAATCTGTAAACTAATTGTTATTGACTAGTGTAGGTAAAAATCGAATTACGTAGTGGATGATGTATAGACCTGTGGTCTAGTGTGTATTTGTGTGTACTAGGTACAAAGTGTGTATCTTACAATTTCGAGAGACAGATTAGCCGAGAGGATTGTTCAATTAACTGAATAAATGCATGAGCAAGATATATTAGAAAGCAAAAATGATTATGATTAAATAGCATAGTTAGTTAGCACTTACACGCAATGAAATAGTTTATTGTGATATCCAATGATTTTAGCATAAGGTTTGTATATATAGTGTGCATACGTGTGTGTGTGTGTGTAAGGGTTATTATTATTATTATTATAAAATCCTTCAAGTTCAAGGTAGTATTTAAATATTTAATTAAATCAGTTACACGTATTAAGGTAATAAACAAAACGCACTTAGAGGAACTTACAATTAATGAAAGTAAATCTCACGGTTTTAAAATTGAATTTTGACACACAATTAATTAAATTCGACTACGACAATTACTCAGTATTAATCGAATAAAAAAATATAAAAAATATAAAAATTGAAAATAGAAATCAATTATAAACTATAATGAACTAAACATATACTGTAATATAAAAAAACACAACCTAAATTGAGGTTATGTTCCATAGTACCAAAGAGGAATTAAGTAGGGTTGAACCATTTCTCTGGTTGACACGGTTGAACCGGGGTTGGGGTGTTACAATAAAATAAAAATTAAAAAAAGCAAAGTTTGGAGTACTACATTCGGGGGAATTGAGTGACTAAGCGGGGGGTATAAGTCTGAAATTGACACTTACATGTTTTCGTGAGCACTTTGCTCTTTTTTTTTTAAAGAAAAGAGATTGCTTGTCACAATACTTAGAACAAAAATTAAAAGAGTTCAAACAAAATGGAGGGACGGCATGTTCCTCATATACATTACAATAATTATCCAAATCGTTACAACCTTTGTAAAAACGGTTTTGGTTACAAATAATAAAATACATAACTATATATTTATATACGCAATAATGACATGAAAAGAAAAGACAAATCGGTCAATTCAGGTTGAATTTAATTCTCTTTTACAACAAAAAAAAAAGGTTGAATTAAATTCTTAAATTACATGTTTCTTAAATTAAATTCTCTTAAACTACAAAGAAAAAGTTGAATTCAATTGACTGCATTGAAATGACTTGGGACTTGAAAACTGACTTGGGATTTGAAAACTGACTTGGGACTTGAAAACTGACTTGGGACTTGAAGACTGACTTGGGACTTGAAACTTGAAAACTGACTTGGGATTTGAAACTTGAAAACTGACTTGGGATTTGAAACTTGAAAACTGACTTCGGATTTGAAACTTAAAAACTGACTTGGGATTTGAAACTTGAAAACTGACTGAGACTTGAAAACTGACTAAGACTTGAAAACTGACTGAGACATGAAACTTGAAACTGTCTGACTTGAACTCTATCAAGTATCTTGAAACTGAAACTGTCTAACTTGAACTCTATCAAGTATCTTGAAACTGAACTGACTAAAATTGACTGCACTTGAACTCTATCAAGTGGAGTCTACTGAAAACGAAACTGACTTGCACTTGAACTGCTATCAAGTGAAGACTATTAATCTCTGGGGTTTGGTTGTCCCTCTTGGATGCAACCAATTAACTGAAATTAACTGAAAACGGAAAATGACTGCACTTGATCTCTATCAAGTGGAGACTATTAACCTCTGGGGTTTGGTTGTCCCTCTTGGATGCAACCAATTAACTGAAATTAACTGAAAATGGAAAATGACTGCACTTGATCTCTATCAAGTGGAGACTATTAACCTCTGGGGTTTGGTTGTCCCTCTTGGTTACAACCAACTGAAACTGAAAACTGAAACTGGAACTTGAAACTGTTTTCAAGTATCTCTATAACTCTATAAACTCTCTGTAAACTCTCTCTTTCTTAATTTGCAAGTCAATTCAATAATTTGAAAAAATTGTAAACAAAAATGAAAAATGTAAACAACATTTCACTCGAATGTACGCGAAGGTACGGTACTATTATGTTTGGTACATAAAATAAAATTATTCTATACTGACTATAATACTGAAATTAACTCTCTGAAATTAACTCTCTGAAATTAACTTCTGTTACAATTAACTTCTGTTACAATTAACTTCTGTGATAATTAACTTCTGTGATAATTAACTTCTGTGATAATTAACTTGTGACATTTAACTCTGTGACATTTAACTCTGTGAAAATTAGTTTCACTAAAAAAAAATGTATCACTGGTGTCTGAGATGTTCACTGTGTTTCTTGTAAATTCTGGCTTGATACTCATTATTAACTGTTAATAATACTGACTTTTCAAGTGTTTATAAATTTCTTAAAAAAAACAAACTGTACTTAACAAAATTTCTACGGCGAAATCCTTAGAGACGTGTCCTGAAGACGTGTCTTGTTGGCTACTTCTTCTTGGATGAAAACTAGGCGTGGAGAACTTGGAGTCGTGACACACCGGTTCAAGGGTGGATGTTACGAACAAGAAGTCGTGACACGCCGGTCAACTGGTTTTATCCTGATGCAGGGTAATTTCTCTCCTGGCCAAAGAGTGGCCACTTGTTAAAATCCTCTTCTTAAAATCTTCTAATCTTGGTAGTAGGGTCGCCAAATGTCGCCACTCTGTTAGAATCCTCCTTCTTCTATGTGCTTATGGGTTGTCTCGATTTTTATCCTGATGCAGGGTCGCCACTCTGTTAAACTCTTGGCTACAGACTCGCCAGACTGTTAAGATCCTGGCTATAGGGTCGACAGTTATTAATTCTTCTCTTGCTATAATACTTTGATACTTTCACTGACTAAAATTATCGACTTTTCTTTTATACTAGGTTCTTCTGAAGATAGCCCAACTCGTGGGGGAAAATAAAAAGTTTCTCTTACTGTAATTTACTTCTTAAAAATTTACAGGTAGTGGTCTGAATTTTACAGGGGTAGAGGTTCGACCTCTTTCGACCATGGCTCAGGCCGGAATCTAAAAAGTTAAGGAGGCAAGGGGCCTCTGCCCCCTCCCCGCAGCGAGGCTGCTAACAAGGGAGTCTCGTAGCAGTGACCAAAGAAGAGTCCCGTAATGAAGTGAAGTTCATTTTACAAATACATGTATAATATAAGCCTAAATGTTGGGGGAAGGCAGTTGAAGGTTAAGTTCCCCCCTTTTAAAGACATGATCAGATGTTTGAAAGATTCCAAATAAAAATAAAAAAAATAAAAATAAAAAACTAATCGTATTTTTTTGCCGAGTCTTCATTTCTGAAGGCGATATCATTTCGTAGTAGTACATAAGTACAATTTAAGTACACCACTGAGCACATTTTCGTTTTGGTCTATAGCAATTATGATTGCGATTATGGATTACTTCACATTCGTTTATGATTGTCCATTACAGTTCTATTAAAGTACATTCTTACATTATATATTAAATCATTACATTTAATTACAGTTTCAATGAAGTACATTACAAGTTATTATTAATTACACTTTCATTAAAGTACATTACGTTATATTAAAGTAAAGTATTACAGTTAATTACAATTAAACAGTTACTATAACTTTGTTTTGTTTTTACAGTGTTTCATATTAATAGACAATTAAGATGTTAGAAATATAATACAAAGTACATGGGCACATACGGTATGGATTTATATACAACATAATATGTTATATTATGTTATAATATGTTATAAATTTGAATCAGAGCGAAAGGAGATTTTTATCTTAGAAGCGTTCGCTTCTGTCGTAGTTAGCGGAATTTGATCACTTACCTCAGCATTTTCGAGTTCATTGCGGGAGGTGATATAAATAAAAATAAAAATAAAAAAAATAATACGAGAACGTAGTTGTGCGTTTTCGAACGAATGCATAAAGTTTTGCGTTTCAGAGACTGCTGACACGAGTAAAAATGAATATTTAATAAAATTTATATAGGATAATGGTCAAGGTAAGATATGGACGTATAGATGAATATGGTTGAATAATAATATTTATACTAAATAACACCACAACATTATTATTAAAGAATTTACCATACATTGAATACGGAAGATGTCCAAATACTAAGCACATGATTCTGTGTACAAGGTATGGGAAACGTAGAGAGAATTGTTATTTTATGACGTCATAGTGTACAAGTCATTATTAGAAAAGATTAATTAGGGAAATACAGTAATGAATAAAGAAGTACAAATCGAAATTCTATCCAAAACTCGCTTAGGAGATTTTGGTTTCTCATGTAAAAATGAATATGGATTATTCATTGTTCATTTTTACAGTTATATAATATATATATATATATATATATATATATATATAATACAAAACCGAGAGGAAAAATAAATACAAGACTTCTCATTTAGTCAACAATAAATCTCGTCAGGGAGCGATTGCTCGTTCTTTTACATCGTAATTTCATTGAGATTACTCATGCTCATATTTAGGGCATACATTACCTATAAGATATTTGGGGCTTTCATAGGATGACTAGAGAGAGAGGAGTTTCATTAAGATAAAGTCTTTAATACAGTTATAGAATTTTTTTTCTGAATATTTAGGCTTTTCCAATACTTTGTGTAAATGTTTTCCCTTTTCGAGGAAAAACCCATATCTTTAACATAAATAATTTCTGTATTTACAGTTACAAATATCGTTATTTTTAACAGACCAACTCCCCACTGTTATGTTGTATGCAATGTGTGAGAATTCATTGTCTTAATTAATATGTTTGCGGCCATATATACACAGTATATAAAAATGAGTTACGACTCTATATATATCGACAAGGATCGACTTCGCTGGAGACGCAGTCAAAAACATTTACATTTTTCAAAAAGCATTGTACTCTCTCTCTCAGCGATATTAAGCAACGTTAACTCTGTTCAGTAGTGTACAAATTAATGTGACCACCTATGTTTGAGTTTCTCTACATCATTTAGTCTTATAAATCATACTTATTTTTACATGTATTTTTTTATTTTCTTTCGTAAAAGCAAATTTTTAGTTTTAGACGCAATATGAACATAACATATTTTACTTTGTTTTTAACAATAAATATACAACGAAGGGGGGGGAAATAATATCGTATTTATTTTTTATTTTTAATGACTAAATAATACATGTAGATTTAAATAATTTCATCTTTCTCGTCCAATATTACATCCACTCGTCTTCATCGTCAGTGAAACCTGTGTGATAGATTTTTCTCCGTCTTCTGAGACGGCTTGTGCGTTTTTTTGGTGGAAGCTCAAAATCGTCCAAACTATCATACCCGTCAGCATTCAGTTTCCGTTTCCTACCGGTGTGAGAAGAAAAAGAAAAATATTCTTAGCGCCTTCCATTTGAGAATAATGTATAAATACTGTGCAGGTAATAAAGTAATTAAGTAATAAATAAATTACGGTGTAGTAATAATGTATAAATACTGTACAGGTAATAAGGCAATTAAGTAATAAATATTTGACACCGTGTTAGACATTTGCTATACCATTGATTAATGCATATGTTTCAACTTACGTTGTACAAGGCATCTTTTCACGGCCTGCACACTCGCTGGATCTAGTTAACTTGTCTGGTTTTGCAGCAGAATGTAACGGTTGATGAGTTACTGAAGACGTACCACTCTCGCACTGAACTCTGTTGTGGAATAAAAAATATTTCTTTTCTATAACATGTTAAGCATATATACACACACACACACACACACACACACACACATATATATATATATATATAATCATGCGGGTTGCTTCTACAGAGCTTCAATTTAATATTTAGGAGAAATCCAATGACAAGGAGAAATGTAAATGCCATGAAAAGTCTTCTTTATTGCGCAACGTTTCGAGCAATACGCTCATCTTCAGGCTGTTTAATAACAATGTGAAATTAAAATCAATATTGAATGAAAAACAAAACAGAAAATTTCTATAACCTATTCGTAAAGACAAATTTTAAAAGACTGAGAAAAGAGGGTTAAATTCTAAGTTATACAGATTTACATATAAAAATTAAGAAGTTATTTTTAAATACATGTAGTAAATGTGAAATTAATACTATTGGTAATTTTTCCAGTGTATTAATTTCACATTTACTACATGTATTTAAAAATAACTTCTTAATTTTTATATGTAAATCTGTATAACTTAGAATTTAACCCTCTTTTCTCAGTCTTTTAAAATTTGTCTTTACGAATAGGTTATAGAAATTTTCTGTTTTGTTTTTCATTCAATATTGATTTTAATTTCACATTGTTATTAAACAGCCTGAAGATGAGCGTATTGCTCGAAACGTTGCGCAATAAAGAAGACTTTTCATGGCATTTACATTTCTCCTTGTCATTGGATTTCTCCTAAATATATATATATATATATATATATATAGTTTGGAAAACGCACAATGAAAAAGATGACTCACGAATCTCATTTCATCCCAAACCAAAGCCAATATACTGATTTCTTAAATCGATTGACCAGTATATAAAATGTATTCAAAGAAGTTATATTTAATTCATGCACTAATTATCTGCACAGAATAGCTCATCCAATTCTAATTTATGCACACCACACAAATCTTATAACAATATTTTTATTTTGACTTTTACTTTGCGAAACAAATTATTGCTATTTTACCCAGAATATAAACAGTTACTTACGGGTGCGGCTCTTCATCGTCTCAAACTAGATCTATGACTTCACTGCTTGGATGAGCGGTAGCATATCCATATGGAAGAAGCGCAGCTTCCGCCTTCAACATCATAGATAGTATAATATTCTTCTCTTCAAGCGTATATTCAATAAAGCAGTTGTTATCTTCTTCAAGGTACGCTTTCGTTGATAATATCTCTCGTTCAGTTTCGGGATTGTGGCGGTCTTCTGAAGAGACACCGTCGGCATTCACGGCTATCGTATCGATTTCGTCAATATAGCTCCTGGAAAAAGCAAAGAATATCGCGTTATTGTGAAAGGTTTTATCTAATGAACATAATGATAAAAAGGGCATAGATGCTAATGAGTGCACACTTAATATATATGGCTGAATAATGCTAGTGTATGGTGTCTAAAGTATGAATATCATTATCTTATTAATGCCTCGATGTCTTCGTCAACGCATGCAACCAGCTCTCTCACGCGTTCTATCTGGGATTCGGTTAAAAACAAACAGTCTACGGATGTTTGTTTCTCCATGGTTCCGAAAATGCGGTGAAAGTGTTTTATATTAATAAATTTTTTTTTTGCTCCTGTACATTAATTTAATAACCGTCACAAAATAAAAACACCGTTCACTTTCTCGATCAAGGATGTGAATTAAGATCATCATTAAATAGTATATTTAATGTGGTGTTATTAAATTATATTTTTAAAACAGAATATACAGCTCTACTTTAACTGTCTGTTGATAGATAAATGTAAAAACTAGCTTGTCGCTGAAATATGTTTTCTTTAGCTTACCAGTTTATGGCGAAGTTCCTTAGTCGATCAGAGGTTTCAAAGTAATTAGAACATAAAACAATGTTACGCACGCTTATATACCCGAAACTTACCCTCAGGCAATTATAAAGCTGTATATATATATATATAAATATATATACCTATTGGATTTCTCTCCTATGAGGAAGGGTGTACCCCAACTAAGTATGGGCGGGGCAACAAAGTAAATATAGTCGTAGCGACTGGCCCCGCACGTCATTGTCACGTCACAAGAGAAGTAGGATCTTGGAACAACATGGCTGCCTTCCATAGCAATGAATGTAAAGAAAGGTATATTGTTTTTTTTGTTAAACTTATATTTTTATCATGCGAAATTGTAGATGAGTGATATATTTGTTATATTATTGCATTCATTTTTGTAATGACTGATCATTATAACCCATGTTTGTTTGTGTAATGATGATAATTCTAGAAATTAAAAATGTACTTTTTAAAAAAGTATTATTTCCGGCATACTGATATAATTTAAACTCACGATGTTGTAGATTGAAATGATGCATTTCATGTAACTAACATTTTAAAGGACAAGCAATACATTTATGTATATTCGGCATAAGTATAGTTATTACACACTTTTTACAATTGTTCCAGTACTGACGATGCATGCTATTTTGCTGAATTAAGCGGCGAAGAGAATGGGAATTACGCTGACGTAACGCGCACGAAGCGACGGCATCGGCGTGACAGAAAACGCTCGAGGTTAGCTAATATTTCTACTTCCTTTAAAATTATTTTGTAAGTCCATTCAATTAAAAAAGTACTAACGTAAAGATGTTTTATTATTATATGTATTGAATATCTGATATACTTTAAATACTCATCAATGATTATTAAATAAACGTGTCAGTTGGCAATTCATAAAATTGTCTATTTTCATGACGAGAAATATAATAGACAATACTGGCTCTAACCATATATTGTTTGTCTCTCTTTGTAGCACATATAACGATGAGTTTATGCATATATTTCATTTAGCTATGCGTTTTGGAAAAGTGTTATGTGAAGTATAGCACTGTGTAATCTGTTTTAAACTAGCAGTATTAAAGCAATGTACATATTAATTGCATGTTTATTATTTCGAACAATAATTAATGCAATGACACTATTTATGCTAAAGTTAAAAATGAATTATTAGTAGGGAAATTTCGTATTATGACTACCTTGTATTTCAGCTATTCAAGTCGTATATTTGATGGGCCAAGTACCTCAACACCGACTAGAATAAGGCCGTCATTGCGGAGGTGTGGAGTGGACTCGCTGTCGGCAGATGATATCCCCCAGGAAAAATTGCAAGGAAAGAACCTCTGTCTTAAACTATAGCTACAATATTTTTATGAAAATCATTAGATCGATCATTTAATTTCTATATGAAAATATACAGGGTGTTTGAAAACAAAACTTTCTGTACAAATTGTAATGGAGGATAGGCAACACAAGACAAACCCTTTTCGTCTATAAGTGTATGTCCGCTGACGTCACCATTCGGCGCGAGAGGGCGCCGCTGCAATTGGCTAAAAGGTGAAGTGGGCTAGACTCGCGCTTGCCGCGGGCATTCTTAAATCGGACGTAGTACCCGTAACATGGAGCGCTTCACGACTGCTGAGATGGCTGACATGCATATGGTGTATGGGGCTGCCAATGGAAACGGAAGAGCTGCTGTGAGGTTGTACCGACAGCGCTTCCCAAACAGACCTGTGCCAAACCACCAAACGTTTGCGCATTTACATCGGCGACTGCGAGAACCTGGAACATTCCATGCAAACATGCATGACACTGGTCGGGAGAGAAACGTGCGCACTCCTGACATGGAAGAAGAAATCCTACGGCGATTTGAGGACAATTCAAGCGCAAGCACGCAGAGGTGTTGCACGTATCCTCGGTGTGAACCACGACCTGGTCTGGAGAGTGTTGCACGAGCAGCAGTTACATCCGTTTCATCGTCAGAGAGTCCAGGCATTACAAACCCGTGTAGCATGTGGATTTGCGTGCGCCCACACGTGAGAATTGTGCATGTTAAACACACCCTCACGTGTGAAACAGGCCTCATCTGAGAACAGCACATAAGCCGGAAAATTAGGTTGCACCGCTGTCTGCTGCAGAAACCAGCGTGCGAATTCCACACGAAGAGAGTAATCCCGAGGTTGTAATGCCTGGACTCTCTGACGATGAAACGGATGTAACTGCTGCTCGTGCAACACTCTCCAGACCAGGTCGTGGTTCACACCGAGGATACGTGCAACACCTCTGCGTGCTTGCGCTTGGATTGTCCTCAAATCGCCGTAGGATTTCTTCTTCCATGTCAGGAGTGCGCACGTTTCTCTCCCGACCAGTGTCATGCATGTTTGCATTCGCCGATGCAAATGCGCAAACGTTTGATGGTTTGGCACACGTCTGTTTGGGAAGCGCTGTCGGTACAACCTCACAGCAGCTCTTCCGTTTCCATTGGCAGCCCCATACACCATATGCATGTCAGCCATCTCAGCAGTCGTGAAGCGCTCCATGTTACGCGTACTACGTCCGATTTAAGAATGCCCGCGGCAAGCGCGAGTCTAGCCCACTTCACCTTTTAGCCAATTGCAGCGGTGCCCTCTCGCGCCGAATGGTGACGTCAGCGGACATACACTTATAGACGAAAAGGGTTTGTCTTGGTGTTGCCTATCCCCCATTACAATTTGTACAGAAAGTTTTCAAACACCCTGTATAGCTCATAATTAAAAGATGTGGTGAATTCTTGGAAAATAAATTACATATATTAAGAACATGTGTCGTGTACTTAAACCGATTTAACATTTCAATTTTCTCATTCTTTAGGCTAGATTTTTCAGATGCGGATAGTGAGGACCAACCGTCAATACCTGCATCTTGCTCACGGAGGTCATGCAACGTAAACCCTTTACAATTTTCGAAAACTCCGTTACTGTTCTCAGGATCCGAATTCGAGTGGCTATACGAAAGATGGGAACCACCCGTTCAGGATTTCATGTTACATCATATTTGTCCTCCTTCAGGGGACCAGTCTCCGATTTATGGGCCCCCAGGCGTGCCAATGTTGCGAAGGGAAAATTCAGGGTATGGAGAAGCTAACTCTAGCTTGTCCACTGTAATATTGGACGAGAATGATGAAATTATTTAAATCTACATGTATTATTTATTCAATAAAAAAAAAAATAAATACGATATTATTTCCCCCCCTTCGTTTTAAATTCAGGGTATGGAGAAGCTAACTCTAGCTTGTCCACTGTAATATTGGACGAGAATGATGAAATTATTTAAATCTACATGTATTATTTATTCAATAAAAATGAAAAATAAATACGATATTGTTTCCCCCCCCCTTTATTGTTAAAAAGAACGTAAAATATGTTATGTCCATCTTGCGTCTAAAACTAAAGTTTGATTTACGAATGAAAATAAAAAATACATGTAAAAATAAGTATGATGTACAAGACTAAATGATGTAAAGAAACTCAACCATAGGTGGTCACATTAATTTCTACACGGAAGATGGCCCCCCCCCCCATCAAACTACTGAACAAAATTAAGGTTGCTTAATATCGCTGAGAGAGGGAGAGTACAGTGCGTTTTGAAAAATGTAAATGCTTTTGACTCTGCGTCTCTAGCGAAGTCGATCCTTGTCGATATATATATAGTCGTAAGAGTCATTTTTATATACTGTATATATATATATATATATATATATATACATATATATACACAATATATATATATATATATATTATATATATATATATATATATATATATATATATATATATATATATATATATATGGCCGCAAAACATATTAATTAAGACAATGAATTCTCACACATTGCATACAACATAACCGTGGAGAGTTGTCCTGTTAAAAATAGCGATATTTGTAACTGTAAATAAAGAAATTATTTATGTTAAAAATATGGGTATTCCCCAAAAGGGAAAACTTTTACACAAAGTATTGGATAAGCCTAAATATTCAGAAAAAAATTTACATTAACCGGATTAAAGACTTTATCTTAATGAAGCTCCTCTCTATCTAGTCATCCTATGAAAGCACCAAATATCTTATAGGTAATGTATGCCCTGAAGATGAGCATCAGTAATCTTAATGAAATTACGATGTAAAAGAGCGAGCAATCGCTCCCTGACGAGATGTATTGTTGAATAAATGAGAAGTCTTTTATTTATTTTTCCTCACGGTTTTGTATCATATATATATATATATAGGATGAATTTAGTCGCGAAAGCCCTCTATATATATATATATATATATATATATATATATATATATATATATATATAATTTGATGTACTTTTGGAACATGCATACCACAATTATCCAACATATTCGAGAGAGTTGCAAGGAAAAGAATTACCTCAAAAGCATTGTCCCCATAAGAGGATGTACAACTTCAAACAATATGTAGATTTCTTTCTATCCTTTACTTGAACTGATCCACAGAGGAACTGCTCACACCTTCTGAAGGCAGTATGTTCCACGTGCCACAGATCTTATAGGCAATGTAGGCACTGGATACGAGCTTGAATAATCTCAATGAAATTACGACGTAAAAGAGAGCAATCGTACCCTGACGAGATGTATTTCTGAACACACGAAAAGCCTTGGAGTAATTTTTTCTTTTTACTTGCTGGCTTAAGTATTTCTATATAGATGTTCCTAAAACATTTGTGTGATAGAGAGAGAGAGAGAGAGAGAGAGAGAGAGAGAGAGAGAGAGAGAGAGAGAGAGATTCATTTTTATTTGTCTTACAACGCATTCTCATTTTTTATGGTTGGATATACTTCCGATATATATATATATATATATATATGTATATATATATATATATATATATATATATGTATAGAGAGAGAGAGAAATGGTCTCGGTGATGTGAAAGTCCATTAGAAATACAAAAATATATATTCTTTTCTGTGCAGTTTAACCTATCGGATGCGGTTTGGTAAATTAAGCTAACGAGAGATAAAATGCATTGTTAAGCAGCGTTTACTTCAGAAAAGAAACTAAAAATATTTCTTTTCTCTACATTTGGTTTGCTGAAAGCCTCAAAGCTGCGTTTTTTGTCTTTTGTTGAGGTTCTTTGATGATCGTACATGGAAAACGCATTTAAAATGCACCCATGTCCATTTTAAAGTTTGGCTTTGGTATATTCAAACACAGCAATGCAGGTTTCACTGAATATAAAATTTCTTTTTTTTTTGTTTTTATATAAATATTCAGTACAAATTTTGTGATGCTTTCCACATGGTCACTGAAGTTATAAGAAAATTATAAATAACTAGTTGATTTCATATTTTGTATGCGTTAGTATTTGAAGTCTGTTTTTTCGGTTTTTGAAACATTGTTGATATCAGATAAATATGCTGTATATAAAGATGGGGTAAAAATTATGAGCTTTGTGGCTTGATTATAATGTTTTGTAATGAGCTCCTTTGCTTTGTAAAAAGATTGAAAAATTAATAATTGGAATTCAGAAATATATATATATATATAATATATATATATATATATGTGTGTGTGTAAATAATGTCGTTTCATTTTCGTACAGTTTTTCCATTGGTGTTTGCACACAATAAGTATGATTGTGGCTACGTCGGATTCGCCGGATCAACATGAAATTCTTCCCCCTTAACAACCTAGTGATCAAGAATACTTCAAAATTTTGCTTATTCAATAGAAGTCGGAGTATTGTAAAGTTTTCCTTTTAATATTAATGTATAAATTAAAGGTTCTTGTGGGACTCGTTTTATGGCTAATTAAATTCTTAAACTGTTTTAAAATGTATAGTGAGTTAATAAAACAGTGTACAATATAAAGAATCCTCAGTAATTCTTTTATTATCAATGTTGGTAAAATACTAAGTTCTTTTGCCGCGCAGAGTATGGAGGCGTTTTGCCTGTCTCGTGTGAACAGTGTAAAGATTTCGCTGTTAGCTAATTTGTTTAGAAACAAAGTAATGATAAAAGTAGCTGATCGTGAGTTACCTACTAATTATTATTATCTGTAAAAAGTTTTAAAAATTACTAATTGGATTTCAGAAAATTTAATAGGGGTAGTTAAAGTGGAAACATTAAAAAATCTTCTGTACAAGTTTCGCTTGAATGCATGCTTTCGTGTCATTGTACTTCTGTATTTTAGGAGATTTGTTTGGTAAAAAGTTTAAAAAATTACTAATTGGAATTCAGAAATATATATATATATATTTATATATATATATATATATATATATATATATATATATATATATATATATATATACTAGTACAGCTTCCTTTAGCATATCAATAGATTTAACGTCAACTGCTTCATTTTACCCTTTTATCTGATAGATGTTTAATCTCTCTTATATCCATCAAATATGAATAAATCAGAAGTTTCGGAACAGAGTAGTGAACCTTCGTCAAGTAAATATAGTTCATTGTCAGCACAAAGAAGAAGCTGCATCAAAAATTCTGAGGGTAATCATAACATTGTCTGCAATGAAGAAAGTGACTTTGTAAGTGATGGTGGAAACAGCGTTGACAAAATTGAAGAAGAGTTAAAAATCGTGAACCGGAGATGGAATGACGAAATTGGAAAAGATTGTGCTGCAAAATCGCCACCAAAAGTAAAATTCTGTGATAATGTACTAACTCAGGGGTGGGCAACCTTTTTAAGTGGCGTGCCAAAATCGTCAAATCTTTGATGCAAAATTTTCTCACTTGCCAACCGAAATTTTGGGGAACATATTATTATTTGGTGCCTTTCAAGTATTGGGAGAACCTTTTCAAATAATCAAAAATTACACTGGAGCTGTAAAATCAAAGAATATTGTAAGAGTGATTATTGTAAGTCATGTATGATTGAATAAATGTAAAATTTAGTGACGGAATTTTTACTTGAAGGTCGTTCTACCCTGTTGATAGCGTTGATATTTTTTATTAGCCTTTAAGTGTAATTATAGCTGCCATATACAGCCACACAATTTAAAAACGCAATTTTTAACATCAGCAAAAGAGTAAACAATAATTCTGATTTTTTTTTTGTTTTTATATATCAGATCAATCAACCATAAGTTTTTTCAAGTTTTCCCAATACATACAGGCCCAATCTCATAATCGTTTTACTTGACTAAAGCACAATGAAAAAAAATAAAATTAAAGATATTCTTTTATGATTCTTAATCCTATGAATAATACATAAAATTACGGAGAGAAAATAAAATGTTATTTTACCTACATAATATATTAAACAGAAGTTAATCTCTACCATTTTTTAGCAGAAAACATTAAGTTAAAATATAAAACTCAGCGAAGAATTTGGATATTTATTTATTTAATTTTTTTTAAGGTGAGCCCGGGGAATCGCGTGCCGGAAAAAAGTCGTTGGCGTGCCACGTTTGGCACGCGTGCCAAGGGTTCCCCACCCCTGTACTAACTTATACTGTTCTGATTGTTGTAGAAGGGGACCTTGGGAAGAGTGTGCTCGGGACAGATTAAGATTTCAGAGACGAATTGATGAAACTGAATCTAGTTTAAAACTTGTATTAAATCCTGAACATCAGCGAAAAGTATTTAATAGAATGTAATTTTTAAAGTATTAGGTTACTTGTGTTTGTGATCACCAAATCTATGCAGTTGTTTTTTCTTTCGTTTTCTGTTATTTCTTTTGTTAACATAATTTCATCAGACAGAGCTATTAGCATATATATATATATATATATATATATATATGAAGAAGTTACGCTAATATTACACATTGAATTCAATGTTACAATAACGTCTCGTTCAAATGCCTACTGACATACAGTTTATATGTAAAATTTAGCAGTGATAGGATTTCACTCAAGAATTGAATACTATAAAACTAGGGTTTGTAAGAGAAGACCTACTCTCTCCTTCACCAGCTCAATACTCCTCTAAAAAAACTTAACTCCTTTCATTTGAACATAAAGTTAACTCCCCAATTTATCACTTTGGTGTGAAAAATAAAAATTTCGAATTTGCTTCTTTCTGATGCTCTTTCCGTTCTTGTTATTTTTATATTGGCTATTATTTCAATAATGTTTTGATCCGATATTATAGTTGGGGTATTTCTACATTATCTATTCAATAAAAATTAATTTTATTATTTACCCTTCCTTGTATAATTTTAAATTACACTTTCAAAATAACCGCGTAGTGCAAAGCAATAAAGATGTGATTGTAAACTCGATTAAGTGTTAGTTTAGTGTTTTGCGCAGTAAAACAAAGTGAGTGTATTATACAGGGTGTCCCAGAATTAACTCTATTTCAATGAAATCGGACAAATGTTTTAAAAAACACTTTTATTTATGTTTATCATGTTTAATATGTGTTAAAAATGTTATAAATTTCTAAATTTTTTCATAATTTTATTTTCATAATTTTTTCATTATCTGGTCCAATGAAAGACCGTCTGAAGTCATAGAATGGCAAAGAGACTCTCCAAAAGTTAACGTGTGGCTTGGAATGACCAAATCCAAAATTTATGGTGCCCCATCTTGTTGAAACACAACATTATCAAGAATGCCATCATCAAGAAGCTCTGGTTCGAGAAACTGCTGAAGCATATCAAGGTAGACGGTACCTGTTACAGTTGCTCCGCAAAGAAGAATGGGCCATAAATTTTGGATTTGGTCATTCCAAGCCACACGTTAACTTTTGGAGAGTCTCTTTGCCATTCTATGACTTCAGACGGTCTTTCATTGGACCAGTAATGTTAATGAAAAAATTATGAAAATAAAATTATGAAAAAAATTTAGAAATTTATACATTTTTAACACATATTAAACATGATAAACATAAATAAAAGTGTGTTTTTTAAAAATATGTCCGATTTCATTGAAATAGATAGTTAATTCTGGGACACCCTGTATATATTTAAAATAATTGTGTGTGTGTATATATATGTATATATATATATATATATATATCCTGTACTGCTATATTGATGGTTATACGTTTTATATTTCTTATTTTTGAATTTGTGCGGTAGAAGTTGAAGTGTATGTATTTATTTTCAATATTTAACGTTTTGACGATTATACGTTTCGTATATCTTATATTATTTTATTTTTAGTTTTTTTTATCATTCCAATGTATATTTCTTCGTCTGAATAAACAGATGGCTGTAATGGTATTTTATTTAATTCGGAGAAGAAAGGATTGTCAAAAGTAAATAGACGGTATACATTCTAAGGTTTTAGAATAAATGAAAACGAGTGGTAAATTGAATATTAATCTAAGAGAATATGTTAACGGTTCGATTTACTTTGCAAAGTCAATCGCTTAGTGAATTATTTTTTTATGAATAACATTAAGGAAAAAAATTGCTCAAGGATTGTCAAAAGTAAATAGACGGTATACATTCTAAGGTTTTAGTGAAAACGAATAGTAAATTGAATATTAATCTAAGGGATATGTTAATGGAACGAATTCTTTTTGCCAATTGTCTAATGAATTTTTTTTTCTAAATAACATTAAGGAAAAGTTGCTCTTGCTTTTAAAAACGGCTACTCGTGCGAATTAAAATAAATGGTGGTAGCTGACAAGTATCGTCATATAAATAAAAAATAAAATAAATGGTGGTATTTAGCAAATCTCCATAATATAAATACAAATTAAAATAAATGTTGATATCTAGCAATTCACCCTAATAATGTATACCTGAACAATTAAAAACAATATTTGGCAACTCATGTAAATAAAATAAATGGTGATATCTAGCAACTCACCCTAATAATGTACACCTGAACAATTAAAATAAAAAGGGTTTTTTTTATGAATAACATTAAGGAAAAAAATTGCTCAAGGATTGTCAAAAGTAAATAGACGTATATTCTAAGGTTTTAGTGAAAACGAATAGTAAATTGAATATTAATCTAAGGGATATGTTAATGGAACGAATTCTTTTTGTCAATTGTCTAATGAATTTTTTTTTCTAAATAACATTAAGGAAAAGTTGCTCTTGCTTTTAAAAACGGCTACTCGTGCGAATTAAAATAAATGGTGGTAGCTGACAAGTATCCTCATATAAATAAAAAATAAAATAAATGGTGGTATTTAGCAAATCTCCATAATATAAATACAAATTAAAATAAATGGTGATATCTAGCAATTCACCCTAATAATGTATACCTGAACAATTAAAAACAATATTTGGCAACTCATGTAAATAAAATAAATGGTGATATCTAGCAACTCACCCTAATAATGTACACCTGAACAATTAAAATAAAAAGGGATATCTGGCAACTCAACCTTCCTCTATATAAGACCTGCTTGGTTTTGGGACACTCATAATGATGCGAACTGCGGCGGAATAAAGAACTCTTTCCTTCCTCCTTAGGTTAAGACTTAGGTTAGGTTTCCCTTTTGGGGGTAAGGACATACCATCTTCTCCCCGAAAGACCTCCTCCCTCTCTCCTTTCTATTCCTCTCTTAGATTAAGACAACCCCTTTGTTGGAGGTCATCCTACCTTCTCCCCCCGGAGACCCCTCCCCTCTCCCTCCTCTCTCCCCCCGGAGACCCCTCCCCTCTCCCTCCTCTCTCCCCCCTTCATTCCATATCCCACCCCTTTTCAACATACCCCGACCAATTTCAACAACCCCCCCCCCCCCCGTTTGCAACATTGACTATTATCTCTGCACCATTCTTGCACTGGTCCATTTTGCGCCCATGCTACTGATAGGTAGATCTGTAGAATGTTCCACAGGACACATAGCAGAACGAAAAGTTGGGTATACTATAGCCTTTTTCCCTTTTCTGTGGCAACCTGTAATGTGAGACAATAGACATTGTTGACTACTTAAGATAGCATAAATGTGTAATACATTATGCAGAGCAGGATATGCTAAAATGTGCTAAAAACACCAAATTTGACGTATATTCAGAAAAATAAAAGATTCAAACCTGTGATGTTTTAACGTTAATGTCCCACAAACATAACAAAAACTGTGTGGCGAATTTTTGCACTCTCTAGGCATTGTAGCATAATATCAATAAAAACCTGTAAAATAAGAGAATGATAGATCAATTTGCAATTTCACACAATATAGACGTTGTCGGTGAAATACACATAATTTGATAGCTGTTATTCAATAATACTCACTTATAGTACCGATTTATGATAAAATATGGCTGACAATTTTGTTTTAAATGATTAATGAAAGAAATTTTTCATAAAATCAAAGTGGAAACGCAGAGCCGAACACCACCACCACAGCATATGCAAGACTGCACAAAATGTAAAGGATGCGTTCAGAGAATCAGTGGTTCTCAAAATGATACAATGAAATAGGGTCATTTTCATAAAATCGGCGGGTGATACAAATAAATGAGTGTTATTTTCGCAATCTACGCATATAATTAGCCATAAAAATTACGATCTCATTTCCGTTTTTTTTCACTGTTGTACAGTGTTATTAATGAACAAACAAATATGATATATAAACCTCAAAATATAAATACCTGATAACTAGGGCAGTCAAAAGTTGACCGAAAAAATTAAGAAAGTTGACCTTACGAATTGAAAAAATTGACTTATAAAGTTGCCTTTACTTTCAATAATAAAAACGATACTTTAATTACTTATTCTTGCTCTTCTACATCAGTTGACCAATTGTGGTAAATTATGAAGTATTTGCCGACATTTTCTGGCAAAAAATTGCGATCCTTACTGAAAATCTGAAGACTTGTACTTTAAAAGGGTTTGCGTCTTTTCATTTCCCACATTTCGGTCTATACCACGCTGGTGCTTTTGGGTAGAGCGATGTTTATCCACAAAAAAGGATTTGTCATGCTTGACCACAACACAACAAATCTGACAGTATAGCTCATTTTTTCCTGAACAAATGAATTCATTAGGATATTTTGCAATTATAGCGCGCACTTTAGCAATAGAACTAACTGCAACTTTTGGCATTTTAAATATCTGAAATCAAAAGAAATCGAAATCAGTGAAATCACAAATCAGAAAAAATCACAAATCAAAAATGGAACCAGTAACCACAATACATACAACACAACCACATCCAAAACCAGAACAGACATAACTGAATAAGACAAATACGAGCAGCGAAGTTGCCAGTTAATCAAAAAGATGCCAATTTTTAGCTATTTTAATTATTTATTCCAAAAAATTGACTTTATTTACCTAATTGCTATTTTTTGACCTAACAGGTAAAAGTTGACTTTTGGTTGACCTATTAACTTTGGTAATATACCCCCTACAGGTGTTTTTATTGCATTTTCAGTCGTTTCAGCGAAAAGTGCCCCGTAGGAAACAATTTGACTTTATTGACTTTTGACCGCCCTACTGATAACACAGGAAATTGAATGAAACTTGTTTCATTGAATTTTCTGTGGCTGAAACTCTTGAGAAAGTTATTATTTTTATCATAATGAAAACATTAATATTAACTTTAATTCTTGTGCATTGCCTGCCATAATAGTAATATCACGAAAGTTGAAATTTATGTCATATATTCATTATTCATAATTCTATATTATATTGATAGATTAACTAAATATCCGCATCCGCGGATATTGAAATTAAAGATCCGCATCCGCAGATGTTGAAAAACTGACGTCCGGTCCACAACTAATATATATATATATATATATATATATATATATACCTTGTTAACCTTGTTTGGGTTCCGTGCGTCGGTCTTTCTTCACACGAAGGTCAAGCTGGTGGCCCCGCCTATAGTCCTGGCTTGGTGGAGGAGCGAGTTGCTCTCTTACGCTCTCCAGGTACACCCGGCTCATCTGGTACTGTCCTGAGCCAGGCATCTGGTCTTCTCTTGAAGACTTCAACTTTGACCCCTGTAATGTTTCTGAGGTCCTTTGGAAGCTGGTTGAAAGTTTTTGGCCTCCTGACAACCAAGCTATTTTCCTTCAGAGTTGAGGAGGTCCCTTGTCGGGCCTTTAATTTGGGAACACTATACATTCTGCTTTTCCTATTTTACAGCGTTGTCTGGATGGTAATTGGGTTTAATTTGAGGTTTGGTACCAGTTTTTCGATAATTTTCCATATGTAGATTATGGTATACCTCTCTCTTTTTCTTTCCAGGGAGTACAGATTTAGTTTACGTAGTCTTTCCTAGTAGTTGAGTTCTTTGTAGCCATCAATCTTCTCTGTGAAATGTCTCTGCGTTTCTTCTAGTTTATTAATTTCTTCCTTTTCCTATGGGGACGTCAAAACTGAAGTTTATTGCTATCTGATTTTGTGTCTCGAAATTGGCATCATCAGTCATTAATACCCCCAAGTCGACAGCTTTCGTGCTTCTCTGAATTTCTTGTCTATCTGGAGCATAATATGCAGTCTTTTTTAGTTCTTCATTTCTACCATATCTCAAGAGCTGAAATTTCTCGGTGTTAAATGTCATATTGTTGTCTTCTGACCATTTGTATATTTTGTTTGTTTCTCTGCAAGGCCTCTACTTCGTTTGCATCGCTGATTTCTCTGCTGATCTTTATATCGTCCGCAAATGATGTTACTATACTGTTGCTGTTAACGCCACTCTCTGTGTCTGTTAACATGATAATGAACAGGAGTGGGGCCAGCACTGCGTACTTCTGATTCTGATGATGATACACCTTGAATTTTGACCATCTGTAGTCGATTTCTGAGGAAGTTGTAGATCAGGGTTGCCAGATTTATTCTAACGAAAATTGCCAAATAGGCATAAAAAAATGGCCAAAAATGGCCAAATGTTTCTAACAAAAAAACGTATTCATAATAACATTTCCACTTAGGCATCTTAAAGGGCTACACAAATTATGAAATATATAGGCACCAGCAAACAGCAACAAGACACCAACAACCGCGCAGAACTAACTGGACACGAGGTTGATCGTGCCACGAGACCCGAGGGCGAAAACGTAAAATAACGTATAATTACGTTTTCCAGCATAACCGACAAACACTGAATCGCAAATTCATGTGTAATAAATTAATAAAAAATAATATAGGAGCATATAATATGTCTTATACTTTATTCATATTTAATAAATAAATAAATAAAAATTAAGAAATAAATTATATATACTGTATATATATTAATGGATTTTGAAAATTAAACGCTGTCATATTTTTAAATAAATTATCACATAAAATTATTATAGGGTATGGACGTTATTCTTTATCGTATAAAATAATAAATTGTTGCGCTTATACGTTAATTATCGTATATCGGGCCACCTTGTATAATGCATTCTGTTTTCATACAAACCTAGCGTTCATCTACAGTGGAGCCAAACCAGTGGGTCATAATGAACTTTACTCATTGTGATATGACCGACCGTGGGTCAGCACCTTTTTCAGAAATGGCCAAAATATGGCCAGATTTCCCAAAATGGCCAAATCTGTTTTTCTATGGCCAAAGTACTTCAAAAATGGCCAAATTTGTCTAATTTGGCCATGAAATGGCCAATCTGGCAACCCTGTTGTAGATCCATTTTCCCACTTTGCCTGTTATTCCCATATGTTTCATTTTATGTGCTATTATACCATGATCGCATTTGTCGAAAGCTTTAGCAAAATCCATGTATATGACATCATAGTTTTCATTGCCTTCAAGTGCATCTACGACATTGTTATAATGCTCTATAAATTGTGATAGGCATGATCTTCCTCATCGGAATCCGTGTTGATTTTCGTTGAATCTTTCCAATGTCTCTAAGAAGTCATAGATTTTCTCTCTGACTATTCTTTCAAAAATTTTGGTGAGGTGGGACGTCAAGGACAATGGTCTATAGTTCTTTGCTTGAGATTTATCCCCTCCTTTATATATAAGGACAATGTTTGTTCTTTTCAAGATGCTCGGTATTTACCCAGTGTCTAGGGATCTTCATATCCAGTATAAGGGTGTAGATATTTCATTTTTACAGTTTTTAATTAATAGTGCGTTTCATTTGTCGGGACATGCAGCTGAATGTGATTTCATTTGTCCTATAGCTCTCGCAACATCTTCTGGGGTAAAATCAAAGTCTGTTATAGAGGGTGTCCCATAAGTCCGGCATCATAGGAAAAATAATGAAAAAAGGCAAAACAAAAGCTTTTATTTACAGAACGTGCTCAATATGTCCACCATTGTTTTCAATACACAAATTCAGACGTGATACCCAGTCAGCAAGCACACGGTGAATGATGTCAGGAGTAATGGTGTTACATGCCCCAATAATGCGCTGCCGCAAATGTTCAACACTCCTAATTTTCTCTGCGTATACCAGCGCTTTCAAGTGGCCCCAGAGATAAAAATCTAGTGGCGTGAGATCCGGGCTTCTAGCTGGCCATTCCATAAGCCCTCGACGTTCTATCCAATGACCAAGGAATTGTTGGTACAGGTATTCCCTTACTTGGGTGCTGTAATGTGCAGGAGCGCCGTCTTCCTGGAACCATGTTGGGAAATTTCCTTCTTCTTTCAAGACACTGGGAAATGCTTCTTCCTTGAGCATACGTAGGTAGGTGCCTCCAGTGACATGTTCATCGAAAAAGAGGGGACTTATGATGCGATCCTTCCACATGCCACACCATACCATCACCCGAGATGCACCTTGTTCCTTTGAAGAGGTATACCAGTGAGGGTTGTTTTGAGACCAGTAGTGGGTGTTCTGTCGATTTACCTCACCATTTCCATAAAAAACAGCCTCGTCACTGAACAGAATGGTGGACGGGAAATTGGCATCCCGAGCATATTGTTCGTAGCCCATTCACAAAATTCCATCCGCCGGTCGGGATCATCTTCGCTTAATTTCTGTAGGACCTGAAGTTTATATGGATGCCATTTGTGAGCCTGAAGAATGCGATGGATGCTACTTTTCGACACTCCTGTCTCGGCGGACAATCGCCGAAGAGACTTATTGGGACTTCTGTTAAAATGAGCCAGGATAGCAGTCGCTGTATCATCGTCAGTGGACCTCCTTGAAGGTCCACTGCGTGGTTTATCATCTATGGATCCTGTTTCCTTAAACTTTGCAACAAGTCTGCTAACACAACTCTGTGTTATTGGCTCGCGGTCTGGATGCAGTCTGTTAAATTCAGCAGCGGCCTCTCTTTGACTCCGATTTCCTATGAGTAGAATTATCTGGATTCGTTCTTCCTTGCTCACAGACATTATGGCCTGTATAAATAGAAAAATATGAATTTCTCCTATGATGCCGGACTTATGGGACACCCTGTACATTCAGTTATACATTTCTCTTTGAAGAATGCATCCATGTCAGGTATCGCTTTGTCACTTTTTGGGGTACTGCATACCGATTCATACTGGGCTCTCAATGTTTCAGATATTTCTTTTAGATCGTCTGTTAGTTCATTATTTCCTTTCCTTAAGGGCACGATAGTAGCGCGCGTTTTTGTTTTCCTTTTCGCATAGCTGTAGAAGTATTTTGGATTTTCCTTTATTGCTTCTACCGCTTTTTCCTCTTCCCTCTCTGTATGACCCTTTATCAGAGTTTGTATTTCCCAATCGATTCTCTCCAATTTTTCTTATATTACTTTCCTGGCATTGTTGTCTCCGCTATTAGCTAACTTCGTCGCTACTCTCTTTCTTTTGCGGAATAGACTTCTCTTTTGCCTCTCGAACCAGTTCCTCTTCCCTTTTTGGCTGTGCTTTCGGAGCATATTTTTCCAAAATTCTCAGCGTCTTTTCTTCCAAGGTTGTTAGCATTTCCCCTGTTGTTTTATTCTCGAAAACTGTTCTCCACTCTATTTGGGCCATGTGTGATCTGATTTCTTCCCAATTTATGGTCTTGGAGTTAAAAGCCCCAAATTTGCTTCTTCCTTTCATTTATGTATTGTCTTTCAAAGTTATCGCCATATTTGTTGATAACTCGATTATATTGTGGTCTGAGATAATAGTTGGAGTTATTTTTATATCCGCAATCAAGTTCGTGTTATTTGTGAATACCATATCTAGGCAGTTATTTTTCCTGGTATTTTCTGTTATCTCCTGTGTCAGCATAAACTCGTTTGTGAGAGCCATCAGCATTTTTCCTTGCTCCTGGTCGTCTCTTGTGCCCCACTTATCTTGCTGTATAAATATATTTCTACCCACCTTTTTGTATTTTATAAATAGGAAATTAAAATCGCCAAAGAGTATTATAATAGGGGATGGAGAGTTTACGGACTTTATTAGGGTTCTGATATCATCAATGGCATCCGAAAATTTTTCATTTGGAGAGTTTGGACTTTGGAGGTTTATAGATTACTGTCAGTACCACGTTTAGTTTCTCTATTTTCACTGCGAGGGTTTCCACGAAACTGTTGGATTTACTTATTACCGTCTCTGTCATATACGGTGACCTAGGGTTGCCAGATTTTGATGACCGGATTAAAGGACACTCAAAACGTTTTCAAGCTGCCACTCCCAGATTCTGAAATTTTATATATATATATATATATATATATATATATATATATAGAGAGAGAGAGAGAGAGAGAGAGAGAGAGAGAGAGAGAGAGAGAGAGAGAGAGAGAATGTTGCTCCCAAAAATGTTTTTAAATGTTATAGGATAAATATTTATTTCAACAAGCAGATCGAAATAAAGGACTGTCCTTTGAAATAAAGGACGTCTGGCAACCCTACGGGCCGGGATATACCTCTCATGCATATAAATAGCACAACCACATTTACGTCTCGCTGTTCTATCCGCTCTTAGTAAGTTGAATCCATCGATATGCAATTCTTTCTTATCGATACAGTGTACGCAGTTATCGCAGTTTCCTTGGCAGTCTTTAAGATGTGTTTCTGTGAGGCATGCGATGTCCACCCTTGTTTCGTCCATAAAACCTTTCAGGTACGAAACTTTGTTCAATGAATTGTTCGGTTTTAGTCCTTGAATATTTGCCAGGACAATATTTATGTTCTTTGTTTTGCATTGCCCTTTGTGCATTTAAGTTCGTTGTCCTTTGATATCGCATGTTTTGTAGGCTTGTGGTCCTCCGAAATGGATCCATTCCCGCCTACCTGTTCTGGAAGCTTCTTATCATGTAGCGGTCCCGGCTTGAGGGTTCCCAACTGTGTCAGCTGCATGTGCTGTATAAGACTTAACAGCCGTATTGTGTCCGAGATGTTGAAAAAATTTTGTGTGCTATGTATGTTTTGTTTGCTATTTGGGTACCTATATAGATATATATATATATATATATATTATATTATATATATATATTATATATACACACACACACACACACACACACACATACATACATATATATATATATATATATATATATATATGGGAATGAACTCAGAATGGTTCCCTGAGTTTTTTATGATACACACAGACCGTGCATGGAACAAGGAACTCTTCTGGGATAATTAAATCCACTATAGTCCGAATAAGTAATGGTAAATAACAAATACCATAGTTTTTCTTTTTCATGATGCAAGCCCGACGTGGGCAACGGGTCTCTCGCAAAGAGGTCCCATAAATGTAGTGGGGCTAGGCTGCTTTAAACCCTAGATCCATGTCCCAAAGCTGGATCCTGTCTGCTTTGCAGATAGCTGGTGAGGGAAGCTATATTTATGGGACCTCTTTGCGAGAGACCCGTTGCCCACGTCGGGCTTGCATCATGAAAAAGAAAAACTATGGTATTTGTTATTTACCATTACTTATTCGGACTATAGTGGATTTAATTATCCCAGAAGAGTTCCTTGTTCCATGCACGGTCTGTGTGTATCATATATATATATATTATATATATATATATATATGTGTGTGTGTGTGTGTGTGTGTGTGTGTGTGTGTGTGTGTGTATATATATACATATATATACTGTATTTGTAATTATTAATTTTTCTCCACATATTTTTTCTTTGACAAATTTCTTAATTAAACGTTTATTGAATATAAATGCATTAAACTGAGAATTCTTACTAAATAGTATGACAGTGTAAATTAAATATTAATTTTAAATAGTAATTACTCAATTTCTCTTCTTAACACAAGAGAGGTTTGTGTTTCCTTTTAAGAAAATGAACAAGGCAATACTGCAAAAAGAGTACCAACCACATCGTCCCATTTACTGGCCAAGCGCGAAGGAAAAGCCAATAAAATATATAAACAAGACTTGAAGGAATGTCTAAATTAGTGAACCAAAATAAATGTGTTGAATTGTTTAAAAAATAAAAAATTTAAACAACTTCCTTTCGTTGATATAATATGTAGTCATGAATCACTATAACAGCCAAAATGATCGTGACCTGCACTAGAGGGAAATGCTTTTCATGTAAAAAGTTCACACACACACACACACACACACACACACACACACACACACACACATACATACACACGTACGAAATAAATTAATTGCAATTTCTGTATCTGAATGAAATGCATTCCTGAAAATAACAACGAAAGGGGACTCCTTTAACGACGATAAAAATGAAGCAGAGACGAGGTGGAATTTTGAGAAAGAAACTTGTAACAGAACGGACAAATAAACATGTCAAAGTGGTACTGGACAAACTGATAATATTACCAGCATTAAAATTAATGAGAACACTTGAAATACATGTACTGAAACTGAAGGCAGTTATGGAAATAAAAGAGAATTGAAATAATCAGCGACCGTAATTCAATAGGTAACACGTTTCCTGTCAGCGCCCATAGCTCAGTGGATAACACCGTTTTCATTTAAGCCAAATAAAGACACTGGGATTGGGGGATTACTAATAATCCAGGGTTTAAGCGCAATGGCCCGCTACTAATCTGGTCTGAGGATCGTGCCAGTTTCTGGCTCTCCTCACTGATTAATTATTATTTATGCCGTTTCCTCATAAACGAAGTCAAGACATTGTGGTCAGAGTTTTAACTCCCGCTGGTTCTTGCTAATAATAATTCAGGAACTAGCATACTGGGCCACATTAGTCTGGCCTCAGCGCAGTGCCAGATTTGGCTCTCGTAACTAATTACACTGTACAACAGTGAAAAAAAAACCGGAAATGAGATCGTCATTTTTATGGCTTGTATCACCCGCCGATTTTATGAAAATGATCCTATTTCATCGTAGCATTTTCAGAACCACTGGTTCTCTGAATGCATCTTTTACATTTTGTTCAGTCATGCATATGCTGTGGTGGTGGTGTTCGACTCTGTGTTTCCACTTTGATTTTATGAAAAATTTCTTTCATTAATCATTTAAAACAAAATTGTCAGCCATATTTTATCATAAATCGGTGCTATGAGAGAGTATTATTGAATAACAGCTATCAAATTATGTACATTTCACCGACAACGTCTATATTGTGTGAAATTGCAAATTGATCTATCATTTTCTTATTTTACAGGTTTTTATTGATGTTATGCTACAATGTCTAGAGAGTGCAAAAATTCGCCAGACAGTTTTTGTTATATTTGTGTGACATTAACGTTAAAACAGTATAAAAAAGGAAGTTGACTTCTCATGTGAAAAAGCTTTATGAATTATACTTCGCATGCAAAGTTGGTGATCAGGGCAAGCACTGGGCGCCTCACATCTGCTGTGTGAGATGTACAAGCTCGTTATCTGCATGGTTCAAAGGCAGCTGTCCTGGTCTGGGATTCGGTGTCCCAATAGTATGGAGAGAGCCGCTGGACCATTCAAATGATTGCTATTTCTGCTTAACGAACATCATAGGTTTGAATCTTTTTTTTCTGAATATACGTCAAATTTGGTGTTTTTAGCACATTTTAGCATATCCTGCTCTGCATAATGTATTACACAATTATGCTATCTCAAGTAGTCAACGATGTCTATTGTCTCACATTACAGATTGCAACAGAAAAGGGAAAAAGGCTATACTCTACCCAAATCTTCGTTCTGCTATGCGTCCTGTGGAACATCCTTCAAATATACCCATCCCTCGTCTTCAGGCTTAAATGCCGACCGATAACACAGACTGACAAATCGGAATCAGACGGCGAATGCTATGAAGCTCAAGTCGAGTCCAAGAAAGAACAAAATCTCATCACGCAGCCTGAACTCAATGATTTGGTCCTTGATTTAATACTTACCAAGCAACAAAGTGAACTGCTGGCCTCACGTCTACAAGAATGGAATCTGCTGGCGGAAGACGTACGAATTACAGCATTCCGAAAGCGCTCCTTGGATTTGCAGGAATATTTCACAATGAGGAACAATCTTTGTTATTGCATTGATATACATGGTCTGTTCGATTCTCTGGGTTTGTGCTATGAACCGAATCAGTGGAGATTGTTCATTGATGCATCTCTGTACAGTGTTAAGGGTGGACTGCTACACAATGGGAACACAATGCCTTCTGTTCCGATCGCTCATTCAGTCGTCTTGAGAGAAACGTATGACAAAGTTGCTTTTATTCTGGACTGTATAAAATACAATGAACATGAATGGCTTATCTTCGCAGATTTGAAGGTTGTGGCTATTCTCATTGGATTGCAAATTGGCTATACGAAATATATGTTTCCTACGCAAGTGGGATAGCCGAGCAAGGTCTAAACACTACACACGCTCAGTATGGCCGCCGCGAGACAATTCCTCACCTGGATCTCACAATGTTATTCACGAACCACTAGTACGAAAGGAAAAGGTTATCTTGCCGCCACTTCACATAAAACTAGGGCTGATGAAATAATTTGCAAAGGCGTTGAAACAGGATAAGCCTACCTTCAAATATCTAAAGGAAAAATTCCCCAAAATAAATGATGCCAAGATTAAAGAAGGCATATTCGTCGGCCTTCAAATTCGCCAACTCATGCTAGACGAACACTTTGAAGCGGTGATGGATGAGGTTGAGTTGGCAGCCTGGCGTGCATTCAAAAACGTGTGCAGCGGTCTTCTAGGAAAGACTAAATACGACAGCTATGCTGCACTTGTGGATCAACTTATCAACTCATACCAACGTCTCGGATGTAAGATGTCATTGAAAATTCATTTTTTGCTTTCACATCTATCATTCTTTCCGGAAAACGCATCTGCTGTTAGCGACGAACACGGGGAGAGATTCCACCAGGTTATAGCCACAATGGAGAGTCGATACAAAGGGAAGTGGAGTCCTGCTATGCTGGCCGATTTCTGCTGGAATTTAAAGCGTGACCAACCAGAAGCATCACACAAACGCCAGCATAAATACAAATAATAAGTTGAAAAGAGTATAATACGAGAGTTTGATGTTAATTTTGTGCATATATGTTGAAGTGTAGCAATAATTAAACTGTTCCATATGATAAAGCCTATCTGTTTATCAATATACTAACGGAGAACCCGCCCTTCGTGCGGGTGGCAAAAATATTCTAGCCGACGCCGGTGGAATATTTTTTGTAGTTCGAAGACTGTTATTAGTTAGGTTAATTGAATGCCCGGTTAGGTTAATTGTACGCCCTTGACGATTGGTTAGGTTAAGTCGTGATATTTTCGTTAGTTTTAACGAAAATATCATGACTTAACCTAACCAATTGTCAAGGGCGTACAGTTGACTCCCCCCCCCCCCCCCCCACACACACACACGGGCGTCCTTTTATTATTATAGATAGACTTTTTAAAATTATAATTAAAAGTAGAATTCCTTACGCCTTTTTCTAATGCATTAAAATACAAATATCGCCCATATTAAAATACAAATATCGCCCATATATATATATATATATATATGATGAATAAAACCACGAAGGAAAAGAAACACAAAGGGGTGCTCAAGCGCTTTCGTCTAATGACATCCTCAGGATGTATATAAAAATACAGCATGCCTCTACTTTCCACTTAAAGGGACAAAGTACGAGATTAAAAAGCCACTGCAGTCACAAGCTATGCGTCTAAAATTTGTCGTGAAATGAGAACGCAACAATAGCAACGAGACCTTTTCAAGAAATTAAGACAATTGAAAGAAGATATTTTTGTCAGTAAAGACCAGGACTCTTCTCTATACATTTAGGAATATGTCCCTCATATATATATATATATATATATATATATATATATATATATATCAAGAATCTTCTTCTCTTTTCGAGCGTGACCGACTGACAGACATTCCTGGGTGTTTATATTAATAATTCTTATTTTTTGGTATGAAGATTTTAAGCAGTCATTACAAAAAAACGTGATGTGATAGAAAAAAAACTATTTTCATATTTGGAATCAGCACACTCGAAGTATTAAGAATGACCGAATGTTATTCCCATTTTTTTCTGAACCGAAAATTTGTTGTACAGTGTTATTAGAATCGAAACACATGGAAATGAATATTTTAAAATTGATAAAAATTGTGAACACTGACACTAAAATTTCTATCAAGTGACAGAAATTGTTATATTGGATAATCTCTAGGAGGCTCCATTTTTCAATATTAAACAAACACTCATAAAACATATACCATTTGAAAGCTCACATTTTTCTGAGTCTAAAAATTTAGTAATCAAAAAGTATCAATAGCAAATAAAAAGTAACTAGATTTAATTAATTGTTTGACGCGTGACGTCATTAACTACATTATAAAGGTTGGCTAAGTTATAAATCTTCAGTCTGTTTTGTAAGATGGTATTTTTGGTAATTGTTACGCTAACCTAACCTAACATGAATATGTTATTACATTATCATTTGTATAGTTTAGGTCTCGGGGGTACGGGGGCTCCGCCCCCGTAAAGATCACGCATCACAAATTGATCGGTATAGGGTTTTATATTTAAACCTAGTTACTTTTTATTTGCAATTGATACTTTTGGATTACTACATTTTTAGACTCAGAAAAATGTGAGCTTTCAAATGGTATATGTTTTTTGAGTGTATGTTTAATATTGAAAAATGGAGCGCTCCTAGAGATTTACCGTTATATTATGCTACTTCGCTTGCGAGATACCGTAGCATGAATTCCATCTATTTGGAATTATTTTAATAAACTCTGGGTGAAATAATTATTTCATGTATAATTAAGCCTATTTCATCGAATTCACCGTTAACGTCATTGATAGGATATATTTTATAAAGATAATAGGAAAATATATCAGCACTGCACAATGGGGGTGCCATGAAATCTCATGAAAACGACAAAAATAAGTTACTGAAAATTCTAAATTTTAGAAAATGTGAAATGGAACAAAACATTCGCGGTTCATTACTTCCATACAGAAACTATGTAGGCTCAATTCGAAAGTAAGTGTTATCTTGGTTGGAAGAAGAAACTGGATATTTAATAGCAGGAGACGAAAATCCTCCGGAATATCGCTAAAGAAGAACAGATGGCACTAGCGTGCCTCGAGAAGAAAAGGCTGGGAGCCACTGGGAGCTACGAGCGCAACCCCAGACACCATGTTTCAGCAACTAGATGTATATAAAAATACAGCATGCCTCTACTTTCCACTTAAAGGGACAAAGTACGAGATTAAAAAGCCACTGCAGTCACAAGCTATGCGTCTAAAATTTGTCGTGAAATGAGAACGCAACAATAGCAACGAGACCTTTTCAAGAAATTAAGACAATTGAAAGAAGATATTTTTGTCAGTAAAGACCAGGACTCTTCTCTATACATTTAGGAATATGTCCCTCATCAACACACCATTCACAGTATTATGAAATCAATATACAGGGTGTCCCATAAGTCCGGCATCATAGGAGAAATTCATATTTTTCTCTTTCTACAAACCATAATTCATATTTTTCTCTTTCTACAGGCCATAATATCTGTGAGGAAGGAAGAACGAATCCAGATAATTCTGCTCATAGGAAGTCGAAGTCAAAGAGAGGCCGCTGCTGAATTTAACAGAATGCATCCAGACCGCGAGCCAATAACACAGAGTTGTGTCAGCAGACTTGTTGCAAAGTTTAAGAAAACAGGATCCATAGAAGATAAACCACGCGGTGGACCTTCAAGGAGGTCCACTGACGATGATACAGCGACTGCTATCCTGGCTCATTTTAACAGAAGTCCCAATAAGTCTCTTCGGTGATTGTCCGCCGAGACAGGAGTGTCGAAAAGTAGCATCCATCGCATTCTTCAGGCTCACAAATGGCATCCATATAAACTTCAGATCCTACAGAAATTATGCGATGATGATCCCGACCAGCGGATGGAATTTTGTGAATGGGCTATGGAACAATATGCTCGGTATGCCAATTTTCCGTCCACCATTCTGTTCAGTGACGAGGCTGTTTTTTATGGAAATGGTGAGGTAAATCGACAGAACACCCACTACTGGTCTCAAAACAACCCTCACTGGTATACCTCTTCAAAGGAACAAGGTGCATCTCTGGTGATGGTATGGTGCGGCATTTGGAAGGATCGCATCATAGGCCCCCTCTTTTTCGATGAACATGTCACTGGAGGCACCTACCTACGTATGCTCAAGGAAGAAGCATTTCCCAGTGTCTTGAACGAAGAAGGAAATTTCCCAACATGGTTTCAGCAAGACGGCGCTCCTGCACATTACAGCACCCAAGTAAGGGAATACCTGTACCAACAATTCCCTGGTCATTGGATAGGACGTCGAGGGCCTGTGGAATAGCCAGCTAGAAGCCCGGATCTCACGCCACTAGATTTTTATCTCTGGGGCCACTTGAAAGCGCTGGTATACGCAGAGAAAATTAGGAGTGTTAAACATTTGCGGCAGCGCATTATTGGGGCATGTAACCCCATTACTCCTGACATCATTCACCGTGTGCTTGCTGACTGGGTATCACGTCTGAATTTGTGTAGTGAAAACAATGGTGGACATATTGAGCACGTTCTGTAAATAAAAGCTTTTGTTTTGCCTTTTTTTATTATTTTTCCTATGATGCCGGACTTATGGGACACCCTGTATAGTACAACACCATTAATAACTGCAATAAATCTCCCTCTAATTATATAACCCAAATGCAGAAATATACTCATTTCTCCCACTTACAGTATTAAACATCACACACTCATTACTCGCAGTAGTAGCCACAACGTTCAATTCAACACTAAATGCTGAAACTAAATAATCCACACAGATTAAAGAAAATACAGGGTGAGGCAGAAGTAACCGGGCAGCTTTTTGATGTTTCAGCTTTGGAAGTTTCTAGCGATAATTGCATCGATTACGTAACACCCGATAGCCTAGGCTAAACGGGTAGCCTAGCTAGGCTAACCGTTTAATTCAGTTTGTCGCAGCTGGTGGTTGTGAACACATCTTATTTCGGTCAATTTTGAAAGCCCCAATTATTGCAAAGGCGAGCAACCAACGCTTTACAATGGAAGAACGTGTCTGCATTGTAAAAAAATTTTACCGAACGGACAACAAGAGCGAGACATGCCGCCGATTTAAAGAAAGATTTGATCGTTCAATAAAAAGAGACACGGTAGCCAGCCTCATTCAACGCTTTGAATCAACAGGTTCATGTGAAGATCTTCCAAGACCAGGACGACCCAGGTCTGTCTGTACCGACGAAAACAAGCAGATTGTTGAAGTTGCTTTCGCTCGTAGTCCACGGAAGTCCACCAGACGAGCTGAGCAAGAACTTGGCATCTCACAAAGATCAATTATAAGAATGCTACACGATGCCCACTTGAGGCCATATCGTCCACACTTACTCCATGCACTGAACGAAGATGATCATGACCGTCGCGTGGAGTTTTGTGAGATCTTTCGACAACTCTGTGCAATGGACGCCACCTTTCCTGAAAAGATCATCTGGAGTGATGAAGCATCTTTTAAATTAAATGGCCACGTCAACCGACATAATTCTGTCTACTGGGCAAGTGAAAATCCTCACCTAATCCTCGAGAAGGAAGTCAACACCATTGGTGTCACGGTTTGGATTGGGATCTGTGCTTCTGGTCTGGTCGGTCCGTTCTTTTTTGAAAAAACTGTGACAGGCGCCAACTACGTGGCGATGCTCAACAATAATTTCCTTCCAAAAGTGGCAACCTGACCACACATTCGTGAGATGTGGTTCCAACAAGATGGAGCACCACCCCATTACAGCCACGCTGCGCGCGATTGGCTCGATGAGCACTTCCCTCAGAGATGGGTTGGACGCCGTGGTCCCATAGATTATCCTCCTCGATCTCCTGACCTTACACCTCCAGACTTTTTCTTTGGGGTGTGCTGAAGAATTCAGTCTATGCTGAAAAACCAAGGACCATTCAGCAGCTCACTACGAGAATTGTGAATTCTTGCGCAGAAATCAACGAAGATTTGTGTCGAAGTGTGTGCTATTCTGTGGTAGACAGATTTTCTAAATGCATTGAAGAACGTGGTCAGCATTTCGAACACTTGCTCTAATCATGCTTTATATTGTTCTAGTATCATGTACATTGTAATTTCTTAATTTGTGACTAAATTTCAATAAACATTTACTTTGGAATAAGTGCTTATTGACTGCCCGGTTACTTCTGTCTCACCCTGTATATTAAAATTAGATGAAATATGAAGAAAGCGAAAAGACCTAGGAATTAATTCCAAATCATAGATAGCATCAGAAGGAATTCGAAAGAATAACAAAAGTCATCTAAAATAACGGCTAAACTTTTTCATTAGCGTATGCAAATGTACAAAGATTACATAGTCTAAAAACAAGTTAAAGAGACAATTTTTATAAAACTTAATAAAGGAAACAAATAAGGAATTATTTATTAGAGACATACGCAAAAGTGTGAATTTAATGTGAAAACTGCACTGAAGATTTTCTGAAGTAAAAATAGAATTACGATATTTTTGGATAAGTTAGATCAGACAGAACTGGAGGAGGATGCCGAAGCATTCTATGTTAAAAGTTTTCACTAATAATAAAAATAATCCGACTGGAGGACCAGAAATTGGAACAACGTCAAAACCAGACTAATGGTCCCCACTGCGCTAACTACTGGATTATTTATTATTAACCAACACCATTTTCATGTATCTGTCGAATTCCCATTGTCAGTGTATTTAAAGGTGGAAATAGAGTCATGCCAAAAGACTGCCGACCAATAGCACTCATGTCATACCTCATTAACTGTTCTGAAAGATTGGTTAACGACAAAACTATAAACTAGTTACACGAAAAGAAATTTTATAACTCCTACCAGCGCTTATTTAGCAAAGGAATATTTTATTTATTACAATCGTTCAGATCTTTTATGAACACCCTATATATATATATATATATATATATATTATATATATATATACACAGTGGTGGGCACCGTTAACCAAAAGTTAACTTCGATAACGATAATCCGTTAACCCCAATTTTTAACTCCGATAACGATAATCCGATAATTTTACTACAAAGTTAACGGAAGTTAACGATAATCCGTTAACGATAACTATTTCTTTACTAACATTTAAAAAAATCAAGGAAAAAAGCTTTAAAACCCATAGAAAATGTTTATTTATGCAAAATCCAACAATAAATAGGTATTTAACTGTATTTTTATCAAGTTTTGCAACTTTTTTGCTTAATAACTTTTTTTTTTATTTTTAATAAAAAATGTACTGATTACATGTTTTGAAACCCTTGTAACCACTAACCATTAACTAAATTTTAATTTACCAGGGAATTATTATGGCGGGAACTGAAAGGTAAAATTAAATTTTAGGCACATTTATTAAAGACTATGACACAATGTGCTGGTTGCCCTTCAAAAAAGACCAACTTCTCAAAGTTAGGCCCAACTGCCAGTCTTGACCTCTTGGGCCTCAGGATGTCCTTGCCGAGAGTGAAGAACCGTTCCACTGCGGCAGAGGACGGAATTGGCAGACTGAAGTTATGGCGGTTTGAATTCATTCGCGGAGCGGTGATCTTCCGTGAATGACTCCTCGCAGTTAACATGTTAACGGACTTTAACAGACTAAATATCGAGTTATCGGAAGTTAACTGGTTCGATAACGATAAATGGAAATTAACTTCCGTTAATAGTCCGTTAAAAAAAGTTAACTTCGTTAAATAACTGTTATCGGATTAACGCTTTAGTGCCCAACACTGTATATATATATGTATATATAATATATAGGGTGTTCCTAAAAGATCTGAACGATTTCAATCTTTATTAATGTGATAACCCAATAACATACAAAGAAACAATTTGGCCATATATACAGGGCGTCCCAAAAAAATGTATACACACTTTAACAGCTGATAGCTCAATTGATGTTTCTTTCTTTCCAAGTTAAACCCATTAGAATTAATAATGGCAGTCAGACTAAGCTTTGAACAAAGGAAATTCATTCTAAAATGCTACTGGAAGTGTGAAAACGCAGTTGAAGTGCAAAGACAGTTTAGGAGGGAGTTTCAAACAGATCCACCAACGCGACTTACCATCACTCGAATTAGAGATAAGTTTGAAGCCGATTGAACTGTTGAGAATGTCCACAAGAAGCGTCCCGGAAGACCACGGACATCGACAAGCCCCACAAAGCAAGAAAGAGTACTGGAAACGTATCACCAAAGTCCAAGAAAATCTGTGCGGCAAGCGAGTCGTGAGGTAGGAATTTCAGAATCGTCTGTCCAACGCATTTTGAAGCGCTGTCAATGGAAAAGTTACATTCCAAGATTAGTCCATGCTATTAATGAAGATGATCCGGACCGAAGAGTGGAGTATTGCGAGTGGTACTTGGCACGATGTGGATGTGGATTGGACGAAGGGGTTTCGTAGAATACCCTCCGCGTTCACCAGACCTCACACCACTAGACTTTTTATGGGGATACTTAAAAGACAAAGTCTACGCTATAAAACCTGCAACAGTCGCTGAATTGAGAGCAGCCATTGAACGAGAATGCACACAAATACCAAACGAAATGTTTCGTGATGTTTGCGATTCCATTGCTTCGCGTTATCAGCAGTGCCTGGACCAGAACGGACGTCAGTTTGAAAACAGGCGTTGACAAAACAATTAAATAATGTCTGTAGATTCTATTACATTTTGAAAATGAAATGTATTTTAATAAACACTGCCTTTATAAGTATTTAAAGTGTGTATACATTTTTTTGGGACGCCCTGTATGTATATATATATATATATATATTATATATATATATATAATATATAAAATATACATATATATAATAATAATAATAATAATAATGAGGATGGAAGCCCATTTCGCTTACTCCTGGATTATTATTAATCAGAACCATCAGGAGTCGAACCGATGACTTCACTGTCTACACTTCACTCATATGGAAACAATGTTATCCATTGAGCTGCGGGTATATATATATATATATATATATATATATATATATATACACACACACACACACATATATATATATATATACCACACACACACACACACACACACACACACACATATATATATATACACACACACACACACACACACACACACACATATATATATATATATATATATATATATATATACATATACAGAGGGTGGTCCAAAGTCCCTATCTATTTTGCTGAAAGAATCGTATTTTAGGATAAAAATATAGTAACATAATTAGATGTATATTTATTTATCAAGCGTAGGTGTAAGATTGGAACTGAGCACCATCAGTGTCTGCAAATCTCAAATCTGTCCACTACATTGCGGAACACATTTTCAAGCGAATGCGGTTATTTTAGCGACGGTCGCGACAATGCAGGTTCGCAGATCCTGCAGGTCTGTAACTCTAGTTTTGTAAACTTCGGACTTTATAAAGCACCACGCAAAGAAGTCTGATGGTCTGTTTCCAACACGTCGAATCAGGCGATTTGGGCAGTACGTTCTCCAAATTTAACACCATCAGACTTCTTTCCGTAAGGCTTTATAAAGTCTGAGGTTTACAAAACAAGAGTTACAGACCTGCAGGATCTGCGAACCAGCATTGTTGCGGCAGTCGCTAAAATAACCTCAGAGATGCTTAAGAATGTGTTCCGCAATGCAATGGACAGATCTGATAGTTGCAGAGACACTGATGATGCTCACGTCGAATCTTACACATACGCTTGATAAATGAATATACATCTAATTATGTTACTATATTTATATCCTAAAATACGATTTTTTCAGCAAAATAGATATAGACTTTTGGACCACCCTGTACAAAAAATACAATAACTTGTTTATACGAGTTTACATATATTACGTTTTATGTAAAATGTATATTTTGCATAAATTCTCGTGTTGAAAAGAGGCATATATAAAACAATGAAAACTCTTTCATGGTTTATTCATTTTATTTTTGTGAAACAATCTTTGCCTCCCTTCTCTCCAAAAGTTACCAAAAGTCTGGAAATATAGGAACTATGCTTTTCAATGAAATATACATATATATTTGCATTGAAAAGCATAGTTCCTATGTTTCCAGACTTTGAACTCACCCTGTATGCATATATATATATATATATATATATATATATATATATATATAGGGTGTCCCATAAGTCCAGTCTCATAGAGAAAATTTATTTTAAATTAAATTTACAAAATTAATACATCAGACCTAAAACAAATGTTCAAATTGATGTCAGTAGGATGGGCGCAAAATGAACGAGTGCAAGAATGTTGCAATGTTGCCATACAATGTTGATCAATGTTGCAAGATGTGGCAGATGGGTATGCAACAAAGGGGGAGGGGTTATGCAATGAAGGGGGAGGGGGTTATACAATGAAAGGGGGGAAATGCCGCAAGGGGTTATGCAACATCAATGCTGCAAACGGGGGAAGGGTTATGCAACAAATTAATGCTGCAAAGGGGAAGAGAGGGGGCTTCGTGTGGAGAAGGAAGGGTGACCTCCCCCAAAGAGATAACCTTAACCTAAGAGAAGAAGAGAAAGGAGAAGGAGGAGGTCTTTGGGGAGAAGGTGGGATGTTCTCACCTCCCAAAGGGAAACCTAACCTAAGCCTTAACCTAAGAAGGAGAGGGAGAGGGATGTTCGCCTGGCTCCAGCCAGACGCATTATGAACGTCCAGGGGCCAAGCAACGGTTATATAGAGGATCGTCAGTTGCCAGATATCACTTATTTATATATGGAGAGGTTACCAGAGAGCATTTATTTAGATGAGTTACCAAATAGTGTTTTAAAATTGTTCAGGTATACCATATTAGGGTGAGTTGCTAGATACCACCAATTATTTTAATTTTATTTACATGAGTTGCCAAATAGTGTTTTTAATTGTTCAGGTATACCTTATTAGGTTGAGTTGCCAGGTTGCGCCACTTATTTTAACTTACTTAGATGAGTTTCCACTTATTTATTTACTAAAGGCAAGATCAACTTTCTCCTTAAAGTTGTTCAGCAAGAGAACTAATTATTTAAACGTCGTTCAACTTAATATTAATAATAAAAGAAATACACAGGACTCTTTATATTGTACATTATTCCAATAACATATTCTCTAAGAATAATATTTAATTTACCTGTAATTCATGAAACGCTTTCATTTATTCTAACACCTGTGTCTATTTACTTTTGACAATCTTTTCTATTATATATATCTAACTGAATCTAATTTCTATTTGTACAGAGAGAGAGAGAGAGAGAGAGAGAGAGAGAGAGAGGAGAGAGAGAGTTAATGCTCGAAAAACTGAAGACGGCACACACACACACACACACACATACATCATTGACTTTATTTCGAAATCACTGTTAAAAATTAGATTACATTCTAACATAAACCCCCGTGTGTCTATTGTGTATACTGTAGGTCTAAGGTGGAGTGAAAAACGTAGATTACATTCAAACATAACCCCTCCCCTCGCCCCCCCCATGTGCCTATTGTGTATACTGTAGGTCTAAGATGGAGTGAAAAACATAGATTATTGTCCGGAATGAATGAAAAAACAAATTGCAGCAGAAAACAAAAATAACAATACACACCTTTATATACATATATATATATATATATTATATATATATATATATATATATATATATATATATATATATATATATATATATATATATATATAAAAGAAAAACAATAATTATTTTAACTAACTTCACTTAAAGTGTTTATTTACGTTCTTTCCTTTCTTTGAAAGCATCTCTGGAAAAAAAATGTATAACGGTATAAGCTCGAAACAGGTGATTCGTCGAGCTGACCGCAAAGCAGGGGTGTACCTAAAGTATTTGGCACCCGGGGCGGATCCTTCCTTTGGCACCCCCCATAAATAATTTTAAAATTTAAACACACAGAAAAATATATTATGTTTGCAAGTAGATTTTTAAACAGTACAGTACTGTCATAAGCAAATTGGAAATAAGAAAAATGCAGGACATTAAAAATTCAATGAACAGGTAATACTGCATTTTATTTTATACAAAAAACACAGGAAATCCAGTCTCAACGCTCAGCCTATTCTTCAAAGGTAAATAGAGAGGATTCACAGTCCCTGCTTTCGAGCCTTAATTTCTGCAAATTGATCAATGATCTCATCAAAATTCACCTTTGCATATTCATGTTCAATTGAAAGTAAAGCCAGATTTGTTAATCTTGTCTGACTCATGGTCGCGCGAAAGAAATTTTTTAGCAATTTCAATTTGGAAAAACTTCTTTCACATGAAGCAATAGACACACAGACAGTCAAAAAGAATCTCAAACACAGTGACAAGCTTGGCAAAGATTCACAAAAATCCCATTTCACAATAAACTCCAGAAACTGCAATGCTGTCCATTTCTTTACACTGATATCTTCATCAGAGAATTCATCGAAAATCTGAGTCAAATTTGGAATATACTTCCGAAGTTCTTCTGTTGCAACAACCAGTGTTTGGCTGAATAACAGCGAAGATTGACAGAATTTGATCCATTTCCTTAGAACGAATCTCCAATTCTTGATGAAAGCGATCAAGACATTCAATCATAGCCCTTTTTACTTCCTCTGGCAATGTGAGACCAGCATCCTTTGCCATCTCTCCTGGCATCCTTTTTCGAAGCTTTACTCTCCACAATTTCATTGCGCTGATCTTCAAGAAACAGTTTTAGGGCTTGGAGCTTCACAATGCACTTTTCAAGGCTGATGCCAACTGTTTACAAATACTTTTGTGTGAGATTAATTTCTTCCAGGACTTCACACCAGAAAGAAAGGTAACTCAAAAAAGAGAAATCACATACAGCAGACAGCAAAATCTGAGCTGATCCTCTTGTGTCCACATTTTCTTTGGGATCGCACAGTACTTCAAGGGTTGAGGTCAGCTTTTCAAAATTTGCCTTCACTGGTTTCACAGCGTCATAATGAGCACTCCATCTTGTCTGGAAAAGTCTTTTGACTGTCATGCCTACATTCTCCATCATCACTTTCCATCGATGAGTTGAGACTGAAAAGAAGGAATAGACTCTCTCCAAGGTTCCAAAAAAAGTCACACATGAAGAAACGCTTCCAAATGAGTGCACTCCGCAAAGTTTCAGAGAATGAGTTGCACAAGGCACAAACAAAGCCTTGGGATTAATCTCTCTGATCTTTGACTGAACACCACCATGAATCCCAGCCATAGTTGCAGCGTTGTCATATCCTTGACCACGGCACAGGTTTATGTCCAGTCCATCTCTCTCCAGATGTCTCAGGATATCCTCTGTGAGCTCAGCAGCAGTCTTTCCGGCAATAGGGAAGAAGCCCAAGAATGATTCCTTTACTTCAACTTTGTCACATTCAATATGGACGAATCTGATCACTTCACACATCTGATCAGTGTGGGACACATCAGGAGTGCTGTCAAAAAGAATCCCAAAATACTTTACTTTCTTGATATCAGCCACTATTTTCTCTTTGACGTAATTCCCCAAAAGGCAAATGAACTCATTCTGAATCTTTGGAGATAAATACGAAGCCACTCTCCTCCCAGATGGAATAGAACGCTTAATCCTTACAAAATGTTCTTTCAAACCTGGATCATAATTTGACAGCAACTCTACCAATTCCATGAAGTTTCCTTTGTTTGCTGATGACATGTCCTCTTTGTGACCAGGAAAAGATTCTGGTGAGCCAGAAACAAGGCTACGTCCAAGAGGCGATGTAAAATATCCCTCTATTTCTTTCTCTCCTTGTCCATTGTTGCTTGATGAACTTGATCAATGGTTTTTTGAAGCTTCAACCCTGCTCCCAAGGTCTTCCATTTCTCCAGACATGAGAGATGCTGCTCAGAAGCCTCATGGTCAGACACCTTTGGGTTTAGCTTCCACCGTGCTTGAAACCCAGTGACAAAGCTGAATGTTCCAATTCCTTTGTCATCAAGAGCAAACAGTCTGCAGCAAAAACAAAACAAACTTTCTTTTGATGGAGAGTAAACCGTCCATGTTCTCAAAACTTTCTCGCCATTTGGCAGAGCCTTATAGAACCATGCAGTGGTCAGCTGTCGACTCTTCCCTTTGGATTTCTCTCCTTGTCTTTGAACTGCACTGAAAGGTCTATCCCTATTTTGGAAGGGTTCACTTCCCCTCTTAATAAGATCAACTCTCAAGGCATTTGGAACCGGGATTGGCCAAGCAGCGACATCAGAATAAATTGAAAATCTATCCGTCTCCTCTTCTTCATCAGAGTCTTCCTCCTGTTGGTGTGGACTTCTGCTGGCGTCTCCTTCTTCTTCATCAGTTTCACTGCTTTTAGAAGATGAATTGCCATCCTCCAATCCTTGCTCTCTCTCATTTGAATCCTCTTGTGAAGCTGCTTCTTGTATTTGCCCTTAAGATTCACTAGGCCGGATGTCTTCAGGATTTTCTCCTATTGCACTTGATGTTGAAGGCGTGTGCAAATACTTCAAAATTGATCCGGACATTGCCTGAGCTACCTCTTCTCTTGCCTTCTTCATTTTTCTTTGTTGGAATCCACTCGGTCGATTTCGCTTCATAGTGGATGTTTTCTGCAAAATTTTAAAATCAAAAGGAATAAAGCATGAACATGCATAACAAGCATGAACTATTATGACTTGAAATACATTAACTGAACAAATTGTCTGTGATTATTGTTGTTATTATTATTATTACTTTTTTAAATTGGGGGGGGGGGGGTTAAGTGCAAACACGACTTCTAAAAAAGCAGAAAACTATGAGCATTACTCACAAATAACTAGAAATTCATCTCATCACATTAAAAATGCTTCATTTAGGTATCCGCAATTATAGATTAGTTTCAATTAACATTATGCTAAAGTCCTGTTTTGATTCATTGAATTTTTTATAGCAATCTTTTACATGTTTTAAATAATTTTATAAATTCCGTAATAAATGTTATTTGGCATTTTCTCTTAAAGGAACTTCTCTGAGCGGTTCAAAGATATCTTCACATTGTAATACTCTTACTATATGTATACTCGGCAAATGTTTTAAACAATTGGGTTTTTATTAAAAAAGATGTGAGGTGTTACGATTGGTATACAAATTTATCATAGCTTATTTAATGTGCCTGTCATGAGGAGAAAGAGCGCTGTTCCGGATTATTTTATCATATATATGGAGGGTTGTAGTAATTCATCTCTCTCATCACATTAAAAATGCTTCATTTAGGTATCCGCAATTATAGATTAGTTTGCAATTAACATTATGCTAGTCCTGTTTTGATTCATTGAATTTTTTTTATAGCACTCTTTTGCATGTTTTAAATAATTTTACAAATTCCATAATATATGTTATTCGGCATTTTCTCTTAAAGGAACTTCTCTGAGCGGTTCAAAGATATCTTCACATTGTAATACTCTTAATATATGTATACTCTGCATATGTTTTAAGCAGTTGGGTTTTTATTAAAAAAAGATTCAGTATGAACTAATGAATTAATGAACTAATGAATTATTCTTTCTCCTTTAAGGTCCGATGAGGATTTGACACGTGTTATACAATCTTTTCGTTTAGAAAAAACCCATGTCGTGTACATGAATACGGAGGTAGAAGATTTACCGAGCAGTCAACCCAACGATTGTCACATCATTAAGGAAATAATGTAAGTATTTTTTTGTTTTTTTATGTTTTTCATGTTTTTTATGTTTTTTTATGTTTCTCCTTTAAGGTCCGATGAGGATTTGACACGTGTTATACAATCTTTTCGTTTTGAAAAAACCCATGTCGTGGACCTGAATACGGAGGTAGAAGATTTACCGAGCAGTGAACCCAACGATTGTCACATCATTAAGGAAATAATGTAAGTATTTCTTTATGTTTCGATCTTTTTTTTCGGAGAAGAAGACACAATGTATTTTCATCAATTAATTAAATGAAAGAAATCATGTTTTTAGTACAATAACCATCTTAAACTACAGAATATAAAAACTAACTTTATTGGTTACAAATATATATATATACACGAACAAAACATCATACTATACAACGAGCACGCACAATCGGAAAACGACTTTTTATCTGTCTGCATACCATTTCATCGTTTCGTTGAGTGTGACGCGGGTAGAATAATTTAAAAAAATTTATAAATTCTTTACCACGTGATATATGCATGAGAAATGAAAGGCAGTGCATCCCACACGTATTACTAAAATATCATTGTAGCCGGAAGGGATTCCATACAACTTCGGGGATATGCAACTGATCGAGAAATTTTACAATAACAGGGTCACTCCAGGGTTGAGTGCCGAGTGAATCAAAATAGTACATGCAGTCCCTATTTTTAAAAGATTGCAAAACAATGAATCCCTTCACTACCAATAACATCTGTCTTTAAATTAAGGCTACCGCAATTTCTCGGAGATAGCAATTTCAATGTTTCATTCTTCATAAACACACTGATAAATTTGGAACGTGTGATTCGTTCACTATTCATTACTCTCTGAAGTGTATTCGCATCCATTTTAAAAGTCAGTGACAACGCCCCTAAATCTGTCTACTTCTATTAGGGCTTGTGACTCGAGGTAAACTAGTACACTTATAGGCGCGTCTATAGGCTTGGCGAATTCCAATCCGACTGAAATTTTTCCACTCTGTTATGGAATTAAGTGTGTATTTACACTAGCAGATAAGTCAGGTGTGATGTCAAACGGATAAAGGTTAAATTGATCGATGAATTCTTTCTGCGTTACCCCATTTCCGAGCTCATCACAATCACCTGCAGTATGGGCAACATTACTATATGCTCTCGCGCAAAGCTGGAACACAACTCTGATGAATAATCCATATCCATAGCCCCTCCCAACACAATGCCATTAACGTATAGAGTTATATTTTTAAGGCCGAAATTCTCGAATTTAAAGGCACTCTTTTTATACTTTCCATTCACCGAATTGTGTTCCTGCATTCCAATTAATATCCTTTTAGTTAGATTTCCCAGAGCGATGTTTTCTATCTGTTTCGATGCCAACCCTGCTGGCACCGTGTATAGTTTGATCTGTACTCTGTTAATTGGGTATTTTAATGTGGCGTTTAGTAAATTTTTCTCAATTTCTATTTGTTTTGGTGAACTTAATTTCACTCGCCGTACGCGGAGGTATGTCTCCATAGTGTGAATCACAACGGGCTTTGCTCCCTCTTCTTGATAAGCATCCAGATTTAAGCAGATCTCTGGATTGGTGCGGGTGAGCTTTATTTTCATATCCACCCCGTTCACAAGCAACTTCTGAAATGTGAAGTCTGTATGCAGGCGTCCAAAACATTCATATATCTTCTTTTTAGAATTTTTTTAATTTGTCCTTTATACTACTTTCGCCTTTAGCTTGATAATAGCCCTCGGCACTTAAAAAGGTATTCCTCGCTTCTTTGGAAAAGTTCAGCACATTTTCTTTTCCAGATAGGATCGTAGGTGGTAGTACCCTCTTCCTGCCGATATGTTGACCTGATTTAAATATACGTCACACTGGTTGAATAAGGAGTGCAGAAAGTTTGTTTCAGGGGATACAGCATATTTATCATCAAAGTCCGTTCCATCAGAATGGGCTATTCGTAGTTTAGCCTACATGTGCACACAGCTTGGCACAAAAAAGTAAGGGCCTGAGCTGGGTACACGAATTCTATAGGGGCATTCGGGGAAGTAATTGTGTTTAAAGGGTTAATTGTAATAAAGTCACTGTGTTCAATAGAAACTTGAGTTGGAGGCATGTCTAAGATGGACATCTCCGATTTGCAACATTGTGAACTACACGGATGGATGAAGCGTCCCATGACGAGTTAGAAACAGTGCCTCATCTCTCGACAAGTAGTAAACAAACTGATTCATGAGATCAACGTCCTTAGCTTATATCCGTCAAAAAAATGGTCAACCATAGGTTTCATTCGCTTAGAACACTTCTTTTTTATATCCTTTTACGTTTATTGCCACGTGGTGGTAATCGCTTCTTCTCGACAGCCCTCTTCTTCTCACCACCACTCAAAGAGATTGCATCTTTGACGATTTCGTCCCGTGTACGCTTTAAGTGTCTTTTTAGAGCTTCTTTAGGTTTAGCCCCAGCCAATATGTCTTCTACTGTGTTAAGACCTGCTTGTATCGGTTTCCTTCCGAGGTATCTGGCAACACTCTTCAGCAAGGGGACAGCCGTACGTAGTATGGTTGAAAAAATGGATCCAAGTCCACTACCACGCTGGTATCTCATACCTCGATAGACTGTGAAAGGCTTTCTGTCCATTATAAATCAGTGCGTCGAAAGTGCAGCTTCACTCTTAAGCTCCCGTTACCGAATGGGAAATTTTTTCCCTCAATCGTTCTTATATACTATATGTTGAGATATTGGTTATTAGATTAGCTGCGACATTCACATAATGGGGTCTGTCATATGTAATACTCAGACTCCTTCCTCTATGGTTGGGGATGTGCGCAGTGCGCAGCAGGAGTGCTTGGGTATCCCCAACAACCTGGTACTCCACTATATTGCTGTAAATATAGCACATGTCTGGAGGTTTATAGCCGTCAACCATTTTCTCCAATTTCAACTGATGCATTAGGCTGGACAAGTCGTGTTGTGCCTCGTGACATGTCTCTCTTTGAATGACTGATCGATATCGTCCATCGGTCATAATTTTGAACACTCTTTGGCCTTTAATATTTCGGTTAGCCTGCGATTTTAGGGCCAGAGTGCATGCATGGGGATCTACAGATCTACAGAAGCTAAGGCTAACAAAGACCCTAAGATCCACTCTAAATCGCCCGTAAGATTTGAGCTTTTTAAACTTACGTTTAAGTCTCTCACAACATTCTCGGCCTCACCATAGTGATCCGGTCCTAGTGTTACTTCTGTAGTGTAATACCGGGCATCCCCAGTCTGGGCGGTAAGCATGGTTTCATCCCGAGTTACCCCGGCTTTTTCACACTCATTACAGTCTCTAAGAATCGTAAAAACGGGTTCTTTATAATTAAAACTTAAAAAAAGAGTATTCAACTGAATTTCGCATATACCCACCTCATATGTATCACGGCCCAATTCAATGGGTCCGTGGAGTTCTGTTACAAAGTTGGCTAGTGTGTTGTTAGGGTGTACAGACAGGGACGAGGAGGACGGGAGTGTGACGTAGAAATGGTTAGGCACCATGTTGCTTACAATTTAAGCTTCATTATTGCATCAGCTTTTATATAGGTGTTGAAGCTTTCTGGGTATTCTAGCCATTTCACCAGGCACATTTTTCTCTTTCCTGAACCTTTGCTTCCTAAAATTTTCTCAATTTTAAACACATTTTTTCCTAAATTAAATGTCACTTTCTGCAACTCCTCGCGGTAAAAGCCTCCTGCGATTTCTTCCCCATTCAAATCTTCTACATAATACGACATTATCTCGTCTTTAGATTTCATAGTCCTAACTTTAAAAATCTCAAGTGTCCATCCTTGCTCAAATCCCTTCGCGAATTTATTTCCCGAACGCGACAGCCTTAAATAAGCATTGATTTTGAAATCTGTAGTGTGGTGGTGGTGCTCCATCTCTTCTCACCTCTGGGCGCATAACTCTTTCTAAAATTTCGTTAGGTGTTGTCCCAATCGTGCGATGGCGTGAGCGGTTGTAGAATGAGGCCAATGATTCCAGAATGTCTAGAAATCTGTATGTTTTTATGTGTAAAATAGCGGTGCATGCGTTCCTTTATGGTACGTTGAACCCTTTCAGCTAAAGATGCCTTATGTATAGAATTGGTAGTCTAGTAGCTGATATTAAACTCTGTAAACATGTTCTGAAAAGCTCGGCCAATAAATTCCTTCCCCATATCCGTACAAAAGTAGCCAGGAACCCTGTTTTCTTTCAACATTAACGTTTTGGTGGCTTTATCAACTGTTTCAGGCGATTTATTTTTCAGAGGAATTACCCACAGATATCTAGAGAATACATCAATTACACTGGTATGCATCAATTTTGCTGTCAAGGGTTTTGTAAGTGATTCTTATAGAGTTTTTCTTGCTGATTTCGAATCTGCAATCCGTTTTTATCAATCAGCTCAGGGTATCCGGCTATGGCCTCATAAGTAAAATAGAATTTTTCGTGATTTTGTCAAAGCGGAATTGGAACAGTAACATCTATCATCACTTGTTTCACTTGTATAATATCTTTTTTTACTTTTCAGGCATATAGATAAAATATTTCATAATGAATAGAGCGTGTAAAAATGATCCCAATAGATTCTGCTACATATGTGGGACGGTTACCATGCCAAATAACCAGTCCCAAATCACTAAATTTGTGAAGACAATGTATAGAGCATACTTTGGAATTAAGCTAGGGGACCAGGACAAAAATTTCGCCCCTCATATGTGCTGCAAGACGTGCATTGAAAATTTGAGAAGATGGAGCAAAGGCAGAGCGAAATCTTTGCCTTTTGGAATTCCCATGATTTGGAGAGAAGGAAAGGATCACGTGACAGATTGCTATTTCTGCATGACAAACCTCCAAGGTGGGCTTATAAATTTATTTTTCTTAAATATTTTGAAATCCTCGTATGAAACTTGACATAATATTCACCATAATGTAATATTCACCATATATAGCATAATATTCACCATAATGGTAATCATACATTTACATATACATATTGTTATAGAAAATACATTTACACATACATATTGTTATACAAGTTACATTTACATATACAATGATTGTATATTTTCTTTCTTTTTCATTCATATTGTCCCCGAAGGGACAATATGAATGAAAAAGAAAGAAAATATACAGACTCCATCGACCTATTTCATATCTTACAGACCGCAGCCTTCCCTCACGAGCCGCCACTGTCTGAATGCTTCTTCTATTTCATATGCAAGTTTTATATCCATGTTTCTATGTTTCTATTTTCAGGAGGTAACAAGAAGAATAAACACATTGTTGTATACCTGACATTCCTTCTGCTATGAGACCTGTACCCCATGGTCCTGGAATTCCAATACCCGACCCACCTCAAACCCTGGACTTCGATGATTCTGATGATGAATCAATGACCAATGCCAATGACCAGTCCCAGTCGTATATACCTCAAAATACCGCTTCAAATGAGCCGAGGCCTCTCAACCAGGCCAAACTTAATGATCTTACCAGGGATTTAGGACTTTCCAAATTAGCTGCCGAGATCTTGGGCTCACGACTTCGAGAGGACAACTTGCTGGCTCCGGGAACAACATTCTCCTGGTATAGGAAACGAGAGGAAGAATTCCGCAAGTTTTTTGCAGTGCACGAAAATACCTATTCCTTAGTGTACTGCTGCAATGTTGAGGGGCTAATCGAATCCTTGGGCCTGCCATATAACGCATCAGAATGGAGGCTATTTATAGACTCGTCTAAACGAAGTTTGAAAGCAGTACTTCTCAACATTGGGAATAGGGTTGCATCAGTCCCTGTAGCACATTCCGTACAACTTACTGAGAGCTACGATAACATGAAAATTTTACTGGATGCTCTCGTATACGACCAACATAACTGGAGGATCTGTGGAGATTTGAAGGTAATACTAATATCATAAGTAAACTATTGCTATTGACTATGTTGTTTTTCCAAAGGTTATTTGAGAGCGTATAAGAACACTTAACTTCCCCACAGAAGTGATACAGTCCAATGCATATATTTTTTTATCTGATAGAACAAATTCTCTAAATTCTTTAAATATTTTCTTTTTTTTTCAGATTGTGGCATTTGTATTGGGAATGCAAGGGGGATACACGAAATACCCAGGTTTCATAATTTATAGTTTTTAAATTAAAATTTTATTAAAATAAACCATCCATTTTTTATCATTTACCCTTCATTATTTTTTTATTTATTCTCTAAAAGTTCAAACCATAATAACTTTTTGGATTTTCCTAACAAATGTTTACAATTTTCTAAATTGTCGGCATTTTGTCCATTCGGCATTTTGTCCATTCGGCATTTTGTCCATTCGGCATTCAGTCTGCACACGGAATAGAATGCGTAACATTGATTATGTAGGCCAAAGGTTATGAATAGATGAACATGGAACGGGCCTAGTAATGACAAAGAATGCGCGTGCGTTCAGTACACTGTAAATAGATTAGACCTTCATTTAGGTAGGCTAGAATTACGCATAAATGGAACATTGAATGGGCCTAGTAATGATAAAGAATGCACGTGCATTTAGTACACTGAATAGGTGACACAGGCTAGAGCTACGCATAAATGGAATACTAAACAAGATGCTGTAGCCTAATGATAATTGGGAGAAATGCTATGACAACGATTATACGAATATCATTCATATAAAGGCAATTATATGATGCTAAGTGATTACGCATAAATGGAACCTAGAAACAAGATGCTGTGGCCTAATGATAATTGGAAGGGATGTACTAAGTTTGTACACCGTAAATGAATTAGGCCTTCAGTAAGAGAATATTTAAATCTATCACATAAATAAACGGATAAAGTATTTATGGATGATATGAATAAACACAATAGCAGGATGCTGCACGGAATTACTGTACTGGAAATGACACTTGAACTGGGCATAGGAAATAAACCTAGTGCGGGTTTGTATTAGAGAATTAGTCTGATGCACAATCAAATATTGTAATGACACTTGGATTATAAAATAGGCCTACTGCGTTCCAACGAGAGTTAGTTTCAACGACTGGTAAAACACTTTGCGTTTATAGCCTACGCTTTTGCGGTACACTGATGTAGGCTTTGCGTTATTGTTTAAGAACGAGGCACAGAGAGCTTACCGACTGTGTTGAAAATACCTCTCGAGATGAAGGGTATTCTTGAAGGTCGACCTTGTAGAAGGTAGGCCCGAGGTGAAGTTGACGTACGTTGTTCTGCAAGTCGAGGTCTTCCCGGTGAAGTGTTCACGGGCCTATTGGATCCTCATTGACGGCCGCCTTCCGTAAAGCGGCGACGCTGAGCCAAGGTGAAGTGATTTGGCTTGTAGCTTCGTAGGAGTTCACGTCCTGTATCCTCCTTGAGGATGTATTCTTGTAGCGTTGAACTTTGCCTGTGCTCTCGAGGATGATTGGTAACCGGTTGAGGTGTTATGAAGAGACCAAGGGAAACGCCTACTGCGGTTGTGTGGTTTGTTTCGGGAAGGATTGGTAGTTCACTTCAAGTGATGCTTCGTTTCTTGAATGGAATATGTTGAGGTGAGCCTTGGTCTGGTGCCGGCTAAAGCTGATGCAAGGAGACTGCGTGTAGAGTTGACTTACGAGTGAACGCACGAAAGAAGTGAGAGTGAATGTCAGTAAACTGCTCTTTATATAATCTTAGGAACATTCGAATTCCGCGGTTCGAGGCTAGCACCATTGATTTCTTTTATTGCTTGAAATCGCGTGTCTTCTGAGTTTATTCCTTGACACCACGTGTGTCTTCTAAGGATGTTTTGGAGATAACAGGGAAAAGAATTCGTATGGCGCTTTTCTTTGTCTGTTTTCTATCTGTAGTTGTCTGTTCCGCTACAAGTAGACCCTCTCAGAGACTGCACAGGAACGATGATAAAAGGATCACCATTTCGGGGCGAAACTGACGCGGCCGCTCCGAGTATGGACACCAGGTCTTGTGTTTGGCGGTGCTTCGGTGGCGGGAGGGCGCGAGGCATCTTCCTGGACTGGGGAAATGGGTAGAGTTGGGGCTGCTGTAGTAGGTTGTTGGGGAACTGTTGGGGAAATTGAGTCGTCCTCGAGGTACGCCGGCTTCAGGCGGTCGATCGACAATACGTTCTTGTGTCCAGCACGATCGAGGGTGAAAGTCTTGTCACCCCTCCGCAGGACTGGAAAGGGCCCGTCGTATGGATGTTGTAGGGGAGGACGGATGGTGTCGTTTCTGACGAGGACGTGGGTGCAGGAGGACAAATGGGCTGGGACAAAAATGCGACGAGTATTCGGATGACTGGAGGAAACCGGACGAAAGTTGCGCATGGTCGTCCTTAAAGCGTCGGTGTACGTGCTTCCATCCACCGAAGGATGTGCTCCTGACGACGTGAAAAATTCGCCGGGTAACCGCAGGGGAGTACCGTACACCAATTCGGCCTATGTGCATTGGAGGTCGTCCTTGAGCGCTGCCCGAATTCAAAGGAGAACGAGGGGAAGGGTATCGGTCCAACGTGGGCCGGTGGTGGTCATCCTGAGGAACGCCTTCAGGTGACGGTGTAGTCGCTCGACGAGGCCATTGGCCATGGGCCTATACGCTGTAGTCCGAATCCGGGAGCAACGTAAAATTTGTGTCAGGCTCTTCCATAGGGCGGATTTGAATTGCCGACCACGGTCAGTGGTGATTGCTGATGGGACTCCAAAACGGGAGACCCAACCACTGACGAAGGCGCGGGCGGTGGATTCAGCCGTGGTGTCCTTTATAGGGATCGCCTCAGACCAACGCGTGAAACGATCGATGCAGGTGAGAAGGTACGTGTAACCTTCTGAGTGGGGAAATGGGCCGACGAGGTCCAGATGTACGTGATCGAAACGTGCGTCGGGGGGAAGAAAAGCAGCTAAAGGTGCCGTCGTGTGACGGTGAATTTTTGCTTTCTGGCACTTTATGCAAGCTCGGGTCCAACGTCTGTCGTCACGGTTGATGCTGGGCCAGACGAAACGAGAGGTGACGAGGGCCTGAGACGCGCGAATTCCGGGGTGAGAAAGGGGATGAAGCCTATTAAAAATACCGCGTCGGAATTCCTCGGGGACGTAGGGACGATGCAATCCGGTAGAAACGTCGACCGTGAGGGTCAGTGTAGAAGAAGGCAGTGGAATCTCTTCCAGTTGTAATGACGTGGATGCACTACGGAACTGCTGCAGTTCATCGTCTCCTCGTTGGGCTTCTGCTACGGCTTCGTAGTCGATGACGTCACCGCTGGCTGGAACAAGGAACGCGTTAATCGTAACTCGTGATAAAGCGTCCGCTGCGGTATTTTTGTGGCCTTTTATGTGCTGTAGGTCGCTGGTGAATTGTGAGACGTAGTCAAAGTGTCTCATTTCTCTGGGGGAATACCGGTCGGAATGCGAGTTGATTGCGAAGGTGAGTGGGCGATGATCCGTAAAGATGATGAATTCCCTTCCTTCGAGATAGTGCCGAAAGTGTTTGGTCGCCAAGTAAACCGCAAGCATTTCTCGACCGAAAGTGCTATACCTGGTTTCCGTTGGTTTGAATGCTCGTGAGAAAAAGGTTAAAGGCTGCCAACCATCTCCGGACGCTTGTTGTAACACGGCGCCTGCCACAGTGTCAGAAGCATCCACGACGAGGCTGATTTCTGCGTCAGGATTAGGGTGAGACAGCTGGGTCGCGTCTATGAGGGCAGATTTAGCCGACTCGAATGCTCGCTGGGCCTTTTCAGGCCATGGATTGATGTAGAGGATCTCCTCCTGCAGGGGCGCAGGAGGGCATGCAAAGGGCGGAGGAGATGCGCGCAATCGGGGATGAATCTGCAGTAAAAGTTTATCATACCTAAGAATTCCCGCAGTTTTCTTTGAGTAGTAGGGGGGGAAATCTCCTTGATGACGTCAACCTTGTGGGGGTTGGGGGAGATGCCCTTGCCTGTGATGTGATGACCGAGGAACTGCAGTTCGGAGACGCCAAACTGGCACTTGCTGGCGACGAGGAGGTCATCTATATAAGCAAAACAGAAGGGGAGACCACGGAGGACGTCGTCGATGAATCTCTGAAAGGTCTGTGCCGCATTCCGGAGGCCGAAAGGCATGCGGATGTATTCAAAAAGTCCAAAGGGCGTTATTATCGCAGTTTTTGGATTACCGGGATTTGATGGTAGGCCCTTACGAGGTCCATTTTGGAGAAAACCTTACACCCATAGAGATTGGCTGCGAAATCGTGCAGAAGGTGGGGAGGGTAGCGGTCGGCCACTGTGCAAGTGTTGAGCGCCCTGTAATCGCCTACAGGACGCCAGTCGCCCTCAGTCTTCTTGGGGACCATGTGTAACATTGCCGCCCAAGGGCTTTTGGGGGGCCTGACGATTCCCAGTTCGATCATGTGTTCGAACACTGCCTTTGCGATGCGCAGGCGGTCCGGGGCTAAACGTCGAGGACGAGCGTTCTTCTGGGGTCCTGTAGTCTGAATATAGTGGAGGACGCACTTCGCGGTTGCAAGGGGGTGTCACCGATGGAAACTCAGCCAGTAGGTTACAGTACGGTGACTCAGGGTGAGTCACCGAATATACTGGCGGAGGCGCTGACGTACGGGAGAAGGTGCCTTGCAAGCTGAGGCTGGTCGTGTGGTCGATGAGTCTCCAGCGTCTGATGTCCACTCCTAGGTCGAAATGCTGCAGAAAATCTGCTCCTAAGATTGGCTGCTGTACGTCGGCAATGAGAAAAACCCAATGAAAAGTTCTCCTGAGTCCGAGGTTGAGTGTAGAGATTTTTGACCAAATGTTTGAATGGAAGACGAGTTCACCGCGTGTAATTCAGTTTCCCAACTGTAATGTAAACGCTCTTGTGGGGAGGGGGGGAGGATACTGACTTGGGCGCCGGTATCGACCAAGAACTGTAGCTTGGAATGGGCGTCTGTGACGAAGAATAGGCGGACGCCGCGGAAGCCTTGAGCATTAGACGCCTTTAATGCTCGGCTGATACGTTTCCCGCTCGCAGACAGGGGGCTGTGCATTTTCGGGCTTGATCGCCAAATATCCTGTGGTACCAGCATACGCCCGCTTCGTCGATGGAAACTGGGGTGCGGGAACGGGAACGGGGGCGGGGTCGTGGGTTACGGTGCTGGGTGTCACGTGATCTGCTTCTGTCTTGCGCCTGCAAATTACGTACATCGCGAAAGAGGCCTTCTACCATGGTGGTCAGCTTCGCGAGAGTCTCCATAAGGTTGTTGTTGTCGGAAACGGTTGGAGAGGGAGTGATGAGGCGGATCCGGCTACTTGTAATGCTTCTATCTCCAAGACTTTGTCCGCCATGTCTGCCAGGTCCTGCAAAGGGGTGTCTGACTTCGTCAACACAAGCACGCGTTGGACATGCGGTGGCGGTCTGAATGAAGAGCTGGCGGAAAAAGGAGTGCTCGATGACATTGGCCGAATCCCCCAGGAGCTGCTGCATGTGTCGCAGGAACTGCGACGGGGATTTATCGCCAAGCACTTCGGTCGCGAGTAACATCCGAAGGCGGTTTTGTTCTGACATGGCCGTACTTGCCAAAACGGCGGTTTTTCACGCCTCATAGGGGTCTTCTCGGGGCCTATTGGCGAGGATGTCTCGCACCTCGAAAGCGACCTCCGGTGGAAGTTGCGACGCTACGAGGTTAAACCTGTCCTCGCTTCTGATTATGTTCTGTTAATCGCAATGGTATTGCACTTGTAAAAACCACGTGCGAGGGTCCGCGGGCCAAAAACCGGGGATTCTGTTGGAACCACCGGTAGTGGGGGATGCAGTGGCGTTGTTGTTTTCCTGTGGCATATTTTTCGCGCGGAAACGTGTTATCATGTACCAAAAGAAAAATTAACCGTAAATGTGTTTTGGGCCTTTATATAATGTGCACTGGAAAATAACACCAGTCACAGATGCAGGTAAGCCTATTGACGCGCCTTGTATGTTGTACCGTGTATAAATATAAAATATTTGATATCAATGCTATTTGCTAATGCTACAAAAGAATATTTTAAAATTTTTATCCCTAACCACTAAACAAGTTCACTGTGAAAAATTAACTTGAAATAACGTTCGAGTCACTCCACGGTTAACCAGTTTATAGTCGGCCTAGATTTAGCCGCTTGAGGTGATAATGATTAATTTAATGTTAGTGCTTAACTGATGCAAATTGATTGTTGTAATGACAGGCTGGATTAACAATTTATGATGTCATACAGTATCACCAGTTTAAAGTGGCTAATGGAGTAGGCCTAATATAATATTTCCGAGAGATATGAATTGCTTCGAGGTCACCAGCTTGGATTACACCCAAGCAAATATTGTTAAGGTTATAAAAGGCACCTTATTGTTTTGTATTTAATTAAGAAAATAAATCAGTTATTTGTTCAGAGTGAATAACAAATGATTGACAATAATTATAGTGAATAACAATTATTTAACGGACTTTATATTATGTTAAGATGACATGGAGCTTAGCCAATAAGAGAAATGGTTAAGAGCTTAATGATCTAGTAATACATTCATTTTTTGTTAGACTAATGGCATGCAAAAATGGAACACAACATAAAATATGAAACTTATTGATAATAGAAATTATGCACGTACGTTTTGGTACACTGAATAGAATGCGTAACACTGATTATGTAGGCCAAAGGTTATGAATAGATGAACATGGAACGGGCCTAGCAATGATAAAGAATGCACGTGCATTTAGAACACTGAATAGGTGACAGGCTAGAGTTACGCATAAATGGAATACTAAACAAGATGCTGTAGCCTAATGATAATTGGGAGAAATGCTATGACAATGATTATACGAATATCATTTATATAAAGGTAATTATATGATGCTAAGTGAGGATGTATTCTTGTAGCATTGAACTTTGCCGGTGCTCTCGAAGATGATTGGTAACCGGTTGAGGTGTTATGAAGAGACCAAGGGAAATGCCTACTGCGGTTGTGTGGTTTGTTTCGGGAAGGATTGGTAGTTCACTTCAAGTGATGCTTCGTTTCTTGAATAGAATATGTTGAAGTGAGCCTTGGTCTGGTGCCGGCTAAAGCTGATGCAGAGAGAATGCGTGTTGAGTTTACTTAGTGGACGCACGAAAGAAGTGAGAGTGAATGTCAGTAAACTGTGCCTTATATAACCTTAGGAACATTCGAATTCCGCGGTTCGAGGCTAGCGTCATTGATTTCTTTTATTGCTTGAAACCGCGTGTCTTCTGAGTTATACCTTGACACCACGTGTGTTTTCTAAGGATGTTTTGGAGATAACAGGGAAAAGAATTCCTATGGCTTTTCTTTGTGTTTTCTGTCTGTAGTTGTCTGTTCCGCTACATATATATATATATATATATATATATATATATATATATATATATATATATATACTGATGAATTGCTACAAATAGTCTTCAAGGTAATTCTGTAGAATAATTTTAAGAATAAATAAATAAATTTTGTGAACGTTTTGAAACTTATATACCATTAACAGAACATTCTTAAAAGCAAGAAATAAATCGAAATTAAGATAGAAAGTGAGAGTTAAAATTGTATAAATTTACAATTAGTTCAGTGATATGAAAATATGATGAGCTGAATCATTAAAAGGTTCCATTCCGGTTCTCATTTACACAATTACTGCGTCAGAAAACTCACGCTAAAATGAGTTGAAGTAATTAAAAGTTTCTAATATTAAAGCTGAACAAAGATGTTAAAGTAATTAAAAAGTGCAAACCATTAAAGAAAAAATATATATATACACAGGGTGGCGCAAAAGTCGCGAATCATAGGAATATTCAGTGTTGACTATAATATATTATTATTTTTCGTTTAGGTATTGGTTGGCTGCGAAATTAACAATAGACAAGAGGGTGAGGTTGGTATTAATGTATAGAATACCAGGTAGTACAAATCGATGAATCGTTATAAAATTTAAATTCTGTAGCGACTGATCGATTTGCATTACAGTGCTTACAAGAAGTCTCACGCCTCTGTCTCGTCCCAAGCTAGTCTGTTAGGTATAAAATGGGCGGTCCTTATGGCAGCGGAGGTGTGTTCGGATTGGTGCACATAATTGCTCTAACCCCATCATTGACGTCCACATTAGCTTGGTGTTGATCACACTCTATTTATATATAGGGATATACTGTATATAGATATATATATATATATATATAGAGTATGCAGGGGATAACGTGTCTCAGTCCCAGCTATGGTAGTTGTCTTACAATTAACAGTCCTAAGTGTAAGTTACGTTAACACCTCCACATAAACTACCCTGGACTAAAATAACACGTGAAGTCCTTACCCACAAACCATTTAAAAGGTGTGATTTAAAAGCTCTCTCTCTCTCTCTCTCTCTCTCTCTCTCTCTGATCACACCGCATCCCATCAGAAGTCTTCAGCAGGGACATCGGCAATGTATCCATATAACGTTAATAATAACCGAAACTCGGGGAAAATATACTCTCTGCCTTTCGCTCTATCCCAAATCCTTTTCTCTTAGTAACCTCTTAATACAAACTAATCTATCATATTTTGCGACTTTTTAACTCTGGTAGGATTCAATTCCATTCCTATAGTGTAAGAGATACTTAAATTCATGTGTGTATTATGCCATATGATGTGCGTAATAAATAATCATTTTTAAATAGTTGGAGCGTTCAAGGTCATCTGTAATAATCTATAGACTACCCCTCAAGCCCACTCTCAACACTTAGATTCCCCTAAGACACAGGCGTCTTCAAGTAACATGAATGCGTAGAGATCTAAGGTGTTAGATTCCATATTATATAATTTATGTGCTAGGTTTAAGAACGCTGGCATTGAAGGATGGAAGGAAGGGACAGTAAAAGCGATAATAGGTTTAATGAAGGAAGTGGAATGAGGATGGAAGTAAGCGTTGCTATGTCGAAGGAAACGAGGTTGGGTGGGGCTGGAAGTCTGGCTATGGTGTCGGAGAATTGACTCAAGTAGATGGACGCTTTACTGGACAGCAATATTGCCAGATACTGGAAGAGGTGCTGCTACCCAGTGTTCGTGCGTATCTGGTTCCAGCGCCGGAACCATTTTACTTAATGGAAGATAACAGTCCCATTCATAGGAGTAACGTTGTGAGAGCGTGGTACGAAGATCACCCAGAGATTATTAATCTAATTCTGCCACCACGTTCTCCTGATATGAATCCGATTGAAAACCTTTGGGCAATAATGATTAACGAATGCGAGCAACGCAATGAAAGAACCTTTGAAGCACTTTTAGCTCACACGAGGAATAGTTGGGAGAGCTTACGCCGAACAACAAACATTCCCTACAATCTGGCCTCTTCTATGCCGCAACGATTGCAAGAAATTATTGATGCCGGAGGAAGCTATACGAAATACTGATGTTAAAGCCATGACGTAAATGTGTATCGAATATATATTTATGTTAATATAGAATTTTATCATATTTTTATGTTTGGCATCTATAAAAGTATATATTGTGACTAGTGATGTAGGTCACATCCGCATCCGCATCCGCGGAACATCCGCACATTTTCTCGCATCCGCGTCCGCGTCCGCATCCGCACTTTGGACTGCGGATGTCGTGCGGATGTGGACCGTTGAGATAAAACGTCATTAATAAGCGGAAATTATCAAATTCTACTATATTAATAGAACTAGTTCATTGTGCGCAAAAGTGATGCAAGCGACAAGACGAGAAGCTGTTCTTGTATGAAGTTACTCTCTTGCAACCTACTTAGATCCACGTTACAAAGCTAAGTTATTTTCACCTAGAACATTAGAACGAGTTAAATCATCACTTGGCAAAGCAGTTGAAGAGCTTCAATCTCTTGAATCTGTCGCTTCGCCACCCACCAAAGAATAAAAGTTTCAGTGACAGAACCAACACCTTCAACAAGCAAATCTATCACAGAATCTGTCTCTCAGTTTCTTGAGTCAAGCAGCAATGACGAGACCTACGCGATGTCAAAAGATGTAGTAAAAATGATCGAGAGCTATCACCAAGAAAAACGCCTGGCTGCATGTGACAATCCTATTAGTTGGTGGAAAAATACGCAGAATATCTATCCATACTTGAGTAAACTTGCAAGGAAACATTTAGCTTGTCCTCCAACAAACGTACCAAGCGAGAGATTATTTAGCAGTGCTGGATTAATATATGATGAAAAGAGAAACAGACTGGCAGCAGAAAAGGCAGAAAAATTAATGTTCCTTTAGCATAACCTTCCTATAATTAAGTTTGAACATTAAACGATGAACATCTTAGTTTACTTTATTTTAATTACTCATTTATAAATATGCCTAATAAAACTTTAAACTTAATATAAATAGTTATCAAGCTAATTAAAGATCTCTTTCTATAAGGGTGGAGGTTGGGGAAAGAGGTCGGTGGGGTGCATTTGAGTTGGGTTCACGTCCCGCATCCTGGTAACACAATTATGGTTTCTAATTGTGGCTGAAACTCAACAAAATATAACGAATTTATTTGCAGACGAATTCACTAATTGATTTCTATATTAGTTAGATGCTTGATATTATTTTATATGTTCAGAGAAAAGTACAGCAATTATTGTACAATTAATCAATTATACTACATTATAGCTATAGCTCTCTATATATAATAACTTATTATATACGTTAAACACAACAAATCTCGAATATATCCTAAAAAATAACGAAAATGTAGACATCCGCATCCGCATCCGCATCCGCGGATGTTGAAATCAAACATCCTCATCCGCATCCGCATCCGCGGATGTGAAAAAAATGACATCCGCTACATCACTAATTGTGACCATGAAAGAACTTTACTTATCCTTAGTTAGAATCTTTTCTTGCAATGTCTACGCTCGTGGAGATGATAATATATGCATTGTTGAAACAAACTATGAGAAGGTAATAGTTTCAGGAAAAAAATAAAAACTGGCAACATCGAGGCCATCACATGTTTATTGGAATTGTCATATGATATGCTACCAATAAACTATTATATACTACTATATACAGTATACTATATTACGTAATAATTACGATGAACAAATCAAATACAAATTTCTCTGATTTACGGCCCACCAGTCTTGCTTTAGACTAATGACTTTCATAAGATGGAATAGGTTACCACTTAAAACAATGGATAAACTATCTATTAGTGAGACGACTGTGACTTCCTCGAAGTGCGAGCGCGTGAGAGGTTCACTGAGGAATTTTGTCATTAGATTCTTCACGTAGGATATGTATCACAAACAACAATATTGACAACAATTCCCAACAATTACATAATATCAATCATTGCATTTGAGCAAATAATTTAGACCTGCGTCAAAATAACTTAGGTATCATGCCATGATTTGGGATATTTGCCGAATTAGTCGTTCTCTATAGTCTACAGTATATATTGAGACGGTATAATGTAATGCCCAGCTAATATTATGATGACTAGGATTGCTCCATAACCATCCCAACATCCCGAAACTTGGTCATTCTGCTTCTTAATCATTTGTATTTTAAACACTAAAATGTAGCAGAAGTGACGTAATAATGGACGTCATTGATTGGGTTAGAGCAGTTATGTGCACCAATCCGAACACACCTCCGCTGCCATAAGGACTGCCAATTTTATACCTAACAGACGAGCTTGGGACGAGACAGAGGCGTGAGACTTCTTGTAAGCACTGTATCTGGCATTCCATACATTAAAACCAAGCTCACCCTCTCGTCTACTGTTAATTTCGCAGCCATCTCCAACCTTATACACACACACACACACACACACACAGGGTGACGCAAAAGTCGCCCATTATAGGAATTTTCAGAGTTGACGAAAATATATTATTTTTCTTTTTGGTAGAGGTTGGCTGCGAAATTAATAATAGACGAGAGGGTGAGTTTGGTTTTATTGTATAGAATACCAGGTAGTACAAATCGATGAATCGCGATAAAATTTAAATTCTGTAGCGACTGATCGATTTGTAATACCTGGTATTCCATACATTAAAACCAAGCTCACCCTCTCGTCTACTGTTAATTTCGCAGACATCTCCAACCTAAAACAAAAAAAAATATATATTAAAATTAACACTGAAAATTCCGATGATGCGCGACTTATGCGCCACCCTCTCTCTCTCTCTCTCTCTCTCTCTCTCTCTCTCTCTCTCTCTACATATATATATATAAAATATATATATATGGGAATTAACTCAGAATGGTTCCCTGAGGTTTTTTTTGATACACACAGACCGTGCATGGAACAAGGAACTCTTCTAGGAAAATTAAATCCACTATAGTCCGAATAAGTAATGGTAAATGACAAATACTATAGTTTTTTCTTTTTCATGATGCTAGCCCGACGTGGGCAACGGGTCACTCGCAAAGTGATCCCAAAAATTATGTGCCTTGAAAATTGGACGCTCAATTCTGCCAAATGAAGTTTAAGTTTTGGTTTTTGGCTAAAAATATAATAGTTACTCCTTTTTCTTTGATGTATTCAATCTGACGTGAAGGCGGCGAGTCTTTTGCTTATATTGAGGTTCTAAATGTAGCTGGGCTAGGCTGCTTTAAACCCTAGATCCTGTCCCAAAGCTGGATCCTATCTGCTTTGCAGATAGCTGGTGAGGGAAGCTATATTTTTGGGATCTCTTTGCGAGTGACCCGTTGCCCACGTCGGGCTAGCATCATGAAAAAGAAAAAGCTATAGTATTTGTCATTTACCATTACTTATTCGGACTATAGTGAATTTAATTTTCATAGAAGAGTTCCGTTTTCCATGCACGGTCTGTGTGTATCATAAAAAAACCTCATGGAACCATTCTGAGTTAATTCCCATCATGAAACGGACATGTTATGTGCCTTGAAAAGTGGACGCTCAATTCTGCCAGTTGAGGTTTAAGATTTAGTTTTTGGCTAAAAATATAATAGTTACCTCTTTTTCTTTGATGTATTCAATCTGACGTGAAGGCGGCGAGTCTTTTGCTTATATTGAGGTTCTAAATGTAGCTGGACTAGGCTGCTTTAAACCCTAGATCCTGTCCCAAAGCTTTGCGAGTGACCCGTTGCCCACGTCGGGCTAGCATCATGAAAAAGAAAAAAACTATAGTATTTTTCATTTACCATTACTTATTCGGACTATAGTGGATTTAGTTTTCCTAGAAGAGTTCCTTGGAGTTCCTTGTTCCATGCACGGTCTGTGTGTATCATAATATATATATATATATATATATATGACCTCGTTAAGCTCGTTGATGTTCCGTCTGTTGGCCTCTTTTCACACGAAGGTCAAGCTGGTGGTCCCACCGCCTCCAGGCCTGGCTTGGTGGAGGAGCGAGTTGCTTTATTGTGCTCTCCACTGCACAGTGCTAGGTACATCCGACTCATCTGGTACCGTCCTGAGCCAGGCATCTAGTCTTCTTGTGAGGACTTCAACTTTGACCCCTGTAACGTTTCTGAGGTCCTTTGGAAGCTGGTTAAAAAGTCTTGGCCTCCTCTCATCCAAGCTATTTTCCTTCAGTGTTGAAGAGGTCCCTTGTCCGGCCTTTAATTTGGGAACACTACACATTCTGCCTTTCCTATTTTCCAGTGTTGTTTGAATTGTTTAGTTTGAAGTTTGGTACCATTTTTTCGATCATTTTCCATATGTAGATTATGGTGTACCTCTCTCTTCTTCTTTCCAGGGACTACAGATTTAGTTTATGTGACCATTCCCAGTATTTGAGCTCTTTGCAGCTATCAGTCTTTGCTGTGAAATGTCTAGTTTCTTCTAATCTATTGTAGTTTATTAGTTTCTTCCTTTTATATGGGGACGTCAAGACTGAGCAGTATTCAAGTTTTGGTATAATCAGTGCTTTTAGCAGGGGAATTATTACTGTCCTGTCCCTTCTTTAGAACGTTCTTAGTACCTGTCCCGCGAATCTTTTTGCTTTGTTTATCGCTATCCGGTTTTGTTTTTCGAATTTCGCATCATCGGTCATTATTACTCCCAAATCGATCGCTTTCGTGCTTCCCTGAATTTCCTGTCTATCTGGATCATATCTGTTTAAGTTCCTCATTTAGTAATTTAGTTTATTTAACCCAATCATATTTTGTTATATTAATCAGGTTTTAGTCCTAAAAGAAAAAACAAAAAACGTGATTAATATAACAAAATAACGGAATATGATTGGGTTAAATAATTATCTAACTTACCAAATTTTGTACATTTAGAACAATAGTCTATTTATAGGAACAGATATTAGTCTACTAAAATAACTATTTGTTAATAAGGAGAAATTACATAAATTGTACAGGTGTTTCCAAACTTTTTACCAGTACTGTATATATATATATATTGTAGTATAGGGGGGGGAAGGGTACAATCAAGTAAGGTTGTAGAGTATAATCGAGAGAAAGGAAAAAGATACTATCCGTCCAGACTACACCCTATAGAGGAAAAAGCTGTTAACCATCTAGAGTCTAGACTATGCCTTATTAATAAAAGTATTTAGAGTTCACGGATGAGAAAAGCCTCGTCTGAGATTTACCCGTGAAATCCCTTCTCGCCTTAAATTCTCACGATGGTGACGTTGTTACCACTTCCTTTCTCTCTAATATATAAAGGGCCCGACGCCCTCTCACCAGATTCAAGCTACACTTCAGCAAGTAAAGGTTGAAAACGCGCGGTTAATTAAAGGGTCTACGGATCGTAAGTTAAAGGTGAATTTATATAGATTTTGCGGAATTTGATTACGGGAAATTTTGGTGTCGAGAAGGTCTTTATTTTTGTGGAGTGACTGCAGGAAGGCAGGCTCAAGGTTTCGTTGACTCAAAGATATCGTATAATCCCAAGAACTAGAGTTAAGAAACTTTATTGATTTCGTTAAGCATTGATTTATCTGATTTTGAACAATAACCTGCACTTTAATTAAAACATAATTTTCGGCTGACTCGGTGTTCTTGGCCCCTATTACGATCCCTTAAATTAGCGCATTCATATTCGGCGGTAACTCAGAAGGGTAAGACATAGAGAAGACCTCTCCGAGAGAAACAGAAAGTACCTACTAACAGTTACACGTGAGCTTTCCATCCAACCCACGCTAAGCCGCAGAAAATATAACAATCTGGTGTCAGCGCGCAAGGTTATACAAGAAGCCCCAGGGACAGGACGCCACCCAGTCAGCTAAAAGGAGTGCATGAGGGCCACCTACAAAAAGGAACAGAAGAAGGAACCCTCAACTAGAATCACTAGGTCGAGAGCAGCTGCACAGGCGCGACTTCCCTCTCCAGCGAAGGTACGGTCAGCTGACGAGACAGAACGTGGACATTTCTTTTCGGAACGAAGAAAACGAAAAGATTCAGGTGAGCGACCTTCGTTGTATTGCGCCCAGCTTCGAAGGTATTGAAGCGTTCCTCCTTATACATCCACTTACAGTACTTTAAAGATAATAACGAAGCCGGAAGTCTGCCCTCATCCCTATTAGTAAATTTTAGAGATTCTGTTGAATTTTGGTCCCCTAGCTTTGACCCCTCACTAAATACTAGTAAGATGAACAAGGATCTGGAAATTAGAAAAGCATGGGGTAGATCCCCTTCTCCCCCTCCGTCTCCTCCTCTTCCCCCTAGAGTAGACATAGCCTATCACCGTGATGAGGCTGATCTGACCCTGGATGAGACGAAAAAACTCCGCCACTTAGCAGAAATTTGCCTCGTTTTCTGTGGAGACTAAAATGAGTACACAGAGGTGGTGGCTCAAGTGTTTTCAGGCGCGTATGTAACGTTCCAAGATTTTATATATGAAATAGAAAGATTAATACCTGCTCGTACGAGAAATAGCGACCGTTTATGCATGATTTTAGTGTTAAATGTTGTCTTCCCCAGTAGGAAGGTGTTTATGGATTTAGAAAGTAAAAAGAAAAAGTTGAATGAATTTATGGATGTGTGTAGCGATCTGTATTGTAAGAATAGATGAGACGAAGTGACTAATAGGCTGTTAGGTATAGAAAGGGAATATAGACGTCCGAAAGAATCCTATACCTTGTTTGTTTATCGCATTAAAAGGGACTTAGAATATTTAAAATTAGATGCCCCGCAAATGTTGCAAAATGTAGACATACATTTAACAATAAAGTACTCCTAAATTTCATCCCACAGCACCTATGGAGCGAGTATGATAATCTTGATGAGGATGTCAATAAAAAGATTAAAAGACTCAGATGTGACAAGCCAGTCAGCTCGCAGTCGATCACGACTGGAGTAAATGCCCCACAAGCCGGTCCCCCTTATAACGTAAACTACTCCAGTTACTCATCTCTTCAACCCGGTCTTCCAAGTCAGTCTTACTATCCGCTGAGCCAGACATATTACAATCCTAATCCTCCAGGTGCACCTCTTTGTAATTCCCAGCCATTCAATTTTTCCTCCCCAGTTACGCGCAACCACAATCATATTGCCCTTCATTTAACTCCAATTACAGTGGTGAAGGCCACGTAAATTCCATTCAGACCTATATGGTAAATAGCATTCGATGCTATTTGTATGAGAAAGTCGGGCACCGAGCAAAACAGTGACCTCTAATTGAACGAGTAAGACGATGGATTTAGACGCCAAAAAGGTCAGGGAGTTCGAAAGGTTGAGTGATAGAAATTATAATAATAATGAGACTAATAGGTATGCGGAAGGAAACAGGTATAGAACTCCCTCACCGGCCTGTTACCAACCAGGAAACTCCCCTGGGCAGAGTAAAAATTGGTATTCTCTAAATTACTCACGTAGGTATTCGCATGAGTACAGATCGCCATCCCCCAATTCGCTATGAATACCGTAGAGAGAGAGATGACTCATCGTATGGATGACCAAACAGACAACAAGGGCCCGAAGGCCGAAATTCGTCCTACGACTAGCAAGAGCAAATGCGGGGAGACCGAAATATGTCCTCTTTTAGGACACAGAATCGGTTCCCGTCTAGAAATTGGGAGACCAGGAGAGACAACAGTCGGGATCGCCGGAAATTCCGCAGTCGGCATGAAAAACCCTAAGGAATCTTCAGCGACAAATCACCCCGGCGAGTTAATTTTAGAACCGAAGAAACCCTTAAATCTGATTAAAAAAACTAATTAACAGGCAAATGACGCAGAAAGACCTTGAAACATGAAGGCAGAAGGAAAGCACTTGAATCATGGAGTATAAAGGGAACAGGAGAAATAAAGCGAAAAGAATTAAATGAAGTGAATTTCAATAACCGTGAAAAAGGAGTGAAAGAAAGATACGATGAAATAAAACAGAGCGAGAGTGAGCGAAAAAATTTTGACTGAGGGAAACGCGTGCGTGAGTATGAGTATAAGTGAAAACAAATCAAGCAAAAAGGGAGAATTGATCTTGACTCAAATGAGAGAAGAAAAAGCGAACGATAATATGAATACACTGAGTAGAATGGGAAAAAATTTGTATGAATGGTCCGGACCGATTTAAGTGACGTAAATTCAGAACGTGTGACTGGAATACGTGAATCAGACTCTCGTGGAAAATTTGGAATATGTGAACGGAAGTATCGAGGAAGGAAATGACCTAAATAACTATAAAATTTAACGAAATAAGGGATGACGTAAGAGGGGAACATGCGAAACAAACTGTCGAGGAAGGAAGCGACGTAAATGAGAGTGTGAAATTTAACGAACTAAAAGTATTAGATGAGAATGACCTCGTCACTAAGATATTCCACGCAAATAGCGTGTACATGAAGGAATAGAAGGAGGAAAATGCGAGTGATTGTAATAAGCTTGGTAATAATTTTGAGTAGCGAGGCAGTTTAGAAGCGAAAGAACCCGATCTGTTTGTTGATATAAATAGTATACAAAGCCCTCCTCAAGTAAGTAATAACTCTCCTTATCCCATGTATACTTTGCGAAAATTCTCTTATCCCGAAATTCAAATGGGAATAAATAAACATTCCCCGTTAGCGCTTCTTGATACGGGTGCGGATATTTGCCTGAAAAGAGAAATGTTAAAAAATGTAATTAGTATGAGAAATAAGGTAGAAAATACTAATCATAGCTGTATAGAAGTAAACGAAGGAAAGTTAGATTCAGAAGGACATTAAACGAGAAGTAGAAATAGGGGAGAAAGTATATGTAAGGCGAACACCTAACAAAATGCCTAATGCGTTATGGGCCCCCTACGAAAGCCCATGCGAAGTGTTGCAGAAGTTAAACGATTACGTGTGTCTTGTAAATGATCTCGAGACGAAGAGAAACAAAAAGGTAGGCTACACATCAACGCGTTAAAAAGTTAAGGAAGAAACAAATGAGCCATCCAAATTCCGAAGTTCTTATAACGATTCAGGAAACACCTTGAGTCACGTGGGTCGTCCGCCACCGGAAGACATTATGCCGAAAGAGACGGAAACTACGGTCATGAGGACCTTTCAAGGTCACTGTAACGGAACACTCTGCTTTGCATTAAATTGCTTAAGTAAATTAGAAATTACATAAACACTAGAAATCAGTCAACGCTACTTCAAGGTTATTATAGATTAAAATTGGTAATAAAGATGCTCTACCCCGTTTATGAAGAACTTTAACGAGCGGCTTCCTGAGAGGAAGTAATCTAAGTGCATTTGAAGTTTTACTTGAAGAGGTAGCGAGTTGTGAAATGATTTTGTTGCAAATGCTTCCTTTATCTAGTTATGAGGACATTTAAGGGGTAAGATTTTTATGCTTGAATTAATCTTTATTTACTCGCGTAGAATAAGTTAGGAAAATAAGCAAAATTAAAAGAGGATAAATCCATATAAAATTTCCCCAAATACGTTCTCCTGGATTCTTCACACGATAGGCTGTTATTCACATTGTAAAGTTCCTTATTTAAGAGTATAAATATTCCTATTTAAGAATAGAAACAAAACAAATTGGTTCCAAGAGAGGGAGTTTTCCAGCTGACGGACTTTCGATGTCTTCCGCATTCCCATTTTCTCCTACTTAATTAGACGACGGTAATAAACCTTCGACCCCGATTCCAATTTTTCCTTCTGTTATCCCTTACTTCTCTAACGAAACTTAAGAAAAAATATATAACTAGTTTTCTACCCCTGAGTGTCCAAGTATTTAATCCAGAAAGACCCCTCCTTACTCTGCATATATACATATAAAGATCTGTTTATTATGAAGGCAAAACACGATTGTGCAAAAGGAACAAAAAAAATAACATTTAGTTTGCTTGCAAAAAATTTCCTGTCAAGTTCAATAAGGGAAACCTTTAAAGAAATTGATGTAGGAGGGAATTGAGGGTCCGCCTTTTGATGAGAAAAGTGTATATATATATACACATATATTTGATTTACAGGAATGCATATAAACACTAAATAACAAGAAGTGTATTGTAAATGCGTACAAAATTATTAAACAAAATTTAATTTAACAAATTCAATAAATTTACTTCCATGCTTAAGTTAAACTGGGAATGGATTACTGATGTGGTTTTCCTTTGCAGAAAATGCTTCTCACCCTCTTTTTAACTGGGAGCATTACCGTTGGTCGCTCCAACTCTTTCAAACAACTACACATCCTCGACGACACGACGAACCAAATAATCTACCGCTATACTGATTCTCAAAATTTCACTATAGAAGTAAAATTCCCCACAATATTTGAAGACGACGAAATGAGAAGTTCCTCCACCAGAAGTTCCAGTTATTAGGTCGCCTACGCACCCAGATAGTCCGAGGCAACGAATCCCATTTCCCCCCATTGAACCTACATCAGCGCAGAAGATTGAACCAGCAGTAAAACCTCTTCGACGCCGTCGAGATTGACTAAATCCAGGATACCTCAAGATGTCATGTGAACAGCTGGAAGGAGATTCCGGGTTTAAAACCCTAATTCACCGAGCAATCAGAGTCCAGTGAAACGTTAGAACCAATTTAATCTCTGGAAATTTTGTTTATTGAATAACATAATTTTAAGGTTAATGCTTACTCGTGAGTTTAGTGTAATTTAGTGAAATTCAGTGAATTTTAGTGTAATTTAGTGTAATCTAGTATCCTATTCCAGTGCAATTTAACGGTCAACCATTGTTAAGTATAGTTGTCTGAACGTCCAAAGTAGTTATTGAAGGTCGAATTCCTAGACCAACTAAATTTCTCTAAATTTCTCTACGTCGAACAAAGAATGATTGGATGACCGATATAATCTTTTGAGGTTTATTCTAGAGCTGTGTATTTCTTTTCATTCTACAACATCTTTCCTATGCGTATATAAAGGGCTGGCCATTAAGTAACGCCCAAAATAAAGAGTAAAAAAAATTTATTACCTAACAAATTATAACGAAAATAAGCGCAACACGATACAATATAACTATGCGGACTTTGTAAAAAACTATAATAAATGTTCTATTAGTCCACCATTATTCTCAACAACACATTGGAATCTTCGGGTAGATGGTGGACGGAACTCCGCAATTCTTCGGCTGATATCGTATTTATCTCTCGTGATTTTAATTTTCAAATCATGTAAGCTCGAAGGCTTGTCGGTGTGATATACTCTAGCCTTTAGCAGACTCCATAGCCAATAGTCCATGGGTGTTAAGTCGGGAGAACGTGCTGGCCAAGGATGCCCATATCCACGTCTAATAACCCTTTCTGCTGGAAAAATCTGGCGAAGGTAATCTCGCGCTACAACGGAATAGTGTGGTGGTGCACTATCGTGTTGGAAGATGACGGTGTTCACGTTCCGTTTCCTTCTCAGGTGAGGAATCACGTGTTCTTGGAGTAAGCGTACGTAATTTTCTCCTCTGACTGTGTCATCGAAAAAGAATGGCTGCAGAACGTAACTTGATGTCAGGCCCATCCATACATACACACACCTTAGGTGAATGAAGACTTTATGTGGTGGAACAATGTGGGTTTTCGAAGGCCCATATGACACAGTTGCATCGATTTACCGTACCATCAAGCGAAAAATACGCTTCATCGCTCCACAGAATGTCATCAAGTAAGTCCTCGTTTTGTAGCAACCATTCGGCAAAAAGCAGTCGAGAAGCGTGATCATATTCTGTGATGTGCTGAGATAAAGAGACCTTGTAAGGACACATACTAAGATGCTCTTTCAATAACCGACGTATGCTGCGTGCAGGAATGTTTGTAGCGGCGGAGATCGATGAAGAAGTGCAAGACCTAATGAATTTGAGGACTGAATTGTTTCTAGAGCTGTTGACACAATTTCAGATCGTTGCTCCATAAGTGACTTTCTCCCAGATTTAGGAACATCATGAAGGGATGTAGTTTTTTTCGAACTTGGAAATTAGTCGTCTTATGCTGTTATTTTATTTATTTGTCGGGTTCGAAATCCCAGCTGAGCCGTGAACGGCCAAATTCTAAAGGGCAAGTTCTACCTAAAGCCCAAGTTAAGCTAAATTAAACTTTACGGATTTGAGATCCTATTAGGTCCTACCTCAGGGTAACCTCAGGGTTGCTAACTCGATGCGGGCCTACCTTAGACCTTAAATTACATGAACTTAAAAGGTAAACAAAAGGGTACTATTTGTGGTCTTCTTTATGAACCTTGCAACAACAACGCAACCTGGACTATTGCACGATGCAACAATCATGTATCTAATCAACCAAACTGAATTGCAAGAGAGCTCTCTATCAAACCACACCTTTACGTACGACCTTCCACAAACGAGTAGAAAAGACGCGCAGCGTCTCAAAATGATGCCAACAGTGTGACCAAACAATGATGCCACAAGAGCTCAAAAATGCTAGCTCTAAATTAATTTAATTTTTCACTAACCTTACAATTATGAGATGGATATATATACACACCTTAACTTAATATATATACAAGCAATGCTGCATCAATCAGCTTAGTCATCGTATCGCCTTGGGACAACAATGGTTCTTCCTCTTCTAGATTTTCTAACACTCCCCACCGAAGAGGCATTGTTGTCATTACCTTCTGCAAGGTTAGCCAAGCCTTCTTCATGAGGCTGTAACTCAAATGTTTCATCTTGACTATCTGTGTTTTTGCTGATTTCTAAAGCATAGAGTTTTTGTATAGGTCTCTTTAACTTTCCTCCTGAAGTCTTTACCAGTGCAGACCTAACTAAATTGTCTTTGCCAACAAACAACTCTTCAATTATGCCAAGCTTCCAGCATTGCCTTGGTCTTTCATCCCCAATCATTACCACTTCTCCCACCTTGATACAATTTGCATTGGAGCCCTTTACCTTGCCTGATGGGTAATAATTGAGTTCTGGCAAGTATTCCATCTGCCACCTCTTCCATAACTGATCTTGTAGCTCTTCAAGGTACCTGAACCGTCTGGTTAACTCTCCTTGAGTGCTCTGGATGGGCTGCAAGTCTTCTGGCACACTGGGGTTTGATGTTAATCGTTTACCACAAAGAAAATGATTTGGTGTCAATGGCTCTGCATCCTGCCTACTGTTGTAAACAAAAATGATAGGCCTACTGTTCACCATTGCTTCTACTTCACATAAAACAGTAGAGAATTCTTCTTTGCTCAAATGAGCATTAGCTAAAAGTTTCTTTAATGGACACTTTACACTTCTCACTAGCCTTTCCCAAAATCCTCCCCACCATGGTGCTCTCTCAACAATAAACTTCCACTGTACCCCTTGGTGTGAAAAGTAGGATTGGAATCCTTCCTCTTTTAGCAAGGACCAAATTTCTTGGAGTTCCTTTGCAGCCTTTTTGAAGGTTTTTGCATTATCCGATATGATTTTATTTGGGAAACCCCTTCTGTTCACAAACCTTTTAAAGGCCAAAAGAAATACATCACTACTTAAGTTGCTTACCAACTCCAAATGGATTGCTCTGGTGGTAGCACAGGTGAAAAGACATATATAACCTTTGTTAGACTCCCTCGCTCATACACATAGACTGGCCCTGCAAAGTCTACTCCCACTACATCAAATGGGGCAGTATAGACACACCGTTCTCTTGGAAGTGGAGCCACCTTTTCATAATAAGGCTTTGCACTCCAACGCTTGCAAACCACACATTTATGCAAGACCTTTTTCACTACTTGTCTAATTTTGAGAATCCAAAATTGTTGTCTAATCTCTATTATCACTTCTCTAACTCCAGCATGTAACAGCTTATGATGAGTATCCAGGATCAAAAGGTCCACAAAGTGCCCCCCAGAAGGTAGCAAAATTGGATGTCTTTTCTCCTCTGGAAGCCCAGAAAACTGTAGTCTACCTCCTACTCTCAATAAATCCTGATCCAAAAACACATCCAAACCCTTGAGCGCAGAATGTGTTGGTAGAACCTGTAATGGATGGCTGGTGAGCAATTCCCGCTCTTCACCAAATTTTTCCTTCTGCGCATATACCACCCAGTATTTCCTGGCTTGCCGAATCTCATTACTGTTCAGAATTCCTTCCCTTCTTGTTTCTCCCTTAATGTTGTTGGTAAATCTATATATCCATGCTGTCACTCTTAACAATCTTTTCAGACTGCTAATGTCCTCAAGCCTCAATATGGGGTCCTGCTGCATAACTTGACAACTGTTCACAGCGCATTTTCTCACCTCACTCACCCATGCTTCTTCAGCCTGGCATTCTCCTACAATAGGCTGATTAGAAGGCCAGTTTTCACTTCCAAGTTTTAGCCACTCTGGCCCATTCCACCACAAACTTGATTGTGAAAGATCTTTCACCGAAATTCCTCGTGTTGGTAAATCAGCGGGGTTTTGGATGCCTGGACAATGCTTCCATTGCTTGGGATCTGTGTGCGCTTGAATTTCCTCCACCCTATTGGCAACAAATGGTTTCCATTTCCTTGCCTGACTTCTTAACCAGTGCCAAACTATAGTGGAGTCTGTCCAATAATAGCTTGGAATTTCATAGAGGGCCAAAGACTTTCGCACTGTAATTGCAAGCCGACTAGCAATAACAGCACCCATCAATTCCAACCTTGGAACAGAAAGCCTTTTCAAAGGTGCTACTCTACTCTTTGCAGCAACCAACCTGCAACTTACTTCCTCTTGCAATGCGCCTCTTATATAAATACAAGTCGCATAGGCTTCCTCACTTGCATCACAAAAGATGTGCAGCTCCAAATTGTCTGGACTATTGTTCAACTCTCCAAAGTACCATCTTGGGATTTCAATGTCTCCAAGATGTGCCAATTCTTTGAACCAATATTTCCACCTTACCACCATATGATCAGGTAACTCTTGGTCCCAACCAAGTCCAATTTCCCAGAGGCTCTGAAACCAAATTTTTGACTTTATCACAAATGGAGCCAGGAATCCAAGAGGATCAAAGACCTTCGAAGCCAAACTAAGAGCTGTACGTTTTGTCCACCTTGTCTCATTCTCGGCCAGCTCTACTAAAGATTTCCCATTGAAGGTAAACAAATCATCATCTTGCTGCCAAACGATGCCTAGCACCTTTGCGTCTATTGCCCACAACTCCTTAATACCAGAATCCTCAATACTTTCTGCTGCATCAGGTACTACAGAGGAATGACTCATAAACTCTTGTAATTGCGAATGATTGGTCTGCCATTTTCTGAGCTCCATGCCAGCCTCCCTCATTATAGCTCTAGCCTCCATGAATATCTGTTTAGCCATTTCTGTATTATCCACGGAACATAGCAAATCATCAACATAAAAATTTTTCCTTATGTGTTCAATAGTGTTAGGATAGACTTCAGAATATTTCTTAAAATGGTACTGCATAGTAGCTGCCAACAGAAATGGACTAGAGCTGAGGCCAAACAACACTGACTTCATTCTATATGCTTGAACCTTAGGTTCATTTTCCAACAAGTCTTTCGTATCCACCCACAGATACCTTACTGCATCTCTGTCCTCTGGTTTTAACTTTATCCGCAAAAAAGCTTGCTTCACATCTGCAGTCAATGCTACTCTACCAAACCTGAATCTCAGTAACAAGGAAAATAAATCTGCATTTAAATTTGGCCCAGCATCCAAACAGTCATTCAAGGACACACCACCTTTGTCCTTGGCTGAGCCATCAAAAACTACCCCCAGTTTGGTGGTAGTTTTGTCTCGCCGTACCACTGCATGGTGTGGCAGATAATGTGCCTCCTGGCTCACCAGCTCACCTTGCACCCTTTCAGCATAGCCCTCCCTTACATAACTTAGGATGGCCTCATCGTATTCAATTAACAACTCCTCATTTTTTCTTAGCCTGTACAATGAAGTCTCCAACCTCCGATTAGCTAGCTGAAGGTTTGAACCGGGTTTGCAAGAATCCTTCCATGGTAGGCCAACTTCATAGCAACCATCTCTAAACCCAATCCCTTTTTCAAAGTGCTCTAAAACATCATTGTTCACTGTACTTGCCTGGTTGTCCTTTATACCAATAGATTCAAGTTCCCAAAATGCTTTCAAATGCCTTTCCAGACCATGGCTGTTCTCCTCAATCTTAACAAAGAGAGCCTTAACTTCCATTTCATTGCAATAACTACCATGTAGCATCCAGCCTAGCTTACTTTCAATAGCTACTGGGCCTTGAGATGTACGGACAATATTACGAGTGATGAAGTCCCAATAATAGTCAGCTCCAATCAAAAGACTAATATCTTCTGTTCCCTCAAACTTATTATTGCCCAAATTAATTCCTTTAACTTGCAATTCTTGGACACATGCCATATCTAAACAAGTAGTGACTGGAGCACAAAGTTCCTCAATCTCTACAGCTTGGACCTTGATAGTGGACTTTGCGGTAACAACCCTTTAACCAGAACTTCTACCTTCTTAAATTTGGTTCGGTTTTGAACGGAACCCCCAAACCCAGAAATTCTTAAATTTTCCCTCTTAAGTTCTTTAAACTTCAATTTTCTGGAAATTCTGGTCTTAATAAAACTACACTGGCTACCACTATCAAACAACACTCTTACAGTAGCTTCTCCCTCATTCCCAATTAATAAGGCTGCAGTTGTTTGCAATAATCCCCCTTTACTTTTACTCCCTTGCATAGCAGTGGCATGTGCCACTGATGTCTCTACTTCTGGGGTTGGCCTACTAAGAGTGTTTTCACACAATAATGGCTGATGCCTACCATGACATTTTTTGCACAAAATTTTAAACTTACAAAACCTTGCTCTATGACCTTTCAAAAAACATTTAAAACATGCTGTGGACTTAGTTACCCTGTCCTTTCTCTCCTCAAAGGGTAAGGCCTCAGCCACCTCACATTTATATGACTTGTGGTTGCCTTCGCAAAATATACATTCCTTGATTCCCTTTAATTTATTCTCAGAGGAGGCATGTAGAGCTGACACTGTACCTGGGCTATTCCTTTTTGTGGAAACTTTGGTGCTGTGCCTGCATTTGTCCTCTTGTTTACCATCCCACTGTGCAAACTCAACTCCCTCTCGTCTTGCTAATTCTGTGCCTAAAAGACTTAACATCTGCTGAAGGGGGATGTACACATGTTCTGCAGAGTGTCCCCTACTTAATTCAAGCAAAATTGAGCTAGGCAATTTAGACTCCAGTGTAGGAACCAACATTATACCATACTTTTCCATTCCTACACCCAAGTTGTCCAGAGACCTAGTTCTAATTTCAAATTCATCATATAACTGCCGTAACTCCTTGACACTATTAGGATTATTAACAGGAGGTATAGTTAAAAGTGCACGGAGGTGGCTTTTAATTAAGATCTCTGGCTTACCAAACCGTTTCTTTAATATATCCCAAGCCACATTATAATTAGCCTCTGTTAATGCTAATCCTGCTATAGTCTTTGCTGCCTCCCCTTCCAAGAGGGACCGCAAATAATTAAACTTCTCCACGGCACTTAACACTTGACTAGAATGAACTGCTGATTGAAAACTGTCTGCCCATCCTTGCCATTCCTGAATACTCCCAGAAAATGTTTTGAGTACAAGCCTCGGTAATTGAACTACAGATCTGTTAACCTTAACTTCACAAGCATCATTTGTTGAGTGTTGTGTTTCATTATTAGACCTGGTCTCTAACTGTACTGAGCTGCTAAACTCTTTTGCTCGGAGGCCTACGTTAGTCATATCATCAATAATCTCTTCAAAGTAAATTATGTTATTTTCTATTTCATCCTCTTCTATAAGAGCCTCAATTTTAACATTTACCTCACTTAGAGCAACCTTTTTAGTTTCTAATATGGCAAGCTTCGCAGTCACTAAGCGTAAATCCTCTTGCTCTATGGCAGAATCTATAGTGGCAATGACCTTTGTAATTAGACCTTTGTAGGCACTTCTCCTTTTTATAAATTTGTTCAATTCAGATGCACTCATCTTCAATGTAAACAACCCTTGGGCTCAATACCAAATGAGCTGAATTGGCAGAAATACTTAACCAAACTGATCAAACGCAAATTTTACTTTCAAATAAACTGAATTGCTGAGTGGGGTACTAACCAAACACCAGTATGGAATTCCAAATTTTCCACCCCAGGACCTTAATTCAATAATGACCCAAAATTAACCAAACCAGAAAAAATATAGGCCAAAAAACGACCGACGACTGGCCAAGTTTCGCAATTGGGCGACCAAACTTTACCCTGGGACCTTAATTCAATAATAACCCAAAATTAACCAAACCGGAAAAAAAGTAGGCCAAAAAACGACAGACGACTGGCCAAGTTTCGCAATTGGGCGACCAAACTTTTTACCCTGGGACCTTAACTCAATAATAACCCAAAATTAACCAAACCGGAAAAAAAGTAGGCCAAAAAACGACAGACGACTGGCCAAGTTTCGCAATTGGGCGACCAAACTTTTTACCCTGGGACCTTAACTCAATAATACTCAACCCGTCTAGGCCTAACTTGGGATACAATTTGCACAACCAGAACTTTGCCGAAAAATGGTCACTGACTCAGTCTTGGGTAGAAATCCGGTTCTGAAGGACCATGTTATTTTATTTATTTGTCGGGTTCGAAATCCCAGCTGAGCCGTGCACGGCCAAATTCTAAAGGGCAAGTTCTACCTAAAGCCCAAGTTAAGCTAAATTAAACTTTACGGATTTGAGATCCTATTAGGTCCTACCTCAGGGTAACCTCAGGGTTGCTGACTCGATGCGGGCCTACCTTAGACCTTAAATTACATGAACTTAAAAGGTAAACAAAAGGGTACTATTTGTGGTCTTCTTTATGAACCTTGCAACAACAACGCAACCTGGACTATTGCACGATGCAACAATCATGTATCTAATCAACCAAACTGAATTGCAAGAGAGCTCTCTATCAAACCACACCTTTACGTACGACCTTCCACAAACGAGTAGAAAAGACGCGCAGCGTCTCAAAATGATGCCAACAGTGTGACCAAACAATGATGCCACAAGAGCTCAAAAATGCTAGCTCTAAATTAATTTAATTTTTCACTAACCTTACAATTATGAGATGGATATATATACACACCTTAACTTAATATATATACAAGCAATGCTGCATCAATCAGCTTAGTCATCGTATCGCCTTGGGACAACAATGGTTCTTCCTCTTCTAGATTTTCTAACATATGCTGGATACATTAATTGTGGATCTCTGTATTTTGTGTTTCGTGTTGTAAGCTTTTAATGCCGCTGGGCGCTCTTTCCATTAGCATAATAGAGTTTTACTAACTCCAGAAGGTAAATATGCATATTGCAAAATAAATGTGCATTATATATAGTTTGAAAGAAAAAATTTGATTGGTTCAAATTTGATTGGCTTTCTCTTAATTAGTAAATAGTTTTGGGCACTACATATGGCCAACCCTATATGCCCTGGTATATTCTCCAGCTGTGTATTTCATTTATTCTAATTTTACCTATAAATAGAACCCACTTATATTACTCTTCACCTAGGCTACGTGAGGTGGAGAGTACAAGAAACCAGCTCACTACTTCACCAGGCCAACTCGAGAGGAGGGCGACAAGCTTGACCTTCGTGAAATGAGGAATCATCGCACGGAACATTTGAAAGGTTGAAAGGTTGTATTTCTTTTATTTCTTTACTCTTACCTAAGGAATGTTATGTTTTTATAAAATTAATATTATAATTGATTCAAGAAAGTTACCCTATAAATTCCACATTTTCTGTAAGTATACGTAAATACTTTTTTATGGTCGATTTACTATAATTTCAGTAGCCGAGAGATGATTGAAGTGTCTTGGGGATTCCCCATTTCCGCTATAAAGGCAGAGAGAAAACATCTGTTAAATTATTATTTTGTGAGGAGAAAGACTCAAGTATTCAATTATAAGTTTTATCAATAAACTATGCATCAACTTATTTCCAATAGGGAAAGTATGGTGAATCACCACTCATCAACCTGCTAATCTTCAATGAGAAATTGGCATATTAAAGCTACAATTCAGTTGCATTAATTGAGACTTTCTCATACAGGAAATTGTAGTTATCCCTTAAAAATGTAATCCAATTTTATATAATCTAATTGCTAATTAAATGTAAGATCATCTTAACGCAATAATTTAATGAATGAATTAGATCATTCAAATTTCTATTAAATTTGCAGCTACAGTGAGTAGGAAAGACATTGTTCCATTAAGATCCTTGGAATATATTTGACGGATCCGTAAATTTAACCCATGTAATCTATTTCACCCTCTAGGTGAGAACGTTAAATCCACTGTAAAAAGGGAATCTCACAGACCCCCAATAGGGGAAATGATCTACTAATCCTCGGCAATTAGCATAGCAAATTATATTTGACCCTGTATTTCACATGCCAATTCTCCTAGAATTGTAAATATGTATGCCTCTAACTATGTATTTCTTTTCTCTCTTACTCTGTACTAACCTGAGACGTCATTTCTTTATGATTTTATGACGGGAATTATTTTTATAATAATCTACCTTGTAATCTTACATATTCCGTTTTCTATGAGTCAATGAAACTCACATAAACATGAACGATATAATTTCAATTTAGGAAGAGTAAAATGGAAGAAAGGATATAATAATTTATAGAGTTAAAGAATAAAATCCGTTATATATTTAAACTAGATGAATAAACTAAATTTGTATAGAATAACGTTTGATGAATGAACTAGATTTGTAGAGAATGATATTGTAAGAAAAAAGCAAACAATGTATTCTTATCCGACCTGCATTGAAGCCTGAGAAAATATTTATTTCCGTTGTACGCCAGAAATCATATAGTCAATTTAATTAACAGAATTAACGTTATATTTCAAACTATAAAACACCTGAATCCTAAGGCTAAAGGATTTCTCGATAATTTTTGCATTTCATACTATCCAATTCTTGGCCATGAAAGTTCAGTCTTGGAAATCTCAAATCTCTAAATTCACAAAATAATTCATTTAAGTTACCCTGGTAAAATCACCAATCATGATAAGGAAAACGTAGGTAGAAGTTTTACATTCAGATGAAAAATTTAAAAGCTCAACAAAGGATAGACGAAATAAACTTCCCAAATTCATATCTCAAAGAATAAATTGATCTCTCCTCAACGAATGAAGTGTTAAATTCATTCTATTATTAGAGCCTTTCTTTGAGTTCCCCAGATTTTAGAAGGGTGAATAAACGAATATTATCACTGCATCCAAATTAATATATTCGAAAGGGAAAAAAAGGGAGTAAAGTAGTTATATCTCGAAATTGAATTAAGAAAAACGACGACTTATTGAAAATGAGTAAAACTAACAACTTTACCAAATTGAGAACTGTGAATTGATGCGATACAATAAAACTTTAAAAAATAAAAACATAGAGTAAAAACGAGTGACTTTCTGGCCGTGACATCACCATAACCTTGGCATCATAACCTAAGCTATTATTTTTGGAATAATACTCCTATAAACCTACCAATAAATGAACTAGAATGGTTTCTGCCACTAGAAATAAAACTTAACTATTGTAATACCCTTTGGGAAAAAGGCCTTTTCGATCCATTGCATAGCACAGGGGTGGGGAACCTGCGGCCTTTTGAGGTACTAGTTGCGGCCTTCTGTCTATTTGACATTCAAAATTCATACGGTACGATTAGGGTGTGTCGAATTTTTCAACTTTCAAATTCCAAATATGAGGGGTGCTAAAAAGTTGCAGCATGACTTAGGAATTCTAAAGATATTTTTGTTAATTTAATATAATTTAGTTTTGCTTGGTAAGAAGCTACATAAAAATAGTGACTTTTTTGACTTTTTTTGTGGAATTATATAATAATTATTATATTAATAATTATATATGCTGTATATAAGCACACCGGACAAAAGATTAGTCACCCCTAATAGCACCGATAGTAGGAAGTTCAAGGTCACACAGTGGGCGCTGATGTAGCACACAGGATCAGATCTGTTTCGTGAAGTGGTGAAGAACAAAGTGTGTGTTGGATATAGTCTGCAAAATGGGTCGTGAGGCAGACGTTACTCAGTGGCAAAAAGGAGCCATCGTGTTTGGCAGAGCCCACGGACACAAAATGTCTGAAGTAGCCCAATTTGTTGGTGTGTCAACGCGTACTGTCCAGCGAGTTTACAAAGAGTGGTGTAGTTCGCAATCAACTGACAATCGACGGCGTAACTGTGGCCGGAAAACAATTCTCGACAATAGGGGCCGCCGCCATATTTCTCGTCTAGTAACTGCAAATCGTTTTCAAACCAGAGAACAATTGCTCCAAGAAACCAATGAGGTTCTCCAGTGACCAATTTCCGAACGGACATTGCGACGAGAACTGCATGCGATGGACATCTGGAGCAGGGTACCACGGAAGAAGCCGCTGTTAACAGCAAGTCACAAATTGGCACGTTATAAATGGGCTCAGAGGCACAAAAACTGGACTGCGGCAGATTGGAAACGTGTAATTTGGTCCGGTGAGTCCCGTTTTTGTTTGTTCTCCACTGATGGGAGGCGACGAGTACATCGCAGGTCCAATGAAGCCTTTAATCCTGAATGCGTCGAAGGTGTTGTTCAGGCTAGAAACAGAATGTGAAGCGCAGGACTCTGGCGGAACTTCGGGACCGGCTGATGAACGAGTGGCAGCAAATCGATGTTCAGTACATGCACAACTTCGTAGTCTCTGCCTCGCCGGATTCGTGCGGTTATCAAGGCCAGAGGCGCCGTCACACGTTATTAGGTACATTCTGAGAGGGGTGGCTAATTTTTTGTCCGGTGTGCTTATAATGCACTGCTGTTTTTGCTTATTTCACAGGTTGAAACATATTCATCAGTGTGCTGAAGATTATTTGTCCGTCAGTGCTACCATCCTAACCAGTGGGAATTGACCTACAATGGCTTCTAAAAGGAGGACAAGACGGGACATTCACACATATGAGCAACCTAATTGGAACTGGTAGAGAGTTGTTACCCTCTGAACTCCCAACTCTGCGAGACGTTCTGAAATATGGGCTACTGCTAAGAGAACAAGTGGTGAGGATGTGTGAGAAACTACCCAGCAGCCAGTCTTGCAAAGGACATTTACCCTAAAGTGCTTGAAAAGTGGGAACGAGCAAACAGTTCTTTTGTAGCCCCCGTTGTAAATTCACGAGTCACAATCTTAAACAAGATCCAAGAGAGCTGGGAGCAGGACAAAAACATATCTCTTGGAGAGGAAAGCTACATGTCAAAGAGGCTTTCATTGCAAAACTTGACAAGCTTTTTGACATCCTCAGTTGCAAGTGTAAAATTGTTCTCTGCTCTGAATTTGGCTGCCTTGCAGATGCTGGTTGCAAAAACGAAACTCACATTAACTGTACATGCCCTAGGAGATGAAGATCCCTGTGAAGGAACTTGCTTTCATTAAAGGTCAGAGAGACAAGACTGGTTCTATTGGACCACATCAGATTGGCTTGCCAGATCAACTTGAGCACAACAGACAAGTCAAAAAGCAGAAGCGGCAAGAAGACGAAAGAAGAAGGCTTGCTGAATATAAGCAGACAAGTAAGCAGGATGTTTCAATGCCATCAAATGAAATAATTTTCTCTGATGATGAAAATGAAGAACAAATAGCTGATGCTCAAGATGGAAAGGATGGAAGTTATGAAGTGACATTAGAAATACCAAGCACGTCTTCAACTTCCAATAAAAAGCCAGAGTACAACACATTAGAAATACCTAATGTTGCTATGCATAGCATCAGATATGGTGTTGGCCTGCGTGCCACAGCTGCCATCACCACTGCTGCCTTTATGGATGCTGGCTTGATCACTGAAGAAGACAAGAGACTTGTAGTTGATCACAATAAAGTCAAGAGGGCCCAAGAAAAAGTTATGAGGTCCCTGGATCAGGAATTTGATGATCTTTGTAAGAAGGGTGAAATTGACTGCATCTTCTTTGACGGCCGTCAAGATAAACTAAAGTTATGCTGAAAGCAGACAATTCAGATCGTCAGTTCCCCAGCATCATCAAAGAAGAGCATTATTATGTGTGCAGTGAGCCAGGTGGAAGATATCTCTACCACTTCACTCCTGAGAAAGGCTCAACGAGAAAAAAACCTGCTGAAGTTATTGCTGATAATCTTTTAGATTTCATGAAGAAGAAGGGCATTGATAAAGCCTGCAGGCCATTGGAGGTGATTCTACAAATGTTAACACTGGCTGGGAGGGTGGTTCCATGCATTGGGTGGAGGTCAAGCTTTGCCGTAAGCTGATCTGGTTGGTTTGTGCCCTCCACACTAACGAGTTACCCCTGCGACACTTGATCACAGCACTGGATGGGAAGACCTTGTCTAACAACAAGTGGACAGGTAACATGGCAAGATGCTAGACACTGCAACCGAACTTGAAATTGATCCTTCATTCACCAAACTCTCAATTGGAGAGCCTCTTACTTCACTGAGTGACAATGTCGTAAAGGATCTCTCTACTGATCAAGCGTACGGGTATAGGATCACACAGGCCATAAGGACAGGAAAACTTCCCACAGATCTGGCCCTTCTTGAAATTGGTCCAGTGAGCCATTCAAGGTGGTTGACAACAGCAAACAGGCTTTGTCGCATATGGGTTTCAAAACATGGCCTTAAAGGCAAAATCCTCAACAACTTAAGACTGATAGTGGAATACATTGTTGGGGTGTACTACCCCTGTTGGTTCAACATCAAAGTAAAACACTCTTGGGTGGAAGGCCCACGCCACATCTTGTTTCAGCTGCGGCTAGTTAGGCTGCAAAAGAAGGCTGTAGTGGATGCTGTTTTGCCAACCATCAAGCGCTCAGCATGGTATGCATTCAGCGAAATGATAATCCAGACACTCTTGTGCTCAGATGACAGTGAGGAGAGGAGAGCTGGTGTCCAAAAGATTGTTGACATGAGGGGTGGAGATGATGACACACTTGGAGATCTTTCTGTACGTCCCAGGAAGACACCTTCCATCAACCCCAGTGCTTCTTCCGTGTTGGAGCTGACAGACTGGTCTGACGGGGTATTGAACCTCCTTTGACATGTAAACTGACTACAGCGGAAGTAAAGAAGTTCTTTGACAAGCCTATGCAAGTTCCACAGTGGCCCTGTCATGCTCAGTCAATAGAGAGGTGTGTGAAACAAGTCACAGAGGCAGCAGGCAGGGTGTATACACATGAGAAACGTGAGGGCTATATCAGAGGCCAAGAAGCAAGTCGGCGGCTGATGTCCAAGAACGAATCAAAGCAAGACTTGATGAAACTTGTTGTTTAAATATTTTTTTTTACTGATGTCATTACTTTCTAATGTTGTTTTATGATTACAAGGATATGTTTTATGATTACTAGGATATGTTTTATGCAGAGAAACTAACATTTTTATAGCATTACCTGACACTTTGAGAAGCTAAAATTAATAAATGTTGTTTTCCAAGAGCAATTTATGTGCTTTCTAATCAAACGTAGATTTACCAAGCTAAGTTTTGAGCAATCACAAAAGTAATAGCAGATTTGAATTCTTCACATCCAAAAACATATTTTTAAAACCCCTCAGTGAAGGAATTGGCAAAAATTAATTTTCACCTCCCAAATTCACACACCCTACCGTACGATAATGGACAGCAACTGATACCCCTTTAGGGTTTTAGGCTATTTCATTAGATCGTGGTTTCAGCTTCACTGCTTCTTACACATACAAGCCTTCTTTATGGCTTGAACAATAGGAAATATGGCAACGTTGCCAATTGAAACTGGCAGAGTTGCCTTACAGCTTACGCCCTTACCTATCAACGATCAACTCGACTGGCTGACTGGATGACAGTTACTGACGATTCTCCGATAGTGACACGCAAGCTTGTTTCCTTTAAAACTGTAAATCTTTGATCAATTCATGTACCATTTTTATTTAAAAATCTTCTGGTACCCAAATCATGTCAAAAACTGTGAAAAGAAAATTAAAGGAAGAGAACAGAGTATTCCATGAAGAATGGGAATTGCAGTATTTCATAGTTGCTGAGAAAGATAAAATGATGCGTTTGCTCTGCAACGCCATAATTGCAACAGTGAAGAAACACAATGCATATCAGCATTATGCAACTCATAAGAACCACAAGTATGCTATTAGGTCATCCCATAAGTAATGCGGCATTTTTAAATTTTTTTTTTTCCATTTTTATCATTATTTTACGGATAGAAATCAAACAACTCTCTGAAATTATTTATATTTAAATAAATATTTATTTAAATATAATTAACTTCAAAGAGTTGCTTGATTTCTATCCGTAAAATAATGATTATTTTACGGATAGAAATCAAACAACTCTTTGAAGTTATTTATATTTAAATAAATATTTATTTAAATATAAATAACTTCAAAGAGTTGTTTGATTTCTATCCGTAAAATAATGATAAAAATGGAAAAAAAAAAAAAATTAAAAAATGCCGCATTACTTATGGGATGACCTAATATATTGGAAGAAGAACCCCGAAAGTCTGCACTTACGAAGATGAAACTTCAAAAGCAGCAACAACAGCAAGTATTTAAAACGATGTCAGGCCTAGGGACTGAAATCACTGAAGCAACTTATAAAGTAGCATATATACTTGGAAAAAGAGGTAAGCCATATAGTGATGTGGAAATCATAAAAGAATGCATTGTTGAAGTTGTAGCCTCTTTAGATCCAGACAAGGTTAACAAATACCAACAACTACCTCTTTCAAGAAGGACCATAACTGATCGGCAACATGAATTAGCCCTCAATGTAACTGAACAACTTCATACAATATGCCAAAGCGAAAATACTTATTATTCGATTGCCTTGGATGAGTCCACTGATATTACTGACTCAGCGCAAGTGTCATTTTTTATTCGTGTTAAAACTGCAGATTTTCAATGCTACGAGGAGTTACTGGCTTTGGGTACCCTTACGGGGAAGACACGTGGAATTGACGTCTTGTCTCTCTTCAAAGAAAAATGCCGTGAAGCGAAACTGAATTTATGTAATTCAGTAAGTGTATGCACAGATGGTGCACCTTCCATGAGAGGAAAATGTGCAGGATTTGTTGCGCTACTACAAAAAGAACTGCCAAATCCAGATAGCTTGATTTCCTTTCACTGTATTTTGCATCAACAGAATCTATGTGCCAAATCTACTGTTTTAAGTGACATATTAAGTAAAGTTATACGTATTGTGAACTACATTAGAGCAAATGCATCACGACATCGCCAGTTTCGCAATATGCTTAATTGCTTATGCTTGATAATGAAACATTCAGTGTGGATCTTCCGTATCATTCTAAAGTGCGCTGGTTGTCACAAGAACAAGTCTGAAAAACTTTTGTCTTTGCGAAAACAAATCACAAGATTTTCTGAGGAACTCAATGAACCATGTGAATTGTCAAAAAAGGATTTCTGCAGAAATGCTGCATTTTTGTGTGACGTAATGTCAAAGCAAAATGACCTGAATATTTCTTTGCAAGGTAAAACTAAATCCATATATGAAATGTGGCAAAAAATCCAGGCTTTTCGGAGGAAGCTGCGCTTTTTCAAAACTATCCTTACCCGATCGGAACTTTCAGCTGAACACTTCCCTGAACTGGCAAATGTAATTGATGAAGAAGATACAAGCAAATCATTAAGGGAATGCGATGTGAAAGAATACACAGCTGTATTCCCTGATTGAAGAATACGATAAAAGATTTGAAGATTTTGAGAAACATGACTTCACACTGAAACTAGCTTTCCAACCACACCTGGTTGATGTCTCCAAAGCACCTGAAGATTTACAGATGGAGTTGATTGAGCTATTAGAAGATAATATCCTTAAGTCTCTATTTGATACTAAGAATGATCCTGTTGAAATATGGAAAAATGGTGTTGAATACCCACGTCTGCGCTAACATGCTCGTCGAATGTTGCCTTCTTTCGGCACAACCTACTGTTGTGAATCAACGTTTTCATATGTGACTCAAATCAAAACGCGCTTGAGATCTCAGATGACGAATATTCACCTGGAGGACCAACTAAAACTACGGTCAACGATATTGGAACCAAATGTACGACTCTTGTCCCGCAATAAGCAGTCACAAAAAAGTCATTAAATGGTTTATCACTTTTTCACTTAATATTAACATCATTTCACTTAATATCATTTTTCACTTAATATTAGTTTATTGTTAATTATCCCCCCCCCAAAATAAATGTGCACTTGCTGAATTTTTTATTTATTATAAAAGCCCTCACGTATTATCAAGTTTGATTTAAAATTAATAAATATGTAGATTGTAGACTAAAATATGACATTTTGTTGTACTGTATATGTTAAATTCTCAGCATGCGGCCTAATAGGGTCTTGATTAAATGAAATGCAGCTTTCCAATGAAAAAAGGTTCCCCACCCCTGGCCTAGCACATTATCTTTTTTTTTTTTTTTTTTTTATAAAGAGGGAGGAAACTGTGGTTGAATGTCACAGGAATTAGTGATGTGCGAGCCTAACTTTATTAACAAAGTTATGTCCTTAGATTTAAAGCGGGGAAGAATGAGCAGTTTTGACGTTGAGTCTTTGTTTACGAAAGTTTCCATTGATGATGTACTTAGTTTTTTAGATAGAAAATTGCCAACATGCAACGTAGAACTAGGCATGCCCACATCTGTATTTTTAGAAGTGATAAAACTTTTTGTCACCAATAATGCCTTCTCCTTCGCTGAAGAATTTTATTTACAACGTTTTGGTATGGGAATGGGGTCCCCTTTATCTCCAATACTGAGTACATTATACATGGAATATTATGAGTCGGAATTGTTGCAAACAATATGTCCCAGGAATCTAATTTGGTTTCGTTATGTAGATGATATTTTCTCATTTTGGCCTGACCACTGGAACAACTTTGACACTTTCTTTCAGTCATTAAATAATCTTATTCCCTCTATTAAATTTAAATACAATTACCTTTTCTAGATGTTTTGGTCATTAACGAAAGCAGAAAGCCCAATTTCATGGTCTATAGAAAACCTACGCATTGTAATTCATACATTCATTATTTTTCATATCATGATGAACGGGTTAAAAGTTCAATTATTTCTTCCATGTTTCTAAGAGCACTCAGGATTTGAAGCCCACATTTGCAGGACCCTGAAAATTCAAACATTTGGAACATTTTTAAGGATTTAAAATATCCTGAGTGGTTTATCAGAAAGGCGTATTTTAAGGCCATAAAATCTCGGGAACCTTCAGTTAACCAAAAACAATATGTGAGTTTGCCTTACATTGCCGGCTTAGAAAGAGTAAAACCTTTGACGAGAGATTTTAAGTTTGCTTTGGCGTTCAAATATTCGTCTACTGTTAAAAGTAAATTGGTTAGGAATAACGTTGCAAAACAGGAACAAACCTGTGTCTACAGCATTCCCTGTAAATGTTGTGATTTAGTATACGTAGGAGGAACTGGGAGAAATATTGAAACCCGTATTAAAGAACAAATATGCCTTCAGGAGTTGTAATACTAATAATGCAATTTTTTATCACGGCAGCCAAAATGATCATGCTAAGATTGGGAATCGAGTAAGTTACTTTATAAATGCAATAATTATGTCAAACAAAAAATAATAGAATCTGTAAGGATAGAACAAGTGGATAATTTTAATTTGTGCGAAAGTACTTATAAGCTGGACCCTCTAATGAGATCCATGGGAAAAAAAATCCTTTACGGCGTCGGGTGAACGGGTTCTAACCGAAGTGTGAATTTCTTAAAGGTCTCTGGATTGTTTCCTTACTCGCTTTTGGTTCATTCGTTTTTTCAGTAAAATGTAAATGGAATAATAAACGTAATAGTAATAAATGTAAATGTAATAATAAAAGTAATAAATGTGGAAATAAATGTAAATGCAATAATAATAAATGTAATAAAAAAGGGAATAAAATAAATGAAATAATAAGTGTAAAGGTAATAATAATAAATGTGAAAAACGTAAATGTAATAATAAATGCAATAATAAATGCAGTAATTATGTCAAAATAATAGAATCTGTATGTATAGAGCAAGAAGATAGTTTTAAATTTGTGCGAATGTACTTATAAGCGGGACCCTTTAATAAAATACCCTTCCGGTGTCGGGAGAACAGGATCTAACCTAGGTGCGAATTTCTTAATGGTCTCTGGACTGTTTTCCCCTCTTGTTTTTGATTCATTCGTTTTTCTGTATCCACCTGAAGAGGATGCCAGTGGGCATCGAAACTTGTGGAAATAAACTCTGTCTATTAGAGTGGGGTTTTATTATAACATGACTATAGTTCGAATTCTGAGTTGTTGTGTATATATATTGACAAAAGTAAATAGACACCTTCGGTTTTTCCATAGTTTTTCTTTGATAATGAAAGTCAATAAACAATAACCTATTTATTAAATCAATATATTTAGAATCGCGTTGCTTTCTCCTTTACACTATCTAAAGCTGACCCACAGTCTGGCATTCCATTGATGAGCTTTGCTCTTTGTTCTTGAGGACAATAATCGTGGTGTCTATTTACTTTTGTCAACTTCTGTATATATGTCTTCCATCTCTGTAACAAAAATAAAAGATGAACATGGTCTTATTATATATTTTGTTTATCTATAAAATGTAGTTCAAAGCGAAATGCAATTTTCAAATTACTGAAATACGTTTGATAAATAGAATTACAAAAATATTTTATTATTTAATCAAGAAAGTTAATTGGTTAAACAGTTTATTTTCAACTTATTGCTTTACTTTAATTAAAGTAGGGTTTTTTTTAAACCAAAGAATTATTTCAATATATATATATACCTTTCCTTTCCTTTCAACCTTTCAAATGTTCCGTGCAATGATTCCTCATTTCATGAAGGTGAAGCTTGTCGCACTTCCTCTCGAGTTGGCCTGGTGAAGTAGTACTTGGTTTCTTGTACTCTCCACCTCACATATCCAGGTACGCCCGGCTCATCGGGGATTGTTCTGAGTCAGGCGTCTAATCTTCTTTTGAAGATGTCCACTGCAACCCCACTCGTGTTTTTTAGGTCTTTGGGTAGCTGATTAAGCAGTTTTGGTCCTCTCAAAACAAAACTATTTTCTTTTATGTTTAAGGATGTTTCCTCTCTAGCCTTTAATTTGGGAACACGACACAGTCTTCCTTTTCTACTTTCCACTGTTGTCTGGGGAGGTGCAGGGTTCAGAGTAAAATTAGGGACTAGTTTCTCCATTATTTTCCAAGTGTAAATAATGGTGTATCTCTCTCTCCTCCTTCCAGTGAATATAGACTTAATTCGCGTAACCTTTCCCAGTAGTTTAGTTCTTTGCACCCATTGATCTTGGCTGTGAAGCTTCTCTGAATCCGTTCCAACTGTCTAATGTCTTCTTTTTTATATGGGGATGTTAGGACCGAGCAGTATTCCAATTTGGGTATGATCAGTGTTTTCAGTAGAGGAATCATTATATTCCTATCCTTTCGTTTAAAGGTTCTCAGTATCTGCCCCGTTACTCTCTTTGCTCTGTTTACTGCTATCTTATTTTGTGTTTTAAATTTCGTATCATCAGTCATTACAACCCCTAAGTTTTTTGCTTTAGAATTTCTTTGAATTTCCTGTCCATTTGGGGTACAATATTCCATGGATTTTAGGTCCTCTATTTTTCCGTACCACAACAGCTGAAATTTTCAGTGTTAAACTTCATATTGTTGTCTTCCGTCCACTTGTAGATTCTGTTCATGTCGGTTTGTAGAGATCCTATATCTTCTGGGTTTCTTATTTTTCTACTGATTATTATGTCATCCCCAAAGGATGTTACTGTGCTGTCTCTGGTAACGTCCTCACCTATGTCAGTTAGCATGATTATGAAGAGTAGTGGAGCTAATACTGTTCCTTGTGTTACGGAGCTGAGGACCTCTAATTCTGATGAAGATGCTCCTTGTACTGTAACGACTTGCCGCCGCTCACTAAGGAAATTATATATCCATTTCCCTACTTTTCCTGTTATTTCCATATACTTCAGTTTATGTATTATGATTCCATGGTTACACTTGTCGAACGCTTTGGAAAAGTCTGTGTATATTACATCATAGTTTTCATTACTTTCAAGTGCATCAATAATGTTGTTGTAGTGTTCCATTAGTTGTGATAGGCATGATCTGCCTGACCGGAATCCATCTTGGTTATCATTTAATTTTTTCTGATTTTCCGAAAAGCCATAGATTTTTTGTCTAACTATTCTTTCAAATATTTTAGTGAGATGAGATGTAAGCGACACTGGACTATAGTTTTTGGCCTCGGATCGATCTCCTCCTTTATATATTGGGACTATGTTCGTGTTCTTTAGGATGCCCGGTATTTCTCCCGTGTCTAGTGATCGTCTCCATATCCAATATTGGGGCTCAGCGATTGCATTCTTGCAGTTTTTGATCAGTGTGGCATTCCATTTGTCCGGTCCTGCCGCTGAGTGTGCCTTTATTTACCTATAGCTTGTGTAATATCATTTGTCGTAAGTCGAAGTCCGTTATACTTTCCCCTTGTAGTTCTTCAAAGAACTCGCTTCTACCGCATATCAGTTTGTCAGTTTTTGGGATACTGAAAGATGATTCGTACTGAGCTCTTAATATTTCGGATACTTCTCTTAGATTATCAGATAAAGCACTGTTCTCGTTTTTCAAAGGTCCCATAGTCGCATGGTTTTTCGACTTCCTTTTTGTGAAATTATAGAAGTACTTTGAGTTAACCTTTCTCACCTCTATCGCGTCGCCTTTTTTCTGTATGCTTCTCAATTAGTTCCTGTATGACGCAATCGATACTCTGCAGTTTATCATTTAATATTTTTCTGATGTTGTTATCTTTACAGTTACTTAATTTTGCAGACTCTCTTTCTCTTTCGGAACAATGACCTCTTTTTTTTCTCTCGAACTTGCTTCTCTTTCCTCTTTGTTGTATTTATGGGACATGTCTTTTGTCGCCTTGTCGCCTTGTCTTATGTCGCCCTCTTCTTTTCCTGTATGCTTCTCAGTTAGTTCCTGTATGACGCAATCGATGCTCTGCAGTTTATCATTTAATATTTTTCTGATGTTGTTATCGTTACAGTTACTTAATTTTGCAGTCGCTCTTTTTCTCTTTCGGAACAATGACCTCTTTTGTCGAACCTGCTTCTATTTCCCCTTTGTTTAATTTTTGGGACATGTCTTATATATATATATATATATATATATATATATAGTAGGTGGTCCATAAAATCGAACTTTCGATTTTTCCAGCTCCCACCCGCCTAATCTGTCACGCTCACAGAAAATATTTCACTCACATCGGTGCATAATTAATAGTCGCTTATGGGGTTATATGTTCTACTCTGAGTCACTCATTACTATGATCAATTACAGGTGCTAATTAATGCTGTTTTATGCTCTTTCACAAGTTGGAGTGTTAAATATAACTATATGAAATAGATTTTAATAGATATTGGTATACCATACATTGGTTTATATTGGTTACATTTACTTACGGTGACGGTCATGTCAAAAAACACGTGGTTTTCACTTGTTGGACAAACCGGACCAAAAGATTTTAGGCAGTAAACTGCCTTCAAATGGACAGGTCCTAGGTATTTTTTGCACCATCATGTTGTGAATAAGAAAAACACCACATAAAGCGCCGAAGAAGTGCTAGAGGAAGTTTTCTCATTTTGGGAAAGAGCCTGCATACCAACACGCCGGAATGACCACTGTTTGGAGGGGGATGCTTCTTTTCGCCGCGGTTGTTTCGCCGTGGTAGTTTCGCCGCAGTTGTTTCGCCGCAGATTGAATTCGCCGTGAATTCATTCGACGCAGTGCTATTCGCCGCAGCCTATTTTTCTATTTTTTCTAGATTTTAATTTAAAAGGCAAACATTAAAAATTCGTTAATCCCCTTTCTATTCATTGTGATTTTGAGCAAGCCGGATCACCTGAAGAGCAGGGCTCCGAGCCTTCTTTAGTTAGCTTTATAAGACTAACTAACGAAACTATCACGACCTAACCTAACCATTCGTCAAGGTTGTACAGTAGACCTAACGATTGGTTAGGTTAAGTCGTGATATTTTTGTTAGTTAGCCTTATAAGGCTAACTAAAGAAGGCTGGGGACCCTGATCTTCAGGTGATCCCGAATTTCTAATTGCACAAACATGGATATCGCTCAACCATAGAAATGGCAGGTCGCATGGTTGTGACATATATATATATATATATATATATATATATATATATATAATATATATATACAGTATATATATATTTAATCAATGCCCAATACATTCTAAGGTCTCGGGTAAAGCTTAGTGGAAGTGAGAAAAAGATTTAACTTTTTTCTCACAGAGCATTATTCCATACACCCATATCAGGGTACAAGCAGCTCGCAGCAGCATTACCAAGCAATATCGAAACTCGTATTCCTTTCGAGCAATACAGTATATAATGTATACAGTCACATATGAGAAATTATGTTTAGAATAAAGTTAAATGGACATCTTTAAGTTATTCTTATTTTTATTTAATTTAAAACTGAACTTGCATCGGAGCAAGGACATTAGAGTAGGAAAATCAAACCATTAACTTAATTAAAATTTTATGAATTTTAATTAGGAGTACTCTTTTAACAATCAAATTTTATATAATTATTAATTGGAGTACATTTTTAACCAATAAATTTTGAGAATTTTTTATGTTTGCCTTTTAAATTAAAATCTAGAAAAAATAGAAAAATTAGGCTGCGGCGAATAGCACTGCGTCGAATGAATTCACGGCGAATTCAATCTGCGGCGAAACAACTGCGGCGAAACTACCACGGCGAAACAACCTCGGCGAAAAGAAGGCAACCCGTTTGGAGAAGCTTTTGGTCTTGTTCAAAGAGTGGCAGGCTTTGAAAAAGAACAAGGGAAGACGAAATCCAAAACAAGTCCAAAACGAGATGTCTTTCAAAAGCAAGCTGAACAATTTGTTCGACATTGCACATGGAAACGCTCTCCAGATGATCCAGTTTCAGAAGATCGCGACTTTCTTCTCACTCAAAGAGAGCCTGGTCGGCATGGCACAATGGACTCCGTCGACAAAAAATTGGAAGAGAAGGAGCAGAAGGTTGCAAAGCGGAAAGCAGAGGAAGACGTCCGAAAGAGGAAAGCAGTCGAAGAGCAAGCCTCGACATCCCAAACAGCCGAACTTGCTTCTTCTTGAGGGAGCCACTGGTGGTTGTCCTTCTCTCCCCCAAAAACGAACACGCCAGACCAAGAATATTTTCAACTCAGAATTATCTTCAGCCTTAGACAGGACGGGGGTGAGTGACCGGATGGCGCTTTACATTGTATCGAAAATAGCTCGCAGCCTTGGCCAAAACCTCGAGGAACTGACTCTCAGCCGATCCTCTGTGAAGCGCAGCTGAGAGCATCATCGCAGGCAGCAGGTTGATTCGGTCCAAAAAGGATTCCATTCCGGACCAGTGGTGGTGCACTGGGACGGAAAGCTTCTGCTAGACCTTACCAACAACGAGCAGGTGGACCGGCTTCCCGTCTTAGTGTCCCCTTCATATGGCAACTGCCAGCTCGTGGAAGTGTCAAAAATAGCTTCGGGAAGTGGGTAACAGCAGGCACAAGCGGTGTTCGATCAATGCAACTTTGGGGACTAAGTGAAAGAGTGGTGTGTATGTGTTTCGACACTGCCGCTGCTAACATTGGTCGTCACTCAGGATGTTGTTTGCTCCTAGAGCAGAAGTTGCAGAAAGAGGTGCTCTGCTTTGCATGCAGGCATCATATCATGGAGCTAGTTGTCGCCGCCTCGTTCACGGCGTGTCATTACGCAATTTCTGGTCCTAAAGTTCTGTTATTCAAGAGATTCCAGCAACAGTTGAACTACATCGACAAAAGCAAGTTCCAAACAGGTGTCGATGACCCCACTGTTGGTCCATCAGTATCACCAGTCAGAGACGAACTTCCGAAGTTCGCCAAAGACCAAACACGGCGCGAAACGTACCGAGGCAATTACAAGGAATTTTTAGAACTCGCCATTGTCTTCCTTGGTAGAAATCTTGAATCGCCGATTTGATTCAAGCTCACTGGATGTGCAAGGTCCTGTATTCTATCAAGATGTGAATGTTCTGGGAGCAATTGCAACATTTCACACCGAAGGAGAAAACATGCTTGCAAGACATGAGCATCTTCGCTGTGACAGTCTACCTGAAGGCTTTGTTCACTGCTCCGATGGCCGCTTCCGCTCCAGCCCAGGACCTTTGCCTCTTGGAATCATTGAGGTCGTATCCACAGCAGAAGATCTCCAAAGCAGCCAGTCAGAAGCTGGCAGGACAGCTTTGGTACCTCTCTGAGGAAATGATTCCATTGGCCTTCTTCGATGCCGATGTTCCATCTGCAACGAAACGTCAGGTGGTCGCAGCCTCATACAAGAAAGAGGGTAGAGAACAGATTCCAAAGAGTGTCAATCCGCATCTCAGTTCGTCTTTGGGGAGCCTTGTTAAGAAGAATTCGATGAGGTTCTTCGAACAACTGCAATTGCTTGCAGGTTTCTCGAACGAAGATCCGGATGAATGGCAAAAAATGGAGGAGTGTCGGGCGGCGCTTAGGGTTGTGGAAAACCTCAGGGTAACGAATGACCACGCCGAGCGAGCTGTGGCCCTCGTCCAACAGTACAGCGGCCGCCACACCAAAGACGAGGAGCAGCTGCAGTATCTACGGCAAGTAGTGTCGGAGCATCGCCGGAAGTTTTCGGATGCCAGGAAAAGCTCTTTGATTGGGCGACAATGAGTGGTTGCCAACCATGACACCCCCGTCGTAGAACGGATAGTACTCATCCATCAGCTCGTGGATGGGGGGACCCAGAGGCGGTGGGGCTGTCGTGCATACCATATAATACCTATTACAGTGATAGAAGGATAAATTTTGATACTCGTGAGCGACCCCTAAATATGAACCGATCGAAACGAAAATGTATCTGCAACATTTTTCCACAAAACCTCACAACGTCAGTGGGTGGGAGCTAGGTAATATTAAAAAATATTTCCCCTACATAGTGTACTTATGGACCACCCATATATATATATGTGTGTGTGTGTATATATGCGCGAACACACACACACGGTGATGTAGTGGTTCGCATGCGCTTCGGTGCAGTGGTTAGCATCGCTGACAACAAATCCACCGGCCCCGGATTCGATTCACAGCGACAACAGGCGGCGTGCAACAAACCCAGCTGTTCATCCTTCTATACAATCGAAATTGGTTGGTAGATAAATGGGTACCATGGGTAGCCTAGTGCTTAAGACGCTGGACTGCTGATCGGGAGTTTGTGAGATCGAGTCCGGGCTAGGACTTTGTAATTTCTGCCCAGCCGTGGTGGATTGTGGTTTGGATTGCACGTTAAGCTGTAGGTCTAAGGTGGAGCAACAAACTTGACCTTCATCAGTATAAACAATTTGGGCGGAAGCAAAACCAAGGTAACCAAAGTAACACTACATACACAGTACTGTGCAAATGTCTGAAGCCACCTAACACTTTATCATACAAAAAGCGAATAGATGTTGTAAAGTAATTTTACCAATTACACCTTTCGTCAGTGAGATAATATCTCAACAAAGAGAATGCAATTACGTTATCAGGTCCACGCTAGACATGGACGAACTCTCCTGGTATACGGTGGAACAAAGTCAAACTGTCGATCTGCACAATGTCGGCACGCATAATGTAAATAATAAATAAATTAATTTAAATTAGGTCATTTTAGGTTCACATGGGTTACGTTAGGTTACATTATGGCCGGTTAGGTTACGTTTGGTTAGGTTAGGTCTGGTTAGGTTAGGTCTGGTTAGGTTAGGTTAGTTAATGAAAATCTGAAATATAGCTTGAAATCTAAAAGCCATATCGTTGCAAAAGGTCGAACGTCGATATTATGAAATGCGATTTTTTTTCATGTAACGCGAACCCTCCTTTGTGTTGTATATTTTACACTGATTTCAGTCTTCGCATCTGCTTTTATGCCTTTGAATGCATGCTGAAGCGATTTTTACATAAATTCACTGGTGTTCTTTTGTAAACGAATGAAAGCAAACCTTTAAAAAATGGTGCAAAACAATATTTAACTCTGCGAAACATATGGAACCAATTTTCTCAGTGATGAACATTAGATATCTCTAATAATCTTTTTTAGTTTCAGATATAAAATATGGTTTAAATGCGCGCTGTTTCTGATGAGGTAAATCAAACCATAATAACACATGCACACACACACACACACACACACACATATATATATATATATATATATATATATATTATATTATATATATATGTATATATATATATATATATATATATATATATAATATATATATATATATATATACAACCTGGCCTCGAAGTGGCATTTTATTAACGCTACGAGAATATATTATATATATATATATATATATATATATATAAGCAAACAACCACAGGGAAAAAGAAACACAAAGTCTGAGCGCTTCGTGATATATTCACATTATCAAGGAGGAACAGAAAATAGACGGAGATTACAAAGTAAATGAGTTAAATAGACAAGCAAAAAATTCACAATCGGCACCTCAAATTAAAGGCCTTAAAGCCCTCCAAAGATTATTTCAATTGATATCATAATCTGTAGGCAGCTAAATTACTAAATATAAAAAAAAAAAAGAAGTATACTGTATAGATGAAATTAGACAAAAAAAAAAAACAATACAGAGAACAAAAATTATTATAATGGTTATTAACACTAATATTTAATTAAAACAGGCAATTAATTGGCAAGAATTTAATGAAAAACAAATAGATAACGTAGATAACAAATAGATAACATAATCTGTAGGCTGCTGAATTACTATACAAATGAAATTAGACAAAACACCAGTACAGAAAACAAAAATTATTATAATGGTTATTAACACTAATATTTAATTGAAGTAGGAAATTAAGAGGCCCAAAATTAATGAAAACAAAGGGAAAGTTGCCATCGTCTTACAGATTATTACAAAATTTCTACAAACCGTCTGGAAAAAAATTGTTTTCCCAAAAGCAACCCAGTTCAAAAGTCCAATAAACCCCCCAGCAACCAAAGATTATACACGAAAGAAATATTACAATTAAAATAGACACATAAGAATGTTAACAGTTCTTACAATAATATTTATTTATTTTACCAGGGAAAACCATTAAGGAGCAAGAATGCAGTTAAGAAAACAGTAGGCCCTTCGCCAGCTTTTTGACAATGCACGAATCTAATTTGTACAACCCAGGGCTAATATTAAGGACCAAATCCGCATTATTCTTGATCACACTTGATTCCAATATATTTCTGCTAACAATAGATTTACTAAACCTTAATTTGGAAGCATTTTTCCAATCAATGGGATGATTAGTATCTCTTACGTGAATGAAAATGGCGTGAACATGGTTGTGTATATAAAATCCCTTGCACAATATGTAATAAATTTTACATTGGCCAAACTGGTAAGACCATTGAGTTACGTATTAAACAGCATCAATACAGTATAAGAAGTGGCCAGGAATCTAACGCCATTTTCATTCACGTAAGAGATACTAATCATCCCATTGATTGGAAAAATGCTCCCAAATTAAGGTTTAGTAAATCTATTGTTAGCAGAAATATATTGGAATCAAGTGTGATCAAGAATAATGCGGATTTGGTCCTTAATATTAGCCCTGGGTTGTACAAATTAGATTCGTGCATTGTCAAAAAGCTGGCGAAGGGCCTACTGTTTTCTTAACTGCATTCTTGCTCCTTAATGGTTTTCCCTGGTTAAATAAATAAATATTATTGTAAGAACTGTTAACATTCTTATGTGTCTATTTTAATTGTAATATTTCTTTCGTGTATAATCTTTGGTTGCTGGGGGGTTTATTGGACTTTTGAACTGGGTTGCTTTTGGGAAAACAATTTTTTTCCAGACGGTTTGTAGAAATTTTGTAATAATATGTAAGACGATCGCAACTTTCCCTTTGTTTTCATTAATTTCGGGCCTCTTAATTTCCTACTTCAATTAAATATTAGTGTTAATAACCATTATAATAATTTTTGTTTTCTGTACTGGTGTTTTGTCTAATTTCATTTGTATAGTAATTCAGCAGCCTACAGATTATGTTATCTATTTGTTATCTACGTTATCTATTTGTTTTTCATTAAATTCTTGCCAATTAATTGCCTGTTTTAATTAAATATTAGTGATAATAACCATTATAATAATTTTTGTTCTCTGTATTGTTTTTTTTTTTGTCTAATTTCATCTATACAGTATACTTCTTTCTTTTTTTATATTTAGTAATTTAGCTGCCTACAGATTATGTTATCAATTGAAATAATCTTTGGAGGGCTTTCAGGCCTTTAATTTGAGGTGCCGATTGTGAATTTTTTGCTTGTCTATTTAACTCATTTACTTTGTAATCTCCGTCTATTTTCTGTTCCTCCTTGATAATGTGAATATATCACGAAAGCGCTCAGACTTTGTGTTTCCTTTTCCCTGTGGTTGTTTGCTTATTAATAAGGTCACGTGTTATTTTGTGATTTTAGTGCATATATATATATATATAATATATATATACTTCTTTTGTTGGCTTCGAACAAATGAATGATCAAGGTCGACCTGGATTCGATCTTTAAGAATATATTAGCTAATATCGGGGCTAGAGATCCCCTCCTCCCAATAGATACGCCATCTCGTTGTGTATATTGTTCACCTCTAAAAAGGAAAGTCCATTTTTTGGCTATCTCTAAAAGACGTTTAACTCTGGGGAAACCTCTGGTCCCAACATTAGATAATATATTCCTATTAATTATATATTAATTACGAAGGCCTGCGAACATAGGCGTATGGGATGGCACTTTACTGGGGGTGCGGGAAAAAATTGCCCTGAAAATTTTCAGGGTGCCCTGATTTCCGCATAAGCACTATAGGTAGCATAAAATAACACAAAGGTTAGAGTATGAGTAACATATATTAAAAAGCCTTTTTCATGTAAAAAACATTACAATTTACAAAAATGAGATAAAAATTTGCTACAACATTTCTAAATGACAGGCAAAACTACGGCATTGCAGTTGATATAGAATTCAGTAGGTAAGTCCTCATCTTACGTTTTAATTATTAACTACAAGTATAGTAGCAAGTAATTAATTCACCTGAAGAAGTAAAAAAAAACCAAAGGAATGTCAGGAAAAATCTGCCCTGAAAATTTCAGTATTTGCCCTGAAAATGCTCAATATTTGCCCTGAAAATGCTCAACTTTGTAAGAGTTGTTTCCTTAATAATAACTAATTTTATATAATTCAACTACGCTGATTTCGAATAAGGTGTCCATTTTCTTCTATCACGTAAGGATTTTCTGCAAACTGGAAAGGAAAAAACAACATAAATAAATATTATCTATTTCAATTTACAGTACATTAGGTACCTATTTCGCTTTGTTATACTAATTACAAACGCAAAGATCTTTTAAAAGAAAGAAGACTATTAACGTCACTTACATATTCATCTTTATTTGTCCTGAGGTTTCTGGTGAGATCTATGCCTTTTAGTCTAGAATGTACGCGCTGTTCCTTTTCTTTTATGTAATAATTCTGGAGTATCCCGTTTCAACATCCAGCAGTAATCAGTCATCATGCTGATGTCCCACCTTCCCTGATATCTCTTCTCCATTCTTTGATGTCTTGGTGAAACCGTTCTCCTTGTTCTTCGCTGAGTGCTCCGAGATTCTCAGGGAAGTAATCCAAGTGTGAATGTAAGAAATGTAATTTTAAACTCATATTACAACCCAATTCTTTGAACTTATTTAGCATGTTGTTCACAATGTTTTGGTAATTTGGGTCCTTGTTGTTCCCCCAAAATTTTCTGATAACATCCTTAAAAGCAATCCACGCTTCTTTTTCAAGATTGTTCATTGTTCTTTCAAAGTGTTCATCCAAAGTCAGTTTTCTAATCTGGGGACCAACGAAAATTCCTTCTTTCAATTTTGCTTCCGAAAGAGTTGGAAATTTACCCCACAGATACTTAAAACAATCTCCATCTTCGTCCAAGGCCTTAACAAATTGCTTCATCAAGGCAAATTTTATGTGAAGCGAAGGTAAAAGGACTTTCTTTATGTCAACCAAACTTTCACATTGAATGTTTTTAGAACCAGGTGTCAGGTTAACTCTGCGTGGCCATTCCTTTTTTATCCAGTGCTGAGTTCTTGCTTGGCTATCCTATTCACACAAAAAACATGGAAACTTCGTATAACCTGGTTGTTGACCTAACAACATACAAATCACTTTTAAGTCTCCACAAAGTAGCCAACCGTGTTCTTTGTATTTAACCTTAGCTAGAAGAAGCTCAAGATTTTCGTACGTTTCCTTCAAGTGAACCGAATGAGCCACAGGAATGGGTGCATACACGTTACCGTTGTGAAGGAGGACGCCTTTTAGACTACTTTTGGAGGAATCAATGAAAAGTCTCCACTCCAATTCACTGCAATATACCAGTGAATTCTTGAGAAGAATATTGGATGAATTCATTTTCTCGATTCCTGTACCAGTAAAATGACGTCCCGGGAGAAAGCACGTTCTTTGCACGAAGTCTGGATCCCAAAATCTCTGAAGAATCCTTCGGGAGACACAAATCTCTTATCAAATCATTAAGTTCACTTTGTGTAAACAATTGGGGTTCACCAGATGTTTCCGGTTGAAAACAATCAATATCATCGTTTCCATCGTCATCAGACACCGAATCAGATGAAGTTTCTCAAGAGTATTTGGTTTAGTAGGTACAGGTATACCAGGTCCATGAGCAGCAGGTCTTATAGCAGACTGAAAGTTTGGATAAGAAATTTCCTTTTTATTTTTAGTATTGTAGCCTCGCACGTTACACGAAAAAAAGTAGCAGTCATTGCAAACAAGTATACCAGACCATTGGAATCCCAAAAGGTAAAGAATAATTTTTACCTTTACTCCACAGTCTAAGTTGTTCACCACAAACACTGCAAACTTTATGTGGAGCCCATGATTTGTCGTGATCCCCACGTTTCATTCCGAAGTACGCATAGTATGCTTTCTTGACGAAGTCTGTAATATCTCGCCTTTGTTTTTTCACAGTAAATTTAACACAAATATAACAGAAATGTTTGAGCTATTTACACACCCTCTGGTTGCCATAGCGACAAATAAACAAATTTTATAAAAGAAATATAGTCATCATGCACCTTTGAATAATAAAGAACTATAACCTCGCACGCACTACACAGACTGACTCCTCTCGTGGCTTGTCAATCACTTATATACTAGCGGTGCGTTTCTCGAATGTTCTCGAAGACGCTATGACGTTACTTCTGGTCTGGAAGCATTTATAGGCAGTTGTTTTTAATAAAAATTTAACAGAGTCAATTTTAATGAAAATTACTTACATATGTAATATGAAATATGACATTTTGTGAAAAATCTGTACGTGATGTCGAAAAATGAAAATTATTTTCAGAATAAAAAATTACTATATAAGTGATAAAATATTTTGGACAACAAAACCATCGCAGGCCTGTTATATATTACTGAAAATAAATGGCTTAATGAATGTCCTTCTGGAACTACAGTTTTTTACCGTCGTTATGTTGATAACACGGTTTTTGTTGTTTAAATCACGGGAGCGTATCAAAACGTGTTTGAATTATTTACATATTTTACCTAAAAATATTAAATTTACTTCAGAGACAGAAAAAAGTTATACAATTTTATTTTTTATATTAAGTTTATTACATCCGTTTGTAGGAAAAAAAATGTACAAGTTTGGATTGAAATTTGACTCTTTTTATTTCATTGAAATGGGAAGAAAACTTAATTTTAACTTTGATGAATAACGTTTACAGTATACGAGGGACGGTCAGAAAATAAGATTACACGGCGTATAATTTCGTAACTAAAGGACCTACATGTCGTTGTTGTTTAGCCGATCAGCTCACCCTGATCCAGCAAGCCGGCGGCACGCAGGTAACCGATCGCCCTCTCCGGAGTGGACAAGAGGTTCAGCGCACTAGTGATGTTGTGTTGTGTTGTGTTCGTTGTTGTGCTAGAGCGATACAGTCTGTCATAATGTGTTCAACTGTTTGTGGTGTGTCCTGGCACAGGTGGCAGGTGTCGTCTGTGGAGTTGTCTACTCTGTGTTTATATGTCCGTAAGTTGGGGTGATGTCCACATCGGAATCGTGCTAAGTTAACTCGATCCGATCTGCTCAGGCTGATCTCTGACCTGTTAATCGGTGGCGGCTTCGCACCTAGGACCGCATTCGGACCGAGTCGTGTCAGTGCTTTGTGGGTTAGGTGTGTGTGTTTGTGTTTTTTGTACTGTGTGATGTCTGTGGGACGTGGTATGAAATGGAGTATTTGGTTATAATGTCTCTCTCGTGTTACCTTAATGGTGCGAGGTGTCGGTGCATGATTGTACATGTAGTGGCAAGGGTGTTGTGGGTTAGTTGTCGCTGCTGCCATGAATTGTGTTCCCCTCATGTCTAAATGTTCCCTAACTTTCAGTATTTTTTTCTGTGTGCAGGTGTTCTATTGGAGTTGTTTGAGTGCATCCTGTAATGATACGAAGTGCGTTGTTTTTTATTGTCTGTAAGGTGTTTTTGTGTGTTTGAGATAATGGGTGCCCAGCATGCATGGGCTAGAATAGTCCATAACTGAGCGAATATATTGTTTGTATATGAGTGATGTTGTTTCCTGCTGGTGTCCAAAGTTTGTGCCTGTAAGTACCCTAAGCGTTTTAAGTCTTGACGTACATTTTTTTTAATATCCTGAATGTGGTTTGAAAAAGATAATGATGTGTTGTATGTGACCCCAAGTATTTTGGTCCTGTGAGTGTGTGGAATGTTGGTGTTGTTTAGTATAAGCTGTGGAGTTATCTGGTGTTCTTTTGTATTGCTTGTAAGCAAGGTGATGGTTGATTTTGTGGGCGCTACTTTGAGTCTATTGTGTGTGAGCCAGTCTTGTGTACTCTTTATGTATGTTTGTAGGTTATTTGTAGCAGTGTCGATGTTGTTGTGGGTGGATGTTAGAGTGATTTCATCTGCATATGATGATAAGGTAAACTTGTTATCTATGGGTGTTGGAATGTCAAGCATGTATAAGTTGAAGAGTGATGGTGAGAGAAGAGAGCCTTGAGGGACCCCGTTCGGAAAAAGCTTGTTTTTGGATGACTTGCCATTAAATGTGACATGTGAGTATCTTCCTGAAAGATAGTTGCTCAGCCATTTTTTAATGTTATTGTGCATGTTTGCGTTGAGTATTTTGTTTATGAGAGGGAAGCGTGGGATAGCATCAAATGCTTTACTAATGTCTATTGTTGCTAATAGTGTACGTTGAGCTGGTCGTCTGGAGTTGATGCCATCCATGATGTGCTGCGTGAGGTTAGTGAGTAATGTCGTGGTTGAGTGGTGAGGTCTGAATCCATGTTGAGTAGGCGATAGTGGAATGTGTGGGTTGGTGATTTGTAAGATTAGTCTTTCTGCTACTTTGGAAGGTGTGCATAGTAAAGTAATGGGTCTATAAGAAGCTGGTTCTGTTCGATTTTTGTTTGGTTTGAGTAGTGTAATAATTTTAGCTTGTTCCGATATTTCAGGAATAATACAGTGTTGGTATGAATATGTGCTGATATTTGTGAGAGCTAGTATTCCCTGTGGGCCCAAGTGTTTAAGGTGTATGTTAGATATGTTGTGTGGTCCAGTAGCCTTCGAATTCTTAATGTTTTTATGATGTTGGTGGCAGTGGCGGTCCTAGCTTACATGACGCCCTGGGCGAATCTCACCTTCAGCGCCCCCCCCCCTGTTCGCCAACACACACACATTCGAATCCCCCCAAAATAAAGGACAGACATAACTCTTTCACAAAATAACTTTTTATTGGACTAATTGTTGGAACTTCAGAACCAAAACAAAGACTCAAATTTCTGAATTTTACAAATCCTTCATCACGTAAATAGAATAACTCACTTAAGAGAATGTAATTATGATACTATGAACAGGAAAAATACAAATTAAATTGCACAACTGCCATAAATAAACTATTTTTATTTATTTCTTTATTTATTTATTCTTATTTTTATTTTTATTTTTTTTGCAGGCGCTCATGCCGCCCCTCCACAAATGCCGCCCTGTGCGGCTGCCCATATTGCCCATATGAGGAACCGCCACTGGTTGGTGGTCTGGTCTGTATTGAAGGGTGTAATAGTGGTGTCGAGTCTATAGATTTTCTTGTGTCAGGCTGTTTGTCTGTCTGCGTGTTTCTGGTTGTTGTCTCTGTTTAAGTGACTTATCTTTGCGTAGTGATTAACTAGAATATTTGCTTGTTGTGTTTATGTTGGGATATTATTTTGGTTGTGACAGATAGCCGCGTGTGAGGTGTGAATGCCGCTGTTGGAGTGGGTAATGCTGTTTATAGTCTTGTATAGCCTGGATGTATCTGTGGAATGGTTTAGTGTTGTTATGAATTCCCCAAATGTTTCTGTTTGTTTTTCTTTAAGTATGTTGTTTATTTGTTATAATGTTATAATGTTTCAGACCAACAAAGACCCTATGATCCACTCATGGCTGGTCTACCTAACTGCGTTCGTAATTGTGTATTGCGCATATCCTCCGTGGTGGCGCAGGGACCTACAATTTTACGTGGGTTCCGAACAACAAGAACATAAGAAATTTTTATAGTGGACACACTAGGGGCCACTTTGGCTCATCGAGGTGGCTCCACTATGTAAAAACTGCCTGTACACTGGCAACGACTAATTTTTACAAAACTAAATAATTATCAATTTAAAACTAATTAATTATCAATTAAAAACTAAAGATAGAATCTCTCGATCCAGGGGATCAAGTCATAATAGACTACTATCACAAATATGTTACACTCTATATCTATTTATAACCGACATGCAAATATATCAGATCCAAATAATCAAGTGAATTTCATTACGGTATCCATCACTACCAGTACTTTGCTAACCAAAAATAAGTAACGGTCCATATCAATTGCGGACCAAGTCACAATTTACAACCACATACATTACCATATATACACTTAGGAGGAAAAGTGTAGGTGTGGCTGTAAAGACTAGAGTAATGTAGAAATGTGTGTGCACCTATTTTGGGTCTCCCATTTCAAGGTGTTTGTGGGGCAAGTGAAGATCATGAGTTTTTCAATACCTCACAGTACTATGGGGGCCACCGCTCGGCAGAGGAATCTCTTTAAATGGGGTGTGTACGGACAGAGTATCCCCTAACACAAGATGCTGCCTCCCTATATCCCACAACACTTCTGTTGAGCTGTGGGATCTATCAACACAAAGCCTTAATTTTACTACCTTAAACTATACCCAATCTATCAACATATGCGTCTAATCGATTTTTAAACATGTTTATAGACGTGCTACTAATTACTTCTACCGGCAAACTATTCCAGCTATTTACTATTCTATGCGTAAAAATGTTTTTGGCAATGTTGTCTCGAACCTTCTACTTGTCAACTTACACCCGTTATTTCTAGTCCTATTACATTGAGATATTTCGAAAAAGCTATCTCTATCTACGTTATCGAACCCATTCATAATTTTGAAAACCTGGATTAGATCACCCCTTAGCCTCCGAGTCTCGAGTGTAGTCAATTTTAACTCCTTAAGCCTATCCTCGTACGACTTTGACCAAAGCGACGGAATCATCTTAGTTGCTCGTCTTTGAACTCTTTCGATTTTCTCTATATCTTTGCGCATATGCGGATTCCAAAATTGGACCGCGTATTCCAATGGGGTCTAACTAATGATTTATAAAGAGGAACTATAATATCGCTCGATTTGTACTCAAAATTCCGAACTATAAAACCTAACACTTTGTTCGCCTTATTGACCGCTGCTGTACTTTGTTTCGCTACTTTTAAATCACCAGTGACTATAACTCCAAATCTTTTTCCTGCTCTACGCTTGTTAACTCTTTCCCTGACATACTATACGCAAAATTACCGTTACGCGAACCTATATGCAAAATTTTGCACTTATCGACGTTAAATCTCATTTGCCATGTGACTGACCAATCAACGATTTTATTCAGATCTTCCTGGATTTTACCTCTATCTTCGTCATTAATCGCCCTACCACCCAGCTTCGTTTCATCCGCAAACTTTGAAACTGTACTGACTAGGCCGACATCTAAATCGTTAATATATATAATAAAAAGCAAGGGGCCCAATACAGAACCCTGAGGAACTCCACTCGCTACATTAGCCCAACACGACTCCGCTCCATCAACGACCACCCTCTGTTTCCTACCTCGCAACCATTCTTCTATCCAATTTATTACTACATCCCTGATTCCATGAGCTTTAGTTTTATCAATGAGTCTTTTGTGCGGGAGGGTGTCAAACGCTTTTTGAAAATGTAAATACACTACATCAACCGCCCGATGACTATCGTAAACGTCAACCACGCTTTGGAGAAATTCTAAAAGATTAGTTAAGCAAGATTTGTTTCGCCTAAAACAATTCTAAGTGTTCGACTATACGATCCCTAATTATTGATTCCAGTAGCTTACCTACAACAGACGTTAAACTGATTGGCCTATAATTTCCCGCCGCACCTTTATCGCCTTTCGTAAAGATAGGTGTTACGTTTGCTAACTTGAAATTATCTGGTACGGACCCCTCAGAAATAGACGCATTAAAAATCTTTGTTAGCGGCACAACAATGCTATCTTTTAATTCTTTTAGTTGTATGGGATATATGGAATCCGGCCCCGGTGATTTACGCGTTTTCATTTTATCAATATAGCGCATTACCTTCCCTTCACTAACCACGATAATATCCAAAATATTACCATTATCAAAAGGTATTATGTCTATGACCGTAGGGATATTCGTTACATCTTCTATAGTAAAAACTGACGTAAAAATTCGTTTAGCAAGGTAGCCATTTCCTTGTTTTCAGAAACTAGATCTCCGTTTACATTTTTCAAAGGCCCCAAGACACTTTTTACTGGATTTCTATTATTGACGTATTGAAAGAATCGCTCGGGGTTTTCGTTACCGTCACGAGCTATGGAGATTTCAAATTCGCGCTTGGACTTTTTTATTACACTTTTCGCTTCACGCCTTAGAGATACAGGGGTTAGACAAAATAATATGAACACCCGCCGATTTCAACGGTTATCTTTACGGACTGCTCAGACACAAAGTAAACCGTCAAATGACTGGCAAACCTATTTAAATGCGTAACAGAGAGTGTATGTCATGTTATAACCCTCACGTTTTTCTACAGATCTGAGTGAATTATGAATTAGCAGTTATGAAAGACCTGTCAGACTTCCAAAGAGGGCAAATTGTCGGAGCGCGGATGGCTGGTGCATCGGTGACGAAAACCGCTCAGATGTTCAATGTATCCAGAGGAACTGTCTCTATGGTCATGTCTGCATACCAAAACCATGGAAAGACAAGCACCGACAAATGCAATAGTGGACGCAAGAAGAAGCTGTGTGATCGAGACCGCTGGGTGCTAAAGCGCATTGTGACAAAGAACCATAAGACCACAGCTTCAAAAGTGACTGCAGAGCTTAACCAGCATCTTGCAAGCCCGGTATCGACCAGAACTGTACGTCGCGAGCTCCATGGAGCTGGATACCATGGGAGGGCTGCAATTGCCAAACCCTTCCTTTCGCACATCAACATTGAGCGGCGCAGAAAATGGTGTAATGACCATAAGAATTGGTCAATGGACCGGTGGAAGAATGTAGTCTACTCCGACGAATCCTCCTTTACGCTATTTCCATGTTCCGGTCGAGTTTACGTCTGGAGACAGCCTAAAGATGCTTATGACCCCGACTGCCTGACCCCAACCGTTAATCATGGAGGCGGATCTGTGATGGTTTGGGCAGCAATATCGTGGAATACTTGGCCCAGCTGTAGTACTGCATGGTAGGGTTAACGCCCAGGTCTGTCTGTCAATATTGGCTGACCAGGTCCATCCCATGGTCCAAACGCTGTTTCCCAATGGCGGCGCCGTCTTCCAGGATGATAATGCACCAATCCACACCGCTGGGGTCGTTAAAAACTGGTTTGAAGAGCATGTTAGTGAAGTAGAACGCTTGGATTGGCCTCCACAATCCCCGGATCTTAACATTATCGAGCATCTGTGGTGTCAGTTGGAGCAGCAGGTCAGAAGCCGATTCCCACCGCCGGCGTCTTTGGAGGAACTGGAGCAGGGTTTGCTCGAAGAATGGCTCAGGATTCCTCTAGCCACTGTCCAAAAGCTGTATGAATCAATTCCCCGACGCATTGCAGCTGTTATTGCCGCTAAAGGAGGACCAACTCCATATTAAGAATAAAAACCGCCATTTATCAAGGTGTTCATATTATTTTGTCCAACCCCTGTATGTAGTTGTTCCGTAACCACAAATTGTCTTTATCGCACTTATGTAGCCCATAAGCACTATCTCTACTCTTTATAATGTCTCCTACTCTAGAAGTAAACCACAAGGGCTTGTTGTTTACTTTCGCACGCTTAATTTTGTACGGTACACATTCTTCATTTATAGTCCTAAATACCGTTTCGTCGATTCCCACATTAGTTTTGCGTTGGAGTTCCCCATTACGTTTTCCCAATTGACTTGTGACAATTTATTTCGAAATTTCTGTGTTGATCTGTTGTATCTGCTGTTTTGTGGCATCTGTGTGTGGTATTTGTGTGTTATGTTTGATGTGTTACGTTGCCTTATGAGGTGGGCTATTTCTCTAGTGTAATTTGGGTTGTATTTTCTAATGTTGCCCTTCGGTATGTATTTGTTTGCATTATTGATGATGTGAATAAATGTTTTGAGTGTTGTATTGATGTTTATGATGGGTCTGCTGTTTAATGTGGTGAATTGTTTCTCAGTCTGTATTTTGAACTGTTTCCAATCAGCTTTTTTGTAATTTCTGTAAGTGTGCCTAAGGTTGTTGGGGTAGACTGTAGAGTGTAGAACGTGCTGTAATGATGATGGGCAGGTGGTCTGATGACAGTTGTTTTTCTGTTCTCCAGTGTGTATGTGTTGCTAGTGAGGGGGAACAGAACGTTATGTTTGGGGAGGAGTTTGGGTATCCTGTTTGGTGTGGTATGTGTGTATGTTCTTCTTTATTGTTAGAATGAAGAGGCTGTTTAGTTGTGTGGCTATGTTAGCGCCTCTGGTGTTGCTTTGGTTGTGCAGGTACGTACTAGTATCTTTAGCGTTGAAGTCTCCTCCTAAGATGACATTAGTGAGAGAGGCCAGATTGTGTAACTGTGGATTGTAATTGGCTGGCACCTGAGGTGAACTATCTGGTGGGATATAAATGTTGATGACTGTGGTGTGTTTTGCGCGTGTTTTAATGTTAACTGCCTGTATTTCTATCGTGCTATCTGCTTCGATTGTGTTTGTAATGTTTTGGGTGGCATCAGTGTAGTTAATGCTTTTACGTATGTAAGTGATGAGTTCACCCCCGTGACCCCCAGTACGATCTTCAGGGATCGCCGTGAAGTCAGGGATGGTGGGTGTTTTGTGTGTGTGTTTTAGTTTTGCTTCTTGTATAAGTGCTATGTGAATGTTTTGTTTGTGTACGAATTCCCTAAGCTGCATGATTTTGTTTGTGAGGCCATCTACGTTGTACTGTAATATGTTAATATTGTACTTCTGTATGTGTCTCATGGTGCTATTGTGTCTATGTCTTTGTGTATGGTGACATGTGTAAGTTGTAGTGGGGCCTGGATTAGTCTTAATGTCGCCGGAGAGTAAGAGTAGTCCTGGGAGCACGCAATTGCTCCCCGAGATAAAAAAAATAGCACGCTGAGAATAGGTCCGGCCCCGGGAGCCGATCGGCACTCTGACCGTGCCACGCAACAGGCCGTCGATTGCCAGTCTGGCCAACCGTAGACAGCCCTCTGCACGGAGATTTGAGGAAGTTTGGGCACCAGCGCGTTGATGTTTTGGTTTGACGTCGCCTCTTCTTCGCGTTGACGTGTCCTGCGCTGGAGGATACAGCCACTGTTAGAAGCTCCCTCGTCAGCTGCTAACACTTTTTTCACGTTGTTCTCGCTAACTGTTCAGAGATTTTTATAAACAAATCTCAGTTTTCTGCTCAAAACGGCTCTTTCTAATTTTAAAATTGATTATTCAAGGAAGGAAGATGTTGACTTCTATTTTGCGTCAACAGTTGATGATATTTATGTTACTTATTGATTAATGAAAATGATTAGGCTCTTCAAGTTATAAAAGATTTCTTTCGTAATAATTGATAAATAAGGACCTACATTGATTATGTTTGTATCAGGTGAATTCGTTAATCATTGTTGGTAAACACTGCACGTCGGTTCGGCTGCCATCTACCGTACATTGGTTATATGAGTCGGTTGAACATGGCGGCTCGACTGAAACAGTGCCTTGTCATTTCTGCAACGATATTCCGAGTCTGTCAGTTGTCAAGAATTTCTCGAGCGCATTGTCACAGGAGACGAAACATGGGTTCATCACCGTACTCCGGTAACACAACGTTCAGCATGGAATGGCAACACCGTGGGTCTCCGCGACCAAAGAAGTTCAAGATTGTGAGGTCCGCTGGCAAAGTGATGGTTACCGTGTTTTGGGACCACAAAGGCGTTTTGCTCGCAGACTTCATGCAAAAAGGCACAACAATCAATGCAGCTGCATATTGTTCAACACTGGAACGTTTACGAACGGCCATTAAACGTAAACGTCCTGGACTGCTCCGTAGGGCAGGGCACTGTTCCAGTCGAGCCGCCATGTTCAACTTACTCATATAACCAATGTACGGTAGATGGCAGCCGAATCGACGTGCAGTGTTACCAACAATGATTAACGAATTCATCTGATACAAACATAATCAATGTAGGTCCTTTAGTTACAAAATTATACACCGTGTAAACTTATTTTCTGACCGCCCTTCGTATTATGGATATCAAAATGCGATACGTGAAAGGAAATTTAGTATGTTAATGAAAAGATTTTACCCACAAATTAACTTTAAATTAGATACGAGTATATATGTTAATTTTATATAATTTATTATTATCTCAATTATAATTACAAAACTTTATAACAGTTTAGTACATGCATTGATAATAATAAGTAAACTTATCGAAAACTCTGAAACACAAAAGATATGTTCATGCATTTTCCTCGCCTATTTTAAAGTTCTTATCAATATATATATATATATATATATATATATATATATATATATGGTTTTGTGCCGTCATGTTCAAACCGAATTCTGTCCATATCAGTGGTTTTGCCCATAAAAAGCCGGATGAACTGTTCTTGGAGGATGCGAAGGTAAAAATTTTGGATTCACCGTTGTCGCAATAAAGACTTGGCCATAGAAACGCTTGAGGATGTGGTAAGAAATTGCAGTACCCGTTTCGTCACTCCCATCCTTTCATAATAACTGGGCCAAGTTTCATAAACTTAAGTTAATCCATTCAAATTAATTTTTTAAAGTAATATGTGAGTGACATACTTGAGGAATCCCAAACACACACACACACACACACACACACACCACACACACACATAACATATATAAGAACCTAAACCCTTCTACGTTACTTTAGAAAAATTAAGGATACTGTAAGTGCAAAAAGCATATAGAAAAAATGGTAACTCAGGCGATTAATTTACTTTTAGCTACGCGTCTGGAATGATCATTCGGTAAAAAGCGGCTAAAATAAATTAAGAACTCTATAAGCATGTCAGTACTCACCTTTGTCACCTGTTATTTAAAAAAAAATATATGAAAAACGAGTCGGAAAGGGAAAGACCTGAGTAGAATAGAAAAATTCACTCATTTTTGCATTTTTTTTCTGTGGAAATTACTCGACAAACTGTTATAAACATTTTAAAGAATATTGAAAAAATTTATTACATTACAGAAGGCAAGAAGAAACCGCATCATCATCATCATCATAGTTTTATTCCTTCCACGACTCCAATCCCATAATAATCAGTTAGGAGAGTCAGAAATTGTTTGAGGGTTCATGCCAGATAAGTGCGGCCCATTGCACTAACTCCTAGATTATTTAACTTCGCGTCAAGGTTGAGAAGCGCCACGTCTATGTGTACAGTATGTCTATGTCGACTTGGCACTCTTTAACTCTGACATGCAGGTTATTAACCAGCACTACTGGGAGTCGATCCCCCACCTCAGTGTCTCTACTTCGCTTACAGGGAAACGGTGCTACCCACTGATCTACTGATGCATGCGACTCCGATACCGTGCTTTCAGTTCAGAATCTCCAATCGTCAGCCGAAAGAATGCCGATATCAGATGATCATGAGATAGTATCATGATCTTGTGCTTGTATGCCCAATTGTCCATCCTTTGAGAGTACGTCGTACCAACGTCGCAACAACTCTTCCCGTTAAATCAGCGAGATTAAAAGTTACTGAATCGATTTAGTTGTCGGATATGTGACCGTTCTCCGCGTTCAGATGATGTAGCGACCCGTGGTCGGATCAATGTAAAACTGTATATTGTAGGATCCATCGTATAACCTTTGCTGTTACAAAAGAAGTAAAACAACCCCAAAACATTTTGTGTGTTGGGCGCGGTGGGGGCTGATCTGCTCTTTGCATACATGCTCGAAAATCCAACTTGTAAATATATTATAGGATGAAGAAGCAATTAATGAAAACACGTAGATATAATGTTACAAAACCGGCGCTAATGAACGCCATTAACAAAAAATGTCTCGAAAGATTAAATAATAGAATTATCGAATGGAATTTGAGATCATACTTAATTGAAATAATTAAATATCAAATATTACACTCTACTCCAGCTACAGTATGTATCTTTCTTAAGGTGTTTATAATAGAGTTAAACATTTGTCATAAAAACTTATGTCTGAATTAGGTAACCAATAAATTACGTTCATTTCAGATTAACATAATACAAAATTTTACAAACGTACAGAACTTTGTGAGGAGGATGGTAAATATTTACAAAAACTAAGTCCCTTTCTCAATAGCGATCACAATATGGTAGAGTTTGTCCTCTCAGTAAGTCACTCGAAACCAACTAGCTCGACTAAAATTCCTAACTCTTCCAGCACGCAGACTTTAGTAAATTTCGAAATAAATTTTCACACGTCAATTGGGAAAACATAATGGGGAACTCCAACGCAAAACTAATGTGGGAATCGTTCGAAACGGTATTTAGGACTATAAATGAGGAATGTGTACCGTACAAAATTAAGCGTGCGAAAGTAAACAACAAGCCCTTGTGGTTTACTTCTAGAGTAGGAGACATTATAAAGAGTAGAGATAGGGCTTATAGGCTATATAAGTGCGATAAAGATAATCTGTTGTTACGAAACAACTACATATCTCTAAGGCGTGAAGCGAAAAGTGTAATAAAAAAGTCCAAGCGCGAATTTGAAATCTCCATAGCTCGTGACGGTAAAGAAAACCCCAAGCGATTCTTTCAATACGTCAATAATAGAAATCCAGTAAAAAGTGTCTTGGGCCTTTGAAAAATGTAAACGGAGATCTAGTTTCTAAAAACAAGGAAATGGCTACCTTGCTAAACGAATTTTTTAGGTCAGTTTTTACTATAGAAAATCTAACGAATATCCCTACAATCATAGACATAATACATTTTGATAATGGTAGTAGTTTGGATAATATCGTGGTTAGTGAAGCGGAGGTAATGCGCTATATTGATAAAATGAAAACGCGTAAATCACCGGGGCCGGATTCCATATATCCCATACAACTAAAAGAATTAAAAGATAGCATTGTTGTGCCGCTAACAAAGATTTTTAATGCGTCTATTTCTGAGGGTGCGTACCAGATAATTTCAAGTTAGCAAACGTAACACCTATTTTTAAGAAAGGCGATAAAGGTGCGGCGGGAAATTATAGGCCAATCAGTTTAACGTCTGTTGTAGGTAAGCTACTGGAATCAATAATTAGGGATCGTATAGTCGAACACTTAGAACTGCATAAACTAGTTAGAAATACGCAGCACGGTTTTATGCGAAACAAATCTTGCTTAACTAATCTTTTAGAATTTTTCCAAAGCGTGGATGACGTTTACGATAGACATAGGGCGGTTGATGTAGTGTATTTAGATTTTCAAAAAGCGTTTGACACCGTGCCGCACAAAAGACTCATTGAAAAAACTAAGGCTCATGGAATCAGGGGTGTAGTAATAAATTGGCTAGAAGAGTGGTTGCGAGGTAGGAAACAGAGGGTGGTCGTTGATGGAGCGGAGTCGTGTTGGGCTAATATAGCGAGTGGCGTTCCTCAGGGTTCAGTAGTGGGCCCCTTGCTTTTTCTTATATATATTAACGATTTAGATGTCGGCTTAGTCAACACATTTTCAAAGTTTGCGGATGAAACGAAGCTTGGTGGTAGGGCGATTAATGACGAAGATAGAGGTAAAATCCAGGAAGATCTGAATGAAATCGTTGATTGGGCAGTCACTTGGCAAATGAGATTTAACGTTGATAAGTGCAAAATTTTGCATATAGGTTCCCGTAACGGCAATTTTGCGTATAGTATGTCAGGGAAAGATTTAACAAGCGTAGAGCAGGAAAAAGATTTAGGAGTTATAGTCACTGGTGATTTAAAAGTAGCGAAACAAAGTACAGCAGCAGTCAATAAGGCAAACAAAGTGTTAGGTTTTGTAGCTCGAAATTTTGAGTACAAATCGCGCGATATTATAGTTCCTCTTTATAAATCATTAGTTAGACCCCATTTGGAGTACGCGATCCAATTTTGGAATCCGCATATGCGCAAAGATATAGACAAAATCGAAAGAGTTCAAAGACGATCAACTAAGATGATTCCGTCGCTTAGGTCAAAGTCGTACGAGGATAGGCTTAAAGAGTTAAAATTGACCACACTCGAGACTAGGAGGCTAAGGGGTGATCTAATCCAAGTTTTCAAAATTATGAATGGGTTCGATAACGTAGATAGAGATAGCGTTTCCGAAATATCTCAATATAATAGGACTAGAAATAACGGGTGTAAGTTGACAAGTAGAAGGTTCGAGACAGCAGTTGGCAAAACCTTTTTACGCATAGAATAGTAAATAGCTGGAATAGTTTGCCGGTAGAAGTAATTAGTAGCACTTCTATAAACATGTTTAAAAATCGATTAGACAAATATGTTGATAGATTGGGTATAGTTTAAGGTAGTAAAAGTAAGGCTTTGTGGTGATCGATCCCACAGCTCAACACAAGTGTTGTGGGATATAGAGAGGCAGCATCTTGGGTTAGGGGATACTCTCTGTCCTTACACACCCCATTTAAAGAGATTCCTCTGCCGAGCGGTGCCCCCCATAGTACTGTGAGGTATTGAAAAACTCATGATCTTCACTTCCCCCACAAACGCCTTTAAATGGGAGACCCAAAATGGGTGCACACACATTCTACATTACAGTACAGTCTTTGCAGCCACACATACACTTTTCCTCCTAAGTATATATATTGTAATGTATATGTAAATTTTTACTTGGTCCGCAATCGATATGGATCGTCACTTATTTTTCGTTGGAAAGGTACTAGTATTGATGGATACCATAATCAAATTGACTGGATTCTTTGGATCTGATATATTTGCATGTTGGTTATCAATAGATATAGAGTGTAACATATTTGTGGATAGTAGTCTATTATGACTTGATCCTCTGGATCCAGAGATTCTATCTTTAGTTTTAAATCGATAATTAATTAGTTTTAAATCGATAATTAATTAGTTTTAAATTGATAATTAATTAGTTATGCAAAAATTGGTCGTTGCCAATGTACAGGCAGTTTTTGCATAAATTTCTTATGTTCTTTGGTTCGGAACCCACATAAAACTGTAGGTCCCCTCCGCCACCACGGAGGACATACACAATTACGAACACAGTTAGGTAGACCAACCATGAGTGGATCCTAGGGTCTTTGTTGGTTTGAAACATTATAACATTATATATGTATATATATATAATATATATATTTTTATATATATAATATATATATATATATATATAAATATATATATATATATATATATATATATTTATATATATATATATATATATATATATACTTACTTTTGTTTACTTTTGTTGAGTTTGAACGACGGTTCAGGATCGACCTGCGGTCGACCCCTCTGCAGCATCCCGCCTCATTTGCGGGACTTGGTGAAGGAGGGAATTGCTCTCTGATCGCCTCCTGCCCTCGTAGGCAGCCACGCATGGCTGGTCAGGGACTTTGCACAAGAATCTGTCCAGCTGGTTCTTGAAGTTATTCAGGTTGGTGTGCTGGAGATTCCTCACTTCTTTTGGAAGGACATTGAAAAGCTTTGGGCCCCGTATTCTGAGGGTATTTTCCATCCTCGTTTTCATGGCTCCTTGTCCCACCGCAGCTGGGACCGTACAAAATCTGCCTCTTCTCTCATTCCAGTTTGTTTCTATTTCATTTCTGAGGTTAGGGACAGAGCCCTCAAGTATGTTCCATATGTATATTATTGTGTACCGCTCTCGCCTTCTTTCAAGAGAGTAGAGTTCCAGGGATTGTAGTCGAGACCAGTAATCTTCACCTTCCGTTTCCTCTATCTTAGACGTAAAAGTCCTTTGTATAGCTTCAATGCTCGCAATGTCTCTTTTTCTGTGTGGGCTTGTGAGTGCTGAGCAATACTCAATATTGGTAGGACTAGACTCTTCCATAATTTGAGCATGATGTTTGCTTTTCTGCTGCGGAAGCTCCTCCAGATGATTCCCATTATTTTTCTAGCCGTTGTGATTTTGATTTTATAGTGCTCTCTGAATTCTGCATCCGACGACATTATTACTCCAAGATCCCTGACTTGTCGATTGGTGTTATCTGTTTGGCTTGCTGAGTTTTGTACCCTTTTTTCTGTAGCTCTTTGTTATTACCATATCTTAGAAGTTGGAATTTTTCTCGTTGAACTTCATATTGTTGTCTTCTGCCCGCTGGAATAATGTTTCAATGTCGTTTTGTAGTTTTCTTATGTCATCTTCGTTCAATATTTCCTTACATATCTTTGTGTCATCTGCGAAGCATGATACAATACTGTCCTTAATATCTGCATCAATATCTGCCATCATTGTTATGAACAGCAAGGGAGCTAATACTGTCCCTTGTGGGACAGAGCTCACGACTTCCGAGACTTCCGATTTAACTCCGTTACCACCACTCTTTGCGTTCTTTGCGTCAAGAAATTCAATATCCACCTTCCTAGCTTTCCAGTAATTCCTGTATCCTTAAGTTTGTGTGCTATGATTCCATGGTCACATTATCGAAGGCTTTTGCAAAATCAGTTATATTACATCAATGTATATATTACATATATATATATTACATCAATACACAATTACGAACACAGATGGGAAAACATAATGGGGAACTCCAACGCAAAACTAATGTGGGAATCGTTCGAAACGGTATTTAGGACTATAAATGAGGAATGTGTACCGTACAAAATTAAGCGTGCGAAAGTAAACAACAAGCCCTTTTGGTTTACTTCTAGAGTAGGAGACATTATAAAGAGTAGAGATAGGGCTTATAGGCTATATAAGTGCGATAAAGATAATCTGTTGTTACGAAACAACTACATATCTCTAAGGCGTGAAGCGAAAAGTGTAATAAAAAAGTCCAAGCGCGAATTTGAAATCTCCATAGCTCGTGACGGTAAAGAAAACCCCAAGCGTTTCTTTCAATACGTCAATAATAGAAATCCAGTAAAAAGTGTCTTGGGCCTTTGAAAAATGTAAACGGAGATCTAGTTTCTAAAAACAAGGAAATGGCTACCTTGCTAAACGAATTTTTTAGGTCAGTTTTTACTATAGAAAATCTAACGAATATCCTACAATCATAGACATAATACCTTTTGATAATGGTAGTAGTTTGGATAATATCGTGGTTAGTGAAGCGGAGGTAATGCGCTATATTGATAAAATGAAAACGCGTAAATCACCGGGGCCGGATTCCATATATCCCATACAACTAAAAGAATTAAAAGATAGCATTGTTGTGCCGCTAACAAAGATTTTTAATGCGTCTATTTCTGAGGGGTGCGTACCAGATAATTTCAAGTTAGCAAACGTAACACCTATTTTTAAGAAAGGCGATAAGGTGCGGCGGGAAATTATAGGCCAATCAGTTTAACGTCTGTTGTAGGTAAGCTACTGGAACAATAATTAGGGATCGTATAGTCGAACACTTAGAACTGCATAAACTAGTTAGAAATACGCAGCACGGTTTTATGCGAAACAAATCTTGCTTAACTAATTTTAGAATTTTTCCAAAGCGTGGATGACGTTTACGATAGACATAGGGCGGTTGATGTAGTGTATTTAGATTTTCAAAAAGCGTTTGACACCGTGCCGCACAAAAGACTCATTGAAAAAACTAAGGCTCATGGAATCAGGGGTGTAGTAATAAATTGGCTAGAAGAGTGGTTGCGAGGTAGGAAACAGAGGGTGGTCGTTGATGGAGCGGAGTCGTGTTGGGCTAATATAGCGAGTGGCGTTCCTCAGGGTTCAGTAGTGGGCCCTTGCTTTTTCTTATATATATTAACGATTTAGATGTCGGCTTAGTCAGCACAGTTTCAAAGTTTGCGGATTGAAACGAAGCTTGGTGGTAGGGCGATTAATGACGAAGATAGAGGTAAAATCCAGGAAGATCTGAATGAAATCGTTGATTGGGCAGTCACTTGGCAAATGAGATTTAACGTTGATAAGTGCAAAATTTTGCATATAGGTTCCCGTAACGGCAATTTTGCGTATAGTATGTCAGGGAAAGATTTAACAAGCGTAGAGCAGGAAAAAGATTTAGGAGTTATAGTCACTGGTGATTTAAAAGTAGCGAAACAAAGTACAGCAGCAGTCAATAAGGCAAACAAGTGTTAGGTTTTGTAGCTCGAAATTTTGAGTACAAATCGCGCGAGATTATAGTTCCTCTTTATAAATCATTAGTTAGACCCCATTTGGAGTACGCGATCCAATTTTGGAATCCGCATATGCGCAAAGATATAGACAAAATCGAAAGAGTTCAAAGACGATCAACTAATGATTCTAAATTACAGTACAGTCTTTGCAGCCACACCTACACTTTTCCTCCTAAGTATATATATTATATATATTGTAATGTATATGTAAATTTTGACTTGGTCCGCAATCGATAAGGATCGTCACTTATTTTTCGTTGGCAAGGTACTAGTATTGATGGATACCATAATCAAATTGACTGGATTCTTTGGATCTGATATATTTGCATGTTGGTTATCAATAGATATAGAGTGTAACATATTTGTGGATAGTAGTCTATTATGACTTGATCCTCTGGATCCAGAGATTCTATCTTTAGTTTTAAATCGATAATTAATTAGTTTTAAATCGATAATTAATTAGTTTTAAATGATAATTAATTAGTTATGCAAAAATTGGTCGTTGCCAATGTACAGGCAGTTTTTGCATAAATTTCTTATGTTCTTGTGGTTCGGAACCCACATAAAACTGTAGGTCCCCTCCGCCACCACGGAGGACATACACAATTACGAACACAGTTAGGTAGACCAACCATGAGTGGATCCTAGGGTCTTTGTTGGTTTGAAACATTATAACATTATATATGTTATATATATATATATATATATATATATATATATATTTTATATATATAAATATATATATATATATATATAAATATATATATATATATATATATATTTATTATATATAATATATATATATATATACTTACTTTTGTTTACTTTTGTTGAGTTTGAACGACGGTTCAGGATCGACCTGCGGTCGACCCCTCTGCAGCATCCCGCCTCATTTGCGGGACTTGGTGAAGGAGGGAATTGCTCTCTGATCGCCTCCTGCCCTCGTAGGCAGCCACGCATGGCTGGTCAGGGACTTTGCACAAGAATCTGTCCAGCTGGTTCTTGAAGTTATTCAGGTTGGTGTGCTGGAGATTCCTCACTTCTTTTGGAAGGACATTGAAAAGCTTTGGGCCCCGTATTCTGAGGTATTTTCCATCCTCGTTTTCATGGCTCCTTGTCCCACCGCAGCTGGGACCGTACAAAATCTGCCTCTTCTCTCATTCCAGTTTGTTTCTATTTCATTTCTGAGGTTAGGGACAGAGCCCTCAAGTATGTTCCATATGTATATTATTGTGTACCGCTCTCGCCTTCTTTCAAGAGAGTAGAGTTCCAGGGATTGTAGTCGAGACCAGTAATCTTCACCTTCCGTTTCCTCTATCTTAGACGTAAAAGTCCTTTGTATAGCTTCAATGCTCGCAATGTCTCTTTTCTGTGTGGGCTTGTGAGTGCTGAGCAATACTCAATTATTGGTAGGACTAGACTCTTCCATAATTTGAGCATGATGTTTGCTTTTCTGCTGCGGAAGCTCCTCCAGATGATTCCCATTATTTTTCTAGCCGTTGTGATTTTGATTTTATAGTGCTCTCTGAATTCTGCATCCGACGACATTATTACTCCAAGATCCCTGACTTGTCGATTTGGTGTTATCTGTTTGGCTTGCTGAGTTTTGTACCCTTTTTTCTGTAGCTCTTTGTTATTACCATATCTTAGAAGTTGGAATTTTTCTTCGTTGAACTTCATATTGTTGTCTTCTGCCCGCTGGAATAATGTTTCAATGTCGTTTTGTAGTTTTCTTATGTCATCTTCGTTCAATATTTCCTTACATATCTTTGTGTCATCTGCGAAGCATGATACAATACTGTCCTTAATATCTGCATCAATATCTGCCATCATTGTTATGAACAGCAAGGGAGCTAATACTGTCCCTTGTGGGACAGAGCTCACGACTTCCGAGACTTCCGATTTAACTCCGTTTACCACCACTCTTTGCGTTCTTTGCGTCAAGAAATTCAATATCCACCTTCCTAGCTTTCCAGTAATTCCTGTATCCTTAAGTTTGTGTGCTATGATTCCATGGTCACATTTATCGAAGGCTTTTGCAAAATCAGTATATATTACATCAATGTATATATTACATATATATATATTACATCAATACACAATTACGAACACAGTTGGGAAAACATAATGGGGAACTCCAACGCAAAACTAATGTGGGAATCGTTCGAAACGGTATTTAGGACTATAAATGAGGAATGTGTACCGTACAAAATTAAGCGTGCGAAAGTAAACAACAAGCCCTTTGGTTTACTTCTAGAGTAGGAGACATTATAAAGAGTAGAGATAGGGCTTATAGGCTATATAAGTGCGATAAAGATAATCTGTTGTTACGAAACAACTACATATCTCTAAGCGTGAAGCGAAAAGTGTAATAAAAAAGTCCAAGCGCGAATTTGAAATCTCCATAGCTCGTGACGGTAAAGAAAACCCCAAGCGTTTCTTTCAATACGTCAATAATAGAAATCCAGTAAAAAGTGTCTTGGGCCTTTGAAAAATGTAAACGGAGATCTAGTTTCTAAAAACAAGGAAATGGCTACCTTGCTAAACGAATTTTTTAGGTCAGTTTTTACTATAGAAAATCTAACGAATATCCCTACAATCATAGACATAATACCTTTTGATAATGGTAGTAGTTTGGATAATATCGTGGTTAGTGAAGCGGAGGTAATGCGCTATATTGATAAAATGAAAACGCGTAAATCACCGGGGCCGGATTCCATATATCCCATACAACTAAAAGAATTAAAAGATAGCATTGTTGTGCCGCTAACAAAGATTTTTAATGCGTCTATTTCTGAGGGGTGCGTACCAGATAATTTCAAGTTAGCAAACGTAACACCTATTTTTAAGAAAGGCGATAAAGGTGCGGCGGGAAATTATAGGCCAATCAGTTTAACGTCTGTTGTAGGTAAGCTACTGGAATCAATAATTAGGGATCGTATAGTCGAACACTTAGAACTGCATAAACTAGTTAGAAATACGCAGCACGGTTTTATGCGAAACAAATCTTGCTTAACTAATCTTTTAGAATTTTTCCAAAGCGTGGATGACGTTTACGATAGACATAGGGCGGTTGATGTAGTGTATTTAGATTTTCAAAAAGCGTTTGACACCGTGCCGCACAAAAGACTCATTGAAAAAACTAAGGCTCATGGAATCAGGGGTGTAGTAATAAATTGGCTAGAAGAGTGGTTGCGAGGTAGGAAACAGAGGGTGGTCGTTGATGGAGCGGAGTCGTGTTGGGCTAATATAGCGAGTGGCGTTCCTCAGGGTTCAGTAGTGGGCCCCTTGCTTTTTCTTATATATATTAACGATTTAGATGTCGGCTTAGTCAGCACAGTTTCAAAGTTTGCGGATGAAACGAAGCTTGGTGGTAGGGCGATTAATGACGAAGATAGAGGTAAAATCCAGGAAGATCTGAATGAAATCGTTGATTGGGCAGTCACTTGGCAAATGAGATTTAACGTTGATAAGTGCAAAATTTTGCATATAGGTTCCCGTAACGGCAATTTTGCGTATAGTATGTCAGGGAAAGATTTAACAAGCGTAGAGCAGGAAAAAGATTTAGGAGTTATAGTCACTGGTGATTTAAAAGTAGCGAAACAAAGTACAGCAGCAGTCAATAAGGCAAACAAAGTGTTAGGTTTTGTAGCTCGAAATTTTGAGTACAAATCGCGCGATATTATAGTTCCTCTTTATAAATCATTAGTTAGACCCCATTTGGAGTACGCGATCCAATTTTGGAATCCGCATATGCGCAAAGATATAGACAAAATCGAAAGAGTTCAAAGACGATCAACTAATGATTCTACATTACAGTACAGTCTTTGCAGCCACACCTACACTTTTCCTCCTAAGTATATATTATATATATTGTAATGTATATGTAAATTTTGACTTGGTCCGCAATCGATAAGGATCGTCACTTATTTTTCGTTGGCAAGGTACTAGTATTGATGGATACCATAATCAAATTGACTGGATTCTTTGGATCTGATATATTTGCATGTTGGTTATCAATAGATATAGAGTGTAACATATTTGTGGATAGTAGTCTATTATGACTTGATCCTCTGGATCCAGAGATTCTATCTTTAGTTTTAAATCGATAATTAATTAGTTTTAAATCGATAATTAATTAGTTTTAAATTGATAATTAATTAGTTATGCAAAAATTGGTCGTTGCCAATGTACAGGCAGTTTTTGCATAAATTTCTTATGTTCTTGTGGTTCGGAACCCACATAAAACTGTAGGTCCCCTCCGCCACCACGGAGGACATACACAATTACGAACACAGTTAGGTAGACCAACCATGAGTGGATCCTAGGGTCTTTGTTGGTTTGAAACATTATAACATTATATATGTATATATATATATATATATATATATATATATATATATATTATATATATATAAATATATATATATATATATATAAATATATATATATATATATATATTTATATATATATATATATATATATATACTTACTTTTGTTTACTTTTGTTGAGTTTGAACGACGGTTCAGGATCGACCTGCGGTCGACCCCTCTGCAGCATCCCGCCTCATTTGCGGGACTTGGTGAAGGAGGGAATTGCTCTCTGATCGCCTCCTGCCCTCGTAGGCAGCCACGCATGGCTGGTCAGGGACTTTGCACAAGAATCTGTCCAGCTGGTTCTTGAAGTTATTCAGGTTGGTGTGCTGGAGATTCCTCACTTCTTTTGGAAGGACATTGAAAAGCTTTGGGCCCCGTATTCTGAGGGTATTTTCCATCCTCGTTTTCATGGCTCCTTGTCCCACCGCAGCTGGGACCGTACAAAATCTGCCTCTTCTCTCATTCCAGTTTGTTTCTATTTCATTTCTGAGGTTAGGGACAGAGCCCTCAAGTATGTTCCATATGTATATTATTGTGTACCGCTCTCGCCTTCTTTCAAGAGAGTAGAGTTCCAGGGATTGTAGTCGAGACCAGTAATCTTCACCTTCCGTTTCCTCTATCTTAGACGTAAAAGTCCTTTGTATAGCTTCAATGCTCGCAATGTCTCTTTTTCTGTGTGGGCTTGTGAGTGCTGAGCAATACTCAATTATTGGTAGGACTAGACTCTTCCATAATTTGAGCATGATGTTTGCTTTTCTGCTGCGGAAGCTCCTCCAGATGATTCCCATTATTTTTCTAGCCGTTGTGATTTTGATTTTATAGTGCTCTCTGAATTCTGCATCCGACGACATTATTACTCCAAGATCCCTGACTTGTCGATTTGGTGTTATCTGTTTGGCTTGCTGAGTTTTGTACCCTTTTTTCTGTAGCACTTTGTTATTACCATATCTTAGAAGTTGGAATTTTTCTTCGTTGAACTTCATATTGTTGTCTTCTGCCCGCTGGAATAATGTTTCAATGTCGTTTTGTAGTTTTCTTATGTCATCTTCGTTCAATATTTCCTTACATATCTTTGTGTCATCTGCGAAGCATGATACAATACTGTCCTTAATATCTGCATCAATATCTGCCATCATTGTTATGAACAGCAAGGGAGCTAATACTGTCACTTGTGGGACAGAGCTCACGACTTCCGAGACTTCCGATTTAACTCCGTTTACCACCACTCTTTGCGTTCTTTGCGTCAAGAAATTCAATATCCACCTTCCTAGCTTTCCAGTAATTCCTGTATCCTTAAGTTTGTGTGCTATGATTCCATGGTCACATTTATCGAAGGCTTTTGCAAAATCAGTATATATTACATCAATGTATATATTACATATATATATTACATCAATACACAATTACGAACACAGTTGGGAAAACATAATGGGGAACTCCAACGCAAAACTAATGTGGGAATCGTTCGAAACGGTATTTAGGACTATAAATGAGGAATGTGTACCATACAAAATTAAGCGTGCGAAAGTAAACAACAAGCCCTTGTGGTTTACTTCTAGAGTAGGAGACATTATAAAGAGTAGAGATAGGGCTTATAGGCTATATAAGTGCGATAAAGATAATCTGTTGTTACGAAACAACTACATATCTCTAAGACGTGAAGCGAAAAGTGTAATAAAAAAGTCCAAGCGCGAATTTGAAATCTCCATAGCTCGTGACGGTAAAGAAAACCCCAAGCGTTTCTTTCAATACGTCAATAATAGAAATCCAGTAAAAAGTGTCTTGGGCCTTTGAAAAATGTAAACGGAGATCTAGTTTCTAAAAACAAGGAAATGGCTACCTTGCTAAACGAATTTTTAGGTCAGTTTTTACTATAGAAAATCTAACGAATATCCCTACAGTCATAGACATAATACCTTTTGATAATGGTAGTAGTTTGGATAATATCGTGGTTAGTGAAGCGGTGGTAATGCGCTATATTGATAAAATGAAAACGCGTAAATCACCGGGGCCGGATTCCATATATCCCATACAACTAAAAGAATTAAAACATAGCATTGTTGTGCCGCTAACAAAGATTTTTAATGCGTCTATTTCTGAGGGGTGCGTACCAGATAATTTCAAGTTAGCAAACGTAACACCTATTTTTAAGAAAGGCGATAAAGGTGCGGCGGGAAATTATAGGCCAATCAGTTTAACGTCTGTTGTAGGTAAGCTACTGGAATCAATAATTAGGGATCGTATAGTCGAACACTTAGAAGTGCATAAACTAGTTAGAAATACGCAGCACGGTTTTATGCGAAACAAATCTTGCTTAACTAATCTTTTAGAATTTTTCCAAAGCGTGGATGACGTTTACGATAGACATAGGGCGGTTGATGTAGTGTATTTAGATTTTCAAAAAGCGTTTGACACCGTGCCGCACAAAAGACTCATTGAAAAAACTAAGGCTCATGGAATCAGGGGTGTAGTAATAAATTGGCTAGAAGAGTGGTTGCGAGGTAGGAAACAGAGGGTGGTCGTTGATGGAGCGGAGTCGTGTTGGGCTAATATAGCGAGTGGCGTTCCTCAGGGTTCAGTAGTGGGCCCCTTGCTTTTTCTTATATGTATTAACGATTTAGATGTCGGCTTAGTCAGCACAGTTTCAAAGTTTGCGGATGAAACGAAGCTTGGTGGTAGGGCGATTAATGACGAAGATAGAGGTAAAATCCAGGAAGATCTGAATGAAATCGTTGATTGGGCAGTCACTTGGCAAATGAGATTTAACGTTGATAAGTGCAAAATTTTGCATATAGGTTCCCGTAACGGCAATTTTGCGTATAGTATGTCAGGGAAAGATTTAACAAGCGTAGAGCAGGAAAAAGATTTAGGAGTTATAGTCACTGGTGATTTAAAAGTAGCGAAACAAAGTACAGCAGCAGTCAATAAGGCAAACAAAGTGTTAGGTTTTGTAGCTCGAAATTTTGAGTACAAATCGCGCGATATTATAGTTCCTCTTTATAAATCATTAGTTAGACCCCATTTGGAGTACGCGATCCAATTTTGGAATCCGCATATGCGCAAAGATATAGACAAAATCGAAAGAGTTCAAAGACGATCAACTAAGATGATTCCGTCGCTTAGGTCAAAGTCGTACGAGGATAGGCTTAAAGAGTTAAAATTGACCACACTCGAGACTAGGAGGCTAAGGGGTGATCTAATCCAAGTTTTCAAAATTATGAATGGGTTCGATAACGTAGATAGAGATAGCGTTTCCGAAATATCTCAATATAATAGGACTAGAAAAACGGGTGTAAGTTGACAAGTAGAAGGTTCGAGACAGCAGTTGGCAAAACTTTTTACGCATAGAATAGTAAATAGCTGGAATAGTTTGCCGGTAGAAGTAATTAGTAGCACTTCTATAAACATGTTTAAAAATCGATTAGACAAATATGTTGATAGATTGGGTATAGTTTAAGGTAGTAAAAGTAAGGCTTTGTGGTGATCGATCCCACAGCTCAACACAAGTGTTGTGGGATATAGAGAGGCAGCATCTTGGGTTAGGGGATACTCTCTGTCCTTACACACCCCATTTAAAGAGATTCCTCTGCCGAGCGGTGCCCCCCATAGTACTGTGAGGTATTGAAAAACTCATGATCTTCACTTCCCCCACAAACGCCTTTAAATGGGAGACCCAAAATGGGTGCACACACATTCTACATTACAGTACAGTCTTTGCAGCCACACCTACACTTTTCCTCCTAAGTATATATATTGTAATGTATATGTAAATTTTGACTTGGTCCGCAATCGATATGGATCGTCACTTATTTTTCGTTGGAAAGGTACTAGTATTGATGGATACCATAATCAAATTGACTGGATTCTTTGGATCTGATATATTTGCATGTTGGTTATCAATAGATATAGAGTGTAACATATTTGTGGATAGTAGTCTATTATGACTTGATCCTCTGGATCCAGAGATTCTATCTTTAGTTTTAAATCGATAATTAATTAGTTTTAAATCGATAATTAATTAGTTTTAAATTGATAATTAATTAGTTATGCAAAAATTGGTCGTTGCCAATGTACAGGCAGTTTTTGCATAAATTTCTTATGTTCTTGTGGTTCGGAACCCCATAAAACTGTAGGTCCCCTCCGCCACCACGGAGGACATACACATTACGAACACAGTTAGGTAGACCAACCATGAGTGGATCCTAGGTCTTTGTTGGTTTGAAACATTATAACATTATATATGTATATATATATATATATATATATATTTTAGTAATTAAATATATATAATATATATATATATAATATATAGATATATATATATATATATATATTTATATCTATATATATATATATATATATATACTTACTTTTGTTTACTTTTGTTGAGTTTGAACGACGGTTCAGGATCGACCTGCGGTCGACCCCTCTGCAGCATCCCGCCTCATTTGCGGGACTTGGTGAAGGAGGGAATTGCTCTCTGATCGCCTCCTGCCCTCGTAGGCAGCCGCATGGCTGGTCAGGGACTTTGCACAAGAATCTGTCCAGCTGGTTCTTGAAGTTATTCAGGTTGGTGTGCTGGAGATTCCTCACTTCTTTTGGAAGGACATTGAAAAGCTTTGGGCCCCGTATTCTGAGGTATTTTCCATCCTCGTTTTCATGGCTCCTTGTCCACCGCAGCTGGGACCGTACAAAATCGCCTCTTCTCTCATTCCAGTTTGTTTCTATTTCATTTCTGAGGTTAGGGACAGAGCCCTCAAGTTGTTCCATATGTATATTATTGTGTCCGCTCTCGCTTCTTTCAAGAGAGTAGAGTTCCAGGGATTGTAGTCGAGACCAGTAATCTTCACCTTCCGTTTCCTCTATCTTAGACGTAAAAGTCCTTGTATAGCTTCAATGCTCGCAATGTCTCTTTTTCTGTGTGGGCTTGTGAGTGCTGAGCAATACTCAATTATTGGTAGGACTAGACTCTTCCATAATTTGAGCATGATGTTTGCTTTTCTGCTGCGGAAGCTCCTCCAGATGATTCCCATTATTTTTCTAGCCGTTGTGATTTTGATTTATAGTGCTCTCTGATTCTGCATCCGACGACATTATTACTCCAAGATCCCTGACTTGTCGATTTGGTGTTATCTGTTTGGCTTGCTGAGTTTTGTACCCTTTTTTCTGTAGCTCTTTGTTATTACCATATCTTAGAAGTTGGAATTTTCTTCTTGAACTTCATATTGTTGTCTTCTGCCCGCTGGAATAATGTTTCAATGTCGTTTTGTAGTTTTCTTATGTCATCTTCGTTCAATATTTCCTTACATATCTTTGTGTCACTCGAAGCATGATACAATACTGTCCTTAATATCTGCATCAATATCTGCCATCATTGTTATGAACAGCAAGGGAGCTAATACTGTCCCTTGTGGGACAGAGCTCACGACTTCCGAGACTTCCGATTTAACTCCGTTTACCACCACTCTTTGCGTTCTTTGCGTCAAGAATTCAATATCCACCTTCCTAGCTTTCCGTAATTCCGTATCCTTAAGTTTGTGTGCTATGATTCCATGGTCACATTTATCGAAGGCTTTTGCAAAATCAGTATATATTACATCAATGTATATATTACATATATATATATTACATCAATACACAATTACGAACACAGTTGGGAAACATAATGGGGAACTCCAACGCAAAACTAATGTGGGAATCGTTCGAAACGGTATTTAGGACTATAAATGAGGAATGTGTACCGTACAAAATTAAGCGTGCGAAAGTAAACAACAAGCCCTTTTGGTTTACTTCTAGAGTAGGAGACATTATAAAGAGTAGAGATAGGCTTATAGGCTATATAAGTGCGATAAAGATATCTGTTGTTACGAAACAACTACATATCTCTAAGGCGTGAAGCGAAAAGTGTAATAAAAAAGTCCAACGCGAATTTGAAATCTCCATAGCTCGTGACGGTAAGAAAACCCAAGCGTTTTCTTTCAATACGTCAATAATAGAATCCAGTAAAAAGTGTCTTGGGCCTTTGAAAAATGTAAACGGAGATCTAGTTTTCTAAAAACAAGGAAATGGCTACCTTGCTAAACGAATTTTTTAGGTCAGTTTTACTATAGAAATCTACGAATATCCCTACAATCATAGACATAATACCTTTTGATAATGGTAGTAGTTTGGATATATCGTGGTTAGTGAAGCGGATGTAATGCGCTATATGATAAAATGAAACGCGTAAATCACCGGGGCCGGATTCCATATATCCCATACAACTAAAAGAATTAAAGATAGCATTGTTGTGCCGCTAACAAAGATTTTTAATGCGTCTATTTCTGAGGTGCGTACCAGATAATTTCAAGTTAGCAAACGTAACACCTATTTTTAAGAAGGCGATAAGGTGCGGCGGGAAATTATAGGCCAATCAGTTTAACGTCTGTTGTAGGTAAGCTACTGGAATCAATAATTAGGGATCGTATAGTCGAACACTTAGAACTGCATAAACTAGTTAGAAATACGCAGCACGGTTTTATGCGAAACAAATCTTGCTTAAACTAATCTTTTTAGAATTTTTTCCAAAGCGTGGATGACGTTTACGATAGACATAGGGCGGTTGATGTAGTGTATTTAGATTTTCAAAGCGTTTGACACCGTGCCGCACAAAAGACTCAATTGAAAAAACTAAGGCTCATGGAATCAGGGGTGTAGTAATAAATTGGCTGAAGAGTGGTTGCGAGGTAGGAAAACAGAGGGTGGTCGTTGATGGAGCGGAGTCGTGTTGGGCTAATATAGCGAGTGGCGTTCCTCAGGGTTCAGTAGTGGGCCCCTTGCTTTTTCTTATAATTATTAACGATTTAGATGTCGCTTAGTCAGCACAGTTTCAAAGTTTGCGGATGAAACGAAGCTTGGTGGTAGGGCGATAATGACGAAGATAGAGGTAAAATCCAGGAAGATCTGAATGAAATCGTTGATTGGGCAGTCACTTGGCAAATGAGATTTAACGTTGATAAGTGCAAAATTTTGCATATAGGTTCCCGTAACGGCAATTTTGCGTATAGTATGTCAGGGAAAGATTTAACAAGCGTAGAGCAGAAAAAGATTTAGGAGTTATAGTCACTGGTGATTTAAAAGTAGCGAAACAAAGTACAGCAGCAGTCAATAAGGCAAACAAAGTGTTAGGTTTTGTAGCTCGAAATTTTGAGTACAAATCGCGCGATATTATAGTTCCTCTTTATAAATCATTAGTTAGACCCATTTGGAGTACGCGATCCAATTTTGGAATCCGCATATGCGCAAAGATATAGACAAATCGAAAGAGTTCAAAGACGATCAACTAATGATTCTACATTACAGTACAGTCTTTGCAGCCACACCTACACTTTTCCTCCTAAGTATATATATTATATATATTAATGTATATGTAAATTTTGACTTGGTCCGCAATCGATATGGATCGTCACTTATTTTTCGTTGGCAAGGTACTAGTATTGATGGATACCATAATCAAATTGACTGGATTCTTTGGATCTGATATATTTGCATGTTGGTTATCAATAGATATAGAGTGTAACATATTTGTGGATAGTAGTCTATTATGACTTGATCCTCTGGATCCAGAGATTCTATCTTTAGTTTTAAATCGATAATTAATTAGTTTTAAATCGATAATTAATTAGTTTTAAATTGATAATTAATTAGTTATGCAAAAATTGGTCGTTGCCAATGTACAGGCAGTTTTTGCATAAATTTCTTATGTTCTTGTGGTTCGGAACCCACATAAAACTGTAGGTCCCCTCCGCCACCACGGAGGACATACACAATTACGAACACAGTTAGGTAGACCAACCATGAGTGGATCCTAGGGTCTTTGTTGGTTTGAAACATTATAACATTATATATGTATATATATATATATATATATATATATATATATTTAATATATATAAATATATATATATATATATATATAATATTATATATATATATATATATTTATATTATATTATATATATATATATACTTACTTTTGTTTACTTTTGTTGAGTTTGAACGACGGTTCAGGATCGACCTGCGGTCGACCCCTCTGCAGCATCCCGCCTCATTTGCGGGACTTGGTGAAGGAGGGAATTGCTCTCTGATCGCCTCCTGCCCTCGTAGGCAGCCACGCATGGCTGGTCAGGGACTTTGCACAAGAATCTGTCCAGCTGGTTCTTGAAGTTATTCAGGTTGGTGTGCTGGAGATTCCTCACTTCTTTTGGAAGGACATTGAAAAGCTTTGGGCCCCGTATTCTGAGGGTATTTTCCATCCTCGTTTTCATGGCTCCTTGTCCCACCGCAGCTGGGACCGTACAAAATCTGCCTCTTCTCTCATTCCAGTTTGTTTCTATTTCATTTCTGAGGTTAGGGACAGAGCCCTCAAGTATGTTCCATATGTATATTATTGTGTACCGCTCTCGCCTTCTTTCAAGAGAGTAGAGTTCCAGGGATTGTAGTCGAGACCAGTAATCTTCACCTTCCGTTTCCTCTATCTTAGACGTAAAAGTCCTTTGTATAGCTTCAATGCTCGCAATGTCTCTTTTTCTGTGTGGGCTTGTGAGTGCTGAGCAATACTCAATTATTGGTAGGACTAGACTCTTCCATAATTTGAGCATGATGTTTGCTTTTCTGCTGCGGAAGCTCCTCCAGATGATTCCCATTATTTTTCTAGCCGTTGTGATTTTGATTTTATAGTGCTCTCTGAATTCTGCATCCGACGACATTATTACTCCAAGATCCCTGACTTGTCGATTTGGTGTTATCTGTTTGGCTTGCTGAGTTTTGTACCCTTTTTTCTGTAGCTCTTTGTTATTACCATATCTTAGAAGTTGGAATTTTTCTTCGTTGAACTTCATATTGTTGTCTTCTGCCCGCTGGAATAATGTTTCAATGTCGTTTTGTAGTTTTCTTATGTCATCTTCGTTCAATATTTCCTTACATATCTTTGTGTCATCTGCGAAGCATGATACAATACTGTCCTTAATATCTGCATCAATATCTGCCATCATTGTTATGAACAGCAAGGGAGCTAATACTGTCCCTTGTGGGACAGAGCTCACGACTTCCGAGACTTCCGATTTAACTCCGTTTACCACCACTCTTTGCGTTCTTTGCGTCAAGAAATTCAATATCCACCTTCCTAGCTTTCCAGTAATTCCTGTATCCTTAAGTTTGTGTGCTATGATTCCATGGTCACATTTATCGAAGGCTTTTGCAAAATCAGTATATATTACATCAATGTATATATTACATATATATATATTACATCAATACACAATTACGAACACAGTGGGAAAACATAATGGGGAACTCCAACGCAAAACTAATGTGGGAATCGTTCGAAACGGTATTTAGGACTATAAATGAGGAATGTGTACCGTACAAAATTAAGCGTGCGAAAGTAAACAACAAGCCCTTTTGGTTTACTTCTAGAGTAGGAGACATTATAAAGAGTAGAGATAGGGCTTATAGGCTATATAAGTGCGATAAAGATAATCTGTTGTTACGAAACAACTACATATCTCTAAGGCGTGAAGCGAAAAGTGTAATAAAAAAGTCCAAGCGCGAATTTGAAATCTCCATAGCTCGTGACGGTAAAGAAAACCCCAAGCGTTTCTTTCAATACGTCAATAATAGAAATCCAGTAAAAAGTGTCTTGGGCCTTTGAAAAATGTAAACGGAGATCTAGTTTCTAAAAACAAGGAAATGGCTACCTTGCTAAACGAATTTTTTAGGTCAGTTTTTACTATAGAAAATCTAACGAATATCCCTACAATCATAGACATAATACCTTTTGATATGGTAGTAGTTTGATAATCGTGGTTAGTGAAGCGGAGGGTAATGCGCTATATTGATAAAATGAAAACGCGTAAATCACCGGGGCCGGATTCCATATATCCCATACAACTAAAAGAATTAAAAGATAGCATTGTTGTGCCGCTAACAAAGATTTTTAATGCGTCTATTTCTGAGGGGTGCGTACCAGATAATTTCAAGTTAGCAAACGTAACACCTATTTTTAAGAAAGGCGATAAAGGTGCGGCGGAAATTATAGGCCAATCAGTTTAACGTCTGTTGTAGGTAAGCTACTGGAATCAATAATTAGGGATCGTATAGTCGAACACTTAGAAGTGCATAAACTAGTTAGAAATACGCAGCACGGTTTTATGCGAAACAAATCTTGCTTAACTAATCTTTTAGAATTTTTCCAAAGCGTGGATGACGTTTACGATAGACATAGGGCGGTTGATGTAGTGTATTTAGATTTTCAAAAAGCGTTTGACACCGTGCCGCACAAAGACTCATTGAAAAAACTAAGGCTCATGGAATCAGGGGTGTAGTAATAAATTGGCTAGAAGAGTGGTTGCGAGGTAGGAAACAGAGGGTGGTCGTTGATGGAGCGGAGTCGTGTTGGGCTAATATAGCGAGTGGCGTTCCTCAGGGTTCAGTAGTGGGCCCTTGCTTTTTCTTATATATATTAACGATTTAGATGTCGGCTTAGTCAGCACAGTTTCAAAGTTTGCGGATGAAACGAAGCTTGGTGGTAGGGCGATTAATGACGAAGATAGAGGTAAAATCCAGGAAGATCTGAATGAAATCGTTGATTGGGCAGTCACTTGGCAAATGAGATTTAACGTTGATAAGTGCAAAATTTTGCATATAGGTTCCCGTAACGGCAATTTTGCGTATAGTATGTCAGGGAAAGATTTAACAAGCGTAGAGCAGGAAAAAGATTTAGGAGTTATAGTCACTGGTGATTTAAAAGTAGCGAAACAAAGTACAGCAGCAGTCAATAAGGCAAACAAAGTGTTAGGTTTTGTAGCTCGAAATTTTGAGTACAAATCGCGCGATATTATAGTTCCTCTTTATAAATCATTAGTTAGACCCCATTTGGAGTACGCGATCCAATTTTGGAATCCGCATATGCGCAAAGATATAGACAAAATCGAAAGAGTTCAAAGACGATCAACTAATGATTCTACATTACAGTACAGTCTTTGCAGCCACACCTACACTTTTCCTCCTAAGTATATATATTATATATATTGTAATGTATATGTAAATTTTGACTTGGTCCGCAATCGATAAGGATCGTCACTTATTTTTCGTTGGCAAGGTACTAGTATTGATGGATACCATAATCAAATTGACTGGATTCTTTGGATCTGATATATTTGCATGTTGGTTATCAATAGATATAGAGTGTAACATATTTGTGGATAGTAGTCTATTATGACTTGATCCTCTGGATCCAGAGATTCTATCTTTAGTTTTAAATCGATAATTAATTAGTTTTAAATCGATAATTAATTAGTTTTAAATTGATAATTAATTAGTTATGCAAAAATTGGTCGTTGCCAATGTACAGGCAGTTTTTGCATAAATTTCTTATGTTCTTGTGGTTCGGAACCCACATAAAACTGTAGGTCCCCTCCGCCACCACGGAGGACATACACAATTACGAACACAGTTAGGTAGACCAACCATGAGTGGATCCTAGGGTCTTTGTTGGTTTGAAACATTATAACATTATATATGTATATATATATATATATATATATATATATATATATATATATATTTATATATATATAAATATATATATATATATATATAAATATATATATATATATATATATATTTATATATATATATATATATATATATATATACTTACTTTTGTTTACTTTTGTTGAGTTTGAACGACGGTTCAGGATCGACCTGCGGTCGACCCCTCTGCAGCATCCCGCCTCATTTGCGGGACTTGGTGAAGGAGGGAATTGCTCTCTGATCGCCTCCTGCCCTCGTAGGCAGCCACGCATGGCTGGTCAGGGACTTTGCACAAGAATCTGTCCAGCTGGTTCTTGAAGTTATTCAGGTTGGTGTGCTGGAGATTCCTCACTTCTTTTGGAAGGACATTGAAAAGCTTTGGGCCCCGTATTCTGAGGGTATTTTCCATCCTCGTTTTCATGGCTCCTTGTCCCACCGCAGCTGGGACCGTACAAAATCTGCCTCTTCTCTCATTCCAGTTTGTTTCTATTTCATTTCTGAGGTTAGGGACAGAGCCCTCAAGTATGTTCCATATGTATATTATTGTGTACCGCTCTCGCCTTCTTTCAAGAGAGTAGAGTTCCAGGGATTGTAGTCGAGACCAGTAATCTTCACCTTCCGTTTCCTCTATCTTAGACGTAAAAGTCCTTTGTATAGCTTCAATGCTCGCAATGTCTCTTTTTCTGTGTGGGCTTGTGAGTGCTGAGCAATACTCAATTATTGGTAGGACTAGACTCTTCCATAATTTGAGCATGATGTTTGCTTTCTGCTGCGGAAGCTCCTCCAGATGATTCCCATTATTTTTCTAGCCGTTGTGATTTTGATTTTATAGTGCTCTCTGAATTCTGCATCCGACGACATTATTACTCCAAGATCCCTGACTTGTCGATTTGGTGTTATCTGTTTGGCTTGCTGAGTTTTGTACCCTTTTTTCTGTAGCACTTTGTTATTACCATATCTTAGAAGTTGGAATTTTTCTTCGTTGAACTTCATATTGTTGTCTTCTGCCCGCTGGAATAATGTTTCAATGTCGTTTTGTAGTTTTCTTATGTCATCTTCGTTCAATATTTCCTTACATATCTTTGTGTCATCTGCGAAGCATGATACAATACTGTCCTTAATATCTGCATCAATATCTGCCATCATTGTTATGAACAGCAAGGGAGCTAATACTGTCACTTGTGGGACAGAGCTCACGACTTCCGAGACTTCCGATTTAACTCCGTTTACCACCACTCTTTGCGTTCTTTGCGTCAAGAAATTCAATATCCACCTTCCTAGCTTTCCAGTAATTCCTGTATCCTTAAGTTTGTGTGCTATGATTCCATGGTCACATTTATCGAAGGCTTTTGCAAAATCAGTATATATTACATCAATGTATATATCATATATATATATTACATCAATACACAATTACGAACACAGTTGGGAAAACATAATGGGGAACTCCAACGCAAAACTAATGTGGGAATCGTTCGAAACGGTATTTAGGACTATAAATGAGGAATGTGTACCATACAAAATTAAGCGTGCGAAAGTAAACAACAAGCCCTTGTGGTTTACTTCTAGAGTAGGAGACATTATAAAGAGTAGAGATAGGGCTTATAGGCTATATAAGTGCGATAAAGATAATCTGTTGTTACGAAACAACTACATATCTCTAAGACGTGAAGCGAAAAGTGTAATAAAAAAGTCCAAGCGCGAATTTGAAATCTCCATAGCTCGTGACGGTAAAGAAAACCCCAAGCGTTTCTTTCAATACGTCAATAATAGAAATCCAGTAAAAAGTGTCTTGGGCCTTTGAAAAATGTAAACGGAGATCTAGTTTCTAAAAACAAGGAAATGGCTACCTTGCTAAACGAATTTTTTAGGTCAGTTTTTACTATAGAAAATCTAACGAATATCCCTACAGTCATAGACATAATACCTTTTGATAATGGTAGTAGTTTGGATAATATCGTGGTTAGTGAAGCGGTGGTAATGCGCTATATTGATAAAATGAAAACGCGTAAATCACCGGGGCCGGATTCCATATATCCCATACAACTAAAAGAATTAAAACATAGCATTGTTGTGCCGCTAACAAAGATTTTTAATGCGTCTATTTCTGAGGGGTGCGTACCAGATAATTTCAAGTTAGCAAACGTAACACCTATTTTTAAGAAAGGCGATAAAGGTGCGGCGGGAAATTATAGGCCAATCAGTTTAACGTCTGTTGTAGGTAAGCTACTGGAATCAATAATTAGGGATCGTATAGTCGAACACTTAGAAGTGCATAAACTAGTTAGAAATACGCAGCACGGTTTTATGCGAAACAAATCTTGCTTAACTAATCTTTTAGAATTTTTCCAAAGCGTGGATGACGTTTACGATAGACATAGGGCGGTTGATGTAGTGTATTTAGATTTTCAAAAAGCGTTTGACACCGTGCCGCACAAAAGACTCATTGAAAAAACTAAGGCTCATGGAATCAGGGGTGTAGTAATAAATTGGCTAGAAGAGTGGTTGCGAGGTAGGAAACAGAGGGTGGTCGTTGATGGAGCGGAGTCGTGTTGGGCTAATATAGCGAGTGGCGTTCCTCAGGGTTCAGTAGTGGGCCCCTTGCTTTTCTTATATGTATTAACGATTTAGATGTCGGCTTAGTCAGCACAGTTTTCAAAGTTTGCGGATGAAACGAAGCTTGGTGGTAGGGCGATTAATGACGAAGATAGAGGTAAAATCCAGGAAGATCTGAATGAAATCGTTGATTGGGCAGTCACTTGGCAAATGAGATTTAACGTTGATAAGTGCAAAATTTTGCATATAGGTTCCCGTAACGGCAATTTTGCGTATAGTATGTCAGGGAAAGATTTAACAAGCGTAGAGCAGGAAAAAGATTTAGGAGTTATAGTCACTGGTGATTTAAAAGTAGCGAAACAAAGTACAGCAGCAGTCAATAAGGCAAACAAAGTGTTAGGTTTTGTAGCTCGAAATTTTGAGTACAAATCGCGCGATATTATAGTTCCTCTTTATAAATCATTAGTTAGACCCCATTTGGAGTACGCGATCCAATTTTGGAATCCGCATATGCGCAAAGATATAGACAAAATCGAAAGAGTTCAAAGACGATCAACTAAGATGATTCCGTCGCTTAGGTCAAAGTCGTACGAGGATAGGCTTAAAGAGTTAAAATTGACCACACTCGAGACTAGGAGGCTAAGGGGTGATCTAATCCAAGTTTTCAAAATTATGAATGGGTTCGATAACGTAGACAGAGATAGCGTTTCCGAAATATCTCAATATAATAGGACTAGAAATAACGGGTGTAAGTTGACAAGTAGAAGGTTCGAGACAGCAGTTGGCAAAAACTTTTTTACGCATAGAATAGTAAATAGCTGGAATAGTTTGCCGGTAGAAGTAATTAGTAGCACTTCTATAAACATGTTTAAAAATCGATTAGACAAATATGTTGATAGATTGGGTATAGTTTAAGGTAGTAAAAGTAAGGCTTTGTGGTGATCGATCCCAGCTCAACACAAGTGTTGTGGGATATAGAGAGGCAGCATCTTGGGTTAGGGGATACTCTCTGTCCTTACACACCCCATTTAAAGAGATTCCTCTGCCGAGCGGTGCCCCCCATAGTACTGTGAGGTATTGAAAAACTCATGATCTTCACTTCCCCCACAAACGCCTTTAAATGGGAGACCCAAAATGGGTGCACACACATTCTACATTACAGTACAGTCTTTGCAGCCACACCTACACTTTTCCTCCTAAGTATATATATTGTAATGTATATGTAAATTTTGACTTGGTCCGCAATCGATATGGATCGTCACTTATTTTTCGTTGGAAAGGTACTAGTATTGATGGATACCATAATCAAATTGACTGGATTCTTTGGATCTGATATATTTGCATGTTGGTTATCAATAGATATAGAGTGTAACATATTTGTGGATAGTAGTCTATTATGACTTGATCCTCTGGATCCAGAGATTCTATCTTTAGTTTTAAATCGATAATTAATTAGTTTTAAATCGATAATTAATTAGTTTTAAATTGATAATTAATTAGTTATGCAAAAATTGGTCGTTGCCAATGTACAGGCAGTTTTTGCATAAATTTCTTATGTTCTTGTGGTTCGGAACCCACATAAAACTGTAGGTCCCCTCCGCCACCACGGAGGACATACACAATTACGAACACAGTTAGGTAGACCAACCATGAGTGGATCCTAGGGTCTTTGTTGGTTTGAAACATTATAACATTATATATTATATATATATATATATATATATATATATTTTATATATATAAATATATATATATATATATATAAATATATATATATATATATATATATATATATATATATTTATATATATATATATATATATATATATATACTTACTTTTGTTTACTTTTGTTGAGTTTGAACGACGGTTCAGGATCGACCTGCGGTCGACCCCTCTGCAGCATCCCGCCTCATTTGCGGGACTTGGTGAAGGAGGGAATTGCTCTCTGATCGCCTCCTGCCCTCGTAGGCAGCCACGCATGGCTGGTCAGGGACTTTGCATTAGAATCTGTCCAGCTGGTTCTTGAAGTTATTCAGGTTGGTGTGCTGGAGATTCCTCACTTCTTTTGGAAGGACATTGAAAAGCTTTGGGCCCGTATTCTGAGGGTATTTTCCATCCTCGTTTTCATGGCTCCTTGTCCCACCGCAGCTGGGACCGTACAAAATCTGCCTCTTCTCTCATTCCAGTTTGTTTCTATTTCATTTCTGAGGTTAGGGACAGAGCCCTCAAGTATGTTCCATATGTATATTTTGTGTACCGCTCTCGCCTTCTTTCAAGAGAGTAGAGTTCCAGGGATTGTAGTCGAGACCAGTAATCTTCACCTTCCGTTTCCTCTATCTTAGACGTAAAAGTCCTTTGTATAGCTTCAATGCTCGCAATGTCTCTTTTTCTGTGTGGGCTTGTGAGTGCTGAGCAATACTCAATTATTGGTAGGACTAGACTCTTCCATAATTTGAGCATGATGTTTGCTTTTCTGCTGCGGAAGCTCCTCCAGATGATTCCCATTATTTTTCTAGCCGTTGTGATTTTGATTTTATAGTGCTCTCTGAATTCTGCATCCGACGACATTATTACTCCAAGATCCCTGACTTGTCGATTTGGTGTTATCTGTTTGGCTTGCTGAGTTTTGTACCCTTTTTTCTGTAGCTCTTTGTTATTACCATATCTTAGAAGTTGGAATTTTTCTTCGTTGAACTTCATATTGTTGTCTTCTGCCCGCTGGAATAATGTTTCAATGTCGTTTTGTAGTTTTCTTATGTCATCTTCGTTCAATATTTCCTTACATATCTTTGTGTCATCTGCGAAGCATGATACAATACTGTCCTTAATATCTGCATCAATATCTGCCATCATTGTTATGAACAGCAAGGGAGCTAATACTGTCCCTTGTGGGACAGAGCTCACGACTTCCGAGACTTCCGATTTAACTCCGTTTACCACCACTCTTTGCGTTCTTTGCGTCAAGAAATTCAATATCCACCTTCCTAGCTTTCCAGTAATTCCTGTATCCTTAAGTTTGTGTGCTATGATTCCATGGTCACATTTCGAAGGCTTTTGCAAAATCAGTATATATTACATCAATGTATATATTACATATATATATATTACATCAATACACAATTACGAACACAGTTGGGAAAACATAATGGGGAACTCCAACGCAAAACTAATGTGGGAATCGTTCGAAACGGTATTTAGGACTATAAATGAGGAATGTGTACCGTACAAAATTAAGCGTGCGAAAGTAAACAACAAGCCCTTTTGGTTTACTTCTAGAGTAGGAGACATTATAAAGAGTAGAGATAGGGCTTATAGGCTATATAAGTGCGATAAAGATAATCTGTTGTTACGAAACAACTACATATCTCTAAGGCGTGAAGCGAAAAGTGTAATAAAAAGTCCAAGCGCGAATTTGAAATCTCCATAGCTCGTGACGGTAAAGAAAACCCCAAGCGATTCTTTCAATACGTCAATAATAGAAATCCAGTAAAAAGTGTCTTGGGCCTTTGAAAAATGTAAACGGAGATCTAGTTTCTAAAAACAAGGAAATGGCTACCTTGCTAAACGAATTTTTAGGTCAGTTTTTACTATAGAAAATCTAACGAATATCCCTACAATCATAGACATAATACCTTTTGATAATGGTAGTAGTTTGGATAATATCGTGGTTAGTGAAGCGGAGGTAATGCGCTATATTGATAAAATGAAAACGCGTAAATCACCGGGGCCGGATTCCATATATCCCATACAACTAAAAGAATTAAAAGATAGCATTGTTGTGCCGCTAACAAAGATTTTAATGCGTCTATTTCTGAGGGGTGCGTACCAGATAATTTCAAGTTAGCAAACGTAACACCTATTTTTAAGAAAGGCGATAAAGGTGCGGCGGGAAATTATAGGCCAATCAGTTTAACGTCTGTTGTAGGTAAGCTACTGGAATCAATAATTAGGGATCGTATAGTCGAACACTTAGAACTGCATAAACTAGTTAGAAATACGCAGCACGGTTTTATGCGAAACAAATCTTGCTTAACTAATCTTTTAGAATTTTTCCAAAGCGTGGATGACGTTTACGATAGACATAGGGCGGTTGATGTAGTGTATTTAGATTTTCAAAAAGCGTTTGACACCGTGCCGCACAAAAGACTCATTGAAAAAACTAAGGCTCATGGAATCAGGGGTGTAGTAATAAATTGGCTAGAAGAGTGGTTGCGAGGTAGGAAACAGAGGGTGGTCGTTGATGGAGCGGAGTCGTGTTGGGCTAATATAGCGAGTGGCGTTCCTCAGGGTTCAGTAGTGGGCCCCTTGCTTTTTCTATATATATTAACGATTTAGATGTCGGCTTAGTCAGCACAGTTTCAAAGTTTGCGGATGAAACGAAGCTTGGTGGTAGGGCGATTAATGACGAAGATAGAGGTAAAATCCAGGAAGATCTGAATGAAATCGTTGATTGGGCAGTCACTTGGCAAATGAGATTTAACGTTGATAAGTGCAAAATTTTGCATATAGGTTCCCGTAACGGCAATTTTGCGTATAGTATGTCAGGGAAAGATTTAACAAGCGTAGAGCAGGAAAAAGATTTAGGAGTTATAGTCACTGGTGATTTAAAAGTAGCGAAACAAAGTACAGCAGCAGTCAATAAGGCAAACAAAGTGTTAGGTTTTGTAGCTCGAAATTTTGAGTACAAATCGCGCGATATTATAGTTCCTCTTTATAAATCATTAGTTAGACCCCATTTGGAGTACGCGATCCAATTTTGGAATCCGCATATGCGCAAAGATATAGACAAAATCGAAAGAGTTCAAAGACGATCAACTAATGATTCTACATTACAGTACAGTCTTTGCAGCCACACCTACACTTTTCCTCCTAATATATATATTATATGTAATGTATATGTAAATTTTGACTTGGTCCGCAATCGATAAGGATCGTCACTTATTTTTCGTTGGCAAGGTACTAGTATTGATGGATACCATAATCAAATTGACTGGATTCTTTGGATCTGATATATTTGCATGTTGGTTATCAATAGATATAGAGTGTAACATATTTGTGGATAGTAGTCTATTATGACTTGATCCTCTGGATCCAGAGATTCTATCTTTAGTTTTAAATCGATAATTAATTAGTTTAAATCGATAATTAATTAGTTTTAAATTGATAATTAATTAGTTATGCAAAAATTGGTCGTTGCCAATGTACAGGCAGTTTTTGCATAAATTTCTTATGTTCTTGTGGTTCGGAACCCACATAAAACTGTAGGTCCCCTCCGCCACCACGGAGGACATACACAATTACGAACACAGTTAGGTAGACCAACCATGAGTGGATCCTAGGGTCTTTGTTGGTTTGAAACATTATAACATTATATATGTATATATATATATATATATATATATATATATTTATATTATATATATATAAATATATATATATATATATATATAATATATATATATATATATATATATTTATATATATATATATATATATATATATATACTTACTTTTGTTTACTTTTGTTGAGTTTGAACGACGGTTCAGGATCGACCTGCGGTCGACCCCTCTGCAGCATCCCGCCTCATTTGCGGGACTTGGTGAAGGAGGGAATTGCTCTCTGATCGCCTCCTGCCCTCGTAGGCAGCCACGCATGGCTGGTCAGGGACTTTGCACAAGAATCTGTCCAGCTGGTTCTTGAAGTTATTCAGGTTGGTGTGCTGGAGATTCCTCACTTCTTTTGGAAGGACATTGAAAAGCTTTGGGCCCCGTATTCTGAGGGTATTTTCCATCCTCGTTTTCATGGCTCCTTGTCCCACCGCAGCTGGGACCGTACAAAATCTGCCTCTTCTCTCATTCCAGTTTGTTTCTATTTCATTTCTGAGGTTAGGGACAGAGCCCTCAAGTATGTTCCATATGTATATTATTGTGTACCGCTCTCGCCTTCTTTCAAGAGAGTAGAGTTCCAGGGATTGTAGTCGAGACCAGTAATCTTCACCTTCCGTTTCCTCTATCTTAGACGTAAAAGTCCTTTGTATAGCTTCAATGCTCGCAATGTCTCTTTTTCTGTGTGGGCTTGTGAGTGCTGAGCAATACTCAATTATTGGTAGGACTAGACTCTTCCATAATTTGAGCATGATGTTTGCTTTTCTGCTGCGGAAGCTCCTCCAGATGATTCCCATTATTTTTCTAGCCGTTGTGATTTTGATTTTATAGTGCTCTCTGAATTCTGCATCCGACGACATTATTACTCCAAGATCCCTGACTTGTCGATTTGGTGTTATCTGTTTGGCTTGCTGAGTTTTGTACCCTTTTTTCTGTAGCTCTTTGTTATTACCATATCTTAGAAGTTGGAATTTTTCTTCGTTGAACTTCATATTGTTGTCTTCTGCCCGCTGGAATAATGTTTCAATGTCGTTTTGTAGTTTTCTTATGTCATCTTCGTTCAATATTTCCTTACATATCTTTGTGTCATCTGCGAAGCATGATACAATACTGTCCTTAATATCTGCATCAATATCTGCCATCATTGTTATGAACAGCAAGGGAGCTAATACTGTCCTTGTGGGACAGAGCTCACGACTTCCGAGACTTCCGATTTAACTCGTTTACCACCACTCTTTGCGTTCTTTGCGTCAAGAAATTCAATATCCACCTTCCTAGCTTTCCAGTAATTCCTGTATCCTTAAGTTTGTGTGCTATGATTCCATGGTCACATTTATCGAAGGCTTTTGCAAAATCAGTATATATTACATCAATGTATATATTACATATATATATATTACATCAATACACAATTACGAACACAGATGGGAAAACATAATGGGGAACTCCAACGCAAACTAATGTGGGAATCGTTCGAAACGGTATTTAGGACTATAAATGAGGAATGTGTACCGTACAAAATTAAGCGTGCGAAAGTAAACAACAAGCCCTTTGGTTTACTTCTAGAGTAGGAGACATTATAAAGAGTAGAGATAGGGCTTATAGGCTATATAAGTGCGATAAAGATAATCTGTTGTTACGAAACAACTACATATCTCTAAGGCGTGAAGCGAAAAGTGTAATAAAAAAGTCCAAGCGCGAATTTGAAATCTCCATAGCTCGTGACGGTAAAGAAAACCCCAAGCGTTTCTTTCAATACGTCAATAATAGAAATCCAGTAAAAAGTGTCTTGGGCCTTTGAAAAATGTAAACGGAGATCTAGTTTCTAAAAACAAGGAAATGGCTACCTTGCTAAACGAATTTTTAGGTCAGTTTTTACTATAGAAAATCTAACGAATATCCCTACAATCATAGACATAATACCTTTTGATAATGGTAGTAGTTTGGATAATATCGTGGTTAGTGAAGCGGTGGTAATGCGCTATATTGATAAAATGAAAACGCGTAAATCACCGGGCCGGATTCCATATATCCCATACAACTAAAAGAATTAAATAGCATTGTTGTGCCGCTAACAAAGATTTTTAATGCGTCTATTTCTGAGGGGTGCGTACCAGATAATTTCAAGTTAGCAAACGTAACACCTATTTTTAAGAAAGGCGATAAAGGTGCGGCGGGAAATTATAGGCCAATCAGTTTAACGTCTGTTGTAGGTAAGCTACTGGAATCAATAATTAGGGATCGTATAGTCGAACACTTAGAATGCATAAACTAGTTAGAAATACGCAGCACGGTTTTATGCGAAACAAATCTTGCTTAACTAATCTTTTAGAATTTTTCCAAAGCGTGGATGACGTTTACGATAGACTAGGGCGGTTGATGTAGTGTATTTAGATTTTCAAAAGCGTTTGACACCGTGCCGCACAAAAGACTCATTGAAAAACTAAGGCTCATGAATCAGGGGTGTAGTAATAAATTGGCTAGAAGAGTGGTTGCGAGGTAGGAAACAGAGGGTGGTCGTTGATGGAGCGGAGTCGTGTTGGGCTAATATAGCGAGTGGCGTTCCTCAGGGTTCAGTAGTGGGCCCCTTGCTTTTTCTTATATTATTAACGATTTAGATGTCGGCTTAGTCAGCACAGTTTCAAAGTTTGCGGATGAAACGAAGCTTGGTGGTAGGGCGATTAATGACGAAGATAGAGGTAAAATCCAGGAAGATCTGAATGAAATCGTTGATTGGGCAGTCACTTGGCAAATGAGATTTAACGTTGATAAGTGCAAAATTTTGCATATAGGTTCCCGTAACGGCAATTTTGCGTATAGTATGTCAGGGAAAGATTTAACAAGCGTAGAGCAGGAAAAAGATTTAGGAGTTATAGTCACTGGTGATTTAAAAGTAGCGAAACAAAGTACAGCAGCAGTCAATAAGGCAAACAAAGTGTTAGGTTTTGTAGCTCGAAATTTTGAGTACAAATCGCGCGATATTATAGTTCCTCTTTATAAATCATTAGTTAGACCCCATTTGGAGTACGCGATCCAATTTTGGAATCCGCATATGCGCAAAGATATAGACAAAATCGAAAGAGTTCAAAGACGATCAACTAATGATTCTACATTACAGTACAGTCTTTGCAGCCACACCTACACTTTTCCTCCTAAGTATATATATTATATATATTGTAATGTATATGTAAATTTTGACTTGGTCCGCAATCGATAAGGATCGTCACTTATTTTTCGTTGGCAAGGTACTAGTATTGATGGATACCATAATCAAATTGACTGGATTCTTTGGATCTGATATATTTGCATGTTGGTTATCAATAGATATAGAGTGTAACATATTTGTGGATAGTAGTCTATTATGACTTGATCCTCTGGATCCAGAGATTCTATCTTTAGTTTTAAATCGATAATTAATTAGTTTTAAATCGATAATTAATTAGTTTTAAATTGATAATTAATTAGTTATGCAAAAATTGGTCGTTGCCAATGTACAGGCAGTTTTTGCATAAATTTCTTATGTTCTTGTGGTTCGGAACCCACATAAAACTGTAGGTCCCCTCCGCCACCACGGAGGACATACACAATTACGAACACAGTTAGGTAGACCAACCATGAGTGGATCCTAGGGTCTTTGTTGGTTTGAAACATTATAACATTATATATGTATATATATATATATATACTATATATATATATATATATATATATATTTAAATAATAATATATTATATATATATATATTACAATATATATATATATATATATATTTATATATATATATATATATATATATATACTTACTTTTGTTTACTTTTGTTGAGTTTGAACGACGGTTCAGGATCGACCTGCGGTCGACCCCTCTGCAGCATCCCGCCTCATTTGCGGGACTTGGTGAAGGAGGGAATTGCTCTCTGATCGCCTCCTGCCCTCGTAGGCAGCCACGCATGGCTGGTCAGGGACTTTGCACAAGAATCTGTCCAGCTGGTTCTTGAAGTTATTCAGGTTGGTGTGCTGGAGATTCCTCACTTCTTTTGGAAGGACATTGAAAAGCTTTGGGCCCCGTATTCTGAGGGTATTTTCCATCCTCGTTTTCATGGCTCCTTGTCCCACCGCAGCGGGGACCGTACAAAATCTGCCTCTTCTCTCATTCCAGTTTGTTTCTATTTCATTCTGAGGTTAGGGACAGAGCCCTCAAGTATGTTCCATATGTATATTATTGTGTACCGCTCTCGCCTTCTTTCAAGAGAGTAGAGTTCCAGGGATTGTAGTCGAGACCAGTAATCTTCACCTTCCGTTTCCTCTATTTTAGACGTTAAAAGTCCTTTGTATAGCTTCAATGCTCGCAATGTCTCTTTTTCTGTGTGGGCTTGTGAGTGCTGAGCAATACTCAATTATTGGTAGGACTAGACTCTTCCATAATTTGAGCATGATGTTTGCTTTTCTGCTGCGGAAGCTCCTCCAGATGATTCCCATTATTTTTCTAGCCGTTGTGATTTTGATTTTATAGTGCTCTCTGAATTCTGCATCCGACGAATTATTACTCCAAGATCCCTGACTTGTCGATTTGGTGTATCTGTTTGGCTTGCTGAGTTTTGTACCCTTTTTTCTGTAGCACTTTGTTATTACCATATCTTAGAAGTTGGAATTTTTCTTCGTTGAACTTCATATTGTGTCTTCTGCCCGCTGGAATAATGTTTCAATGTCGTTTTGTAGTTTTCTTATGTCATCTTCGTTCAATATTCCTTACATATCTTTGTGTCATCTGCGAAGCATGATACAATACTGTCCTTAATATCTGCATCAATATCTGCCATCATTGTTATGAACAGCAAGGGAGCTAATACTGTCCTTGTGGGACAGAGCTCACGACTTCCGAGACTTCCGATTTAACTCCGTTTACCACCACTCTTTGCGTTCTTTGCGTCAAGAAATTCAATATCCACCTTCCTAGCTTTCCAGTAATTCCTGTATCCTTAAGTTTGTGTGCTATGATCCATGGTCACATTATCGAAGGCTTTTGCAAAATCAGTATATATTACATCAATGTATATATTACATATATATATATTACATCAATACACAATTACGAACACAGTTGGGAAAACATAATGGGGAACTCCAACGCAAAACTAATGTGGGAATCGTTCGAAACGGTATTTAGGACTATAAATGAGGAATGTGTACCATACACAAATTAAGCGTGCGAAAGTAAACAACAAGACCTTGTGGTTTACTTCTAGAGTAGGAGACATTATAAAGCGTAGAGATAGGGCTTATTAGGCTATATAAGTGCGATAAAGATAATCTGTTGTTACGAAACAACTACATATCTCTAAGACGTGAAGCGAAAAGTGTAATAAAAGTCCAAGCGCGAATTGAAATCTCCATAGCTCGTGACGGTAAAGAAAACCCCAAGCGTTTTTTCAATACGTCAATAATAGAAATCCAGTAAAAAGTGTCTTGGGCCTTTGAAAAATGTAAACGGAGATCTAGTTTCTTAAAAAACAAGGAAATGGCTACCTTGCTAAACGAATTTTTTAGGTCAGTTTTTACTATAGAAAATCTAACGAATATCCCTACAGTCATAGACATAATACCTTTTGATAATGGTAGTAGTTTGGATAATATCGTGTTAGTGAAGCGGTGGTAATGCGCTATATTGATAAAATGAAAACGCGTAAATCACGGGGCCGGATTCCATATATCCCATACAACTAAAAGAATTAAAAGATAGCATTGTTGTGCCGCTAACAAAGATTTTTAATGCGTCTATTTCTGAGGGGTGCGTACCAGATAATTTCAAGTTAGCAAACGTAACACCTATTTTTAAGAAAGGCGATAAAGGTGCGGCGGGAAATTATAGGCCAATCAGTTTAACGTCTGTTGTAGGTAAGCTACTGGAATCAATAATTGGATCGTATAGTCGAACACTTAGAACTGCATAAAACTAGTTAGAATACGCAGACGGTTTTATGCGAAACAAATCTTGCTTAACTAATCTTTTAGAATTTTTCCAAAAGCGTGGATGACGTTTACGATAGACATAGGGCGGTTGATGTAGTGTATTTAGATTTTCAAAAAGCGTTTGACACCGTGCCGCACAAAAGACTCATTGAAAAACTAAGGCTCATGGAATCAGGGGTGTAGTAATAAATTGGCTAGAAGAGTGGTTGCGAGGTAGGAAACAGAGGGTGGTCGTTGATGGAGCGGAGTGGTTGGGCTAATATAGCGAGTGGCGTTCCTCAGGGTTCAGTAGGGGCCCCTTGCTTTTTCTTATATATTAACGATTTAGATGTCGCGCTTAGTCAGCACAGTTTCAAAGTTTGCGGATGAAACGAAGCTTGGTGGTAGGGCGATTAATGACGAAGATAGAGGTAAAATCCAGGAAGATCTGAATGAAATCGTTGATTGGGCAGTCACTTGGCAAATGAGATTTAACGTTGATAAGTGCAAAATTTTGCATATAGGTTCCCGTAACGGCAATTTTGCGTATAGTATGTCAGGGAAAGATTTAACAAGCGTAGAGCAGGAAAAGATTTAGGGAGTTATAGTCACTGGTGATTTAAAAGTAGCGAAACAAAGTACAGCAGCAGTCAATAAGGCAAACAAAGTGTTAGGTTTTGTAGCTCGAAATTTGAGTACAAATCGCGCGATATTATAGTTCCTCTTTATAAATCATAGTTAGACCCCATTTGGAGTACGCGATCCAATTTTGGAATCCGCATATGCGCAAAGATATAGACAAAATCGAAAGAGTTCAAAGACGATCAACTAATGATTCTACATTACAGTACAGTCTTTGCAGCCACACCTACACTTTTCCTCCTAAGTAATATATATATATATTGTAATGTATATGTAAATTTTGACTTGGTCCGCAATCGATAAGGATCGTCACTTATTTTTCGTTGGCAAGGTACTAGTATGATGGATACCATAATCAAATTGACTGGATTCTTGGATCTGATATATTTGCATGTTGGTTATCAATAGATATAGAGTGTAACATATTTGTGGATAGTAGTCTATTATGACTTGATCCTCTGGATCCAGAGATTCTATCTTTAGTTTTAAATCGATAATTAATAGTTTTAAATCGATAATTAATTAGTTTAAATTGATAATTAATTAGTTTATGCAAAAATTGGTCGTGCCAATGTACAGGCAGTTTTTGCATAAATTTCTTATGTTCTTGTGGTTCGGAACCCACATAAAACTGTAGGTCCCCTCCGCCACACGGAGGACATACACAATTACGAACACAGTTAGGTAGACCAACCATGAGTGGATCCTAGGGTCTTTGTTGGTTTGAAACATTATAACATTATATATGTATATATATATATATAATATATATATATATATATATATAATAATATAAATATATATATATATATATATATATATATAATATATATAAATATATATATATATATATTTATATATATATAATATATATATATATACTTACTTTTGTTTACTTTTTGAGTTTGAACGACGGTTCAGGATCGACTGCGGTCGACCCTCTGCAGCATCCCGCCTCATTTGCGGGACTTGGTGAAGGAGGGAATTGCTCTCTGATCGCCTCCTGCCCTCGTAGGCAGCCACGCATGGCTGGTCAGGGACTTTGCACAAGAATCTGTCCAGCTGGTTCTGAAGTTATTCAGGTTGGTGTGCTGGAGATTCCTCACTTTTTGGAAGGACATTGAAAAGCTTTGGGCCCCGTATTCTGAGGGTATTTCCATCCTCGTTTCATGGCTCCTTGTCCCACCGCAGCTGGGACCGTAAAATCTGCTCTTCTCTCATTCCAGTTTGTTTCTATTTCATTTCTGAGGTTAGGGACAGAGCCCTCAAGTAGTTCCATATGTATATTATTGTGTACCGCTCTCGCCTTCTTTCAAGAGAGTAGAGTTCCAGGGATTGTAGTCGAGACCAGTAATCTTCACCTTCCGTTCCTCTATCTTAGACGTAAAAGTCCTTTGTATAGCTTCAATGCTCGCAATGTCTTTTTCTGTGTGGGCTTGTGAGTGCTGAGCAATACTCAATTATTGGTAGGACTAGACTCTTCCATAATTTGAGCATGATGTTTGCTTTTCTGCTGCGGAAGCTCCTCCAGATGATTCCCATTATTTTTCTAGCCGTTGTGATTTGATTTTATAGTGCTCTCTGAATTCTGCATCCGACGACATTATTACTCCAAGATCCCTGACTTGTCGATTGGTGTTATCTTTGGCTTGCTGAGTTTTGTACCCTTTTTTCTGTAGCACTTTGTATTACCATATCTTAGAAGTTGAATTTTTCTTCGTTGAACTTCATATTGTTGTCTTCTGCCCGCTGGAATAATGTTTCAATGTCGTTTTGTAGTTTTCTTATGTCATCTTCGTTCAATATTTCCTTACATATCTTTGTGTCATCTGCGAAGCATGATACAATACTGTCCTTAATATCTGCATCAATATCTGCCATCATTGTTATGAACAGCAAGGAGCTAATATGTCACTTGTGGGACAGAGCTCACGACTTCCGAGACTTCCGATTTAACTCCGTTTACCACCACTCTTTGCGTTCTTTGCGTCAAGAAATTCAATATCCACCTTCCTAGCTTTCCAGTAATTCCTGTATCCTTAAGTTTGTGTGCTATGATTCCATGGTCACATTTATCGAAGGCTTTTGCAAAATAGATATATTACATCAATGTATATTACATATATATATATTACATCAATACACAATTACGAACACAGTTGGGAAAACATAATGGGAACTCCAACGCAAAACTAATGTGGGAATCGTTCGAAACGGTATTTAGGACTATAAATGAGGAAGTGTACCATACAAAATTAAGCGTGCGAAAGTAAAACAACAAGCCCTTGTGGTTTACTTCTAGAGTAGGAGACATTATAAAGAGTAGAGATAGGGCTTATAGGCTATATAAGTGCGATAAAGATAATCTGTTGTTACGAAACAACTACATATCTCTAAGGACGTGAAGCGAAAAGTGTAATAAAAAAGTCCAAGCGCGAATTTGAAAATCTCCATAGCTCGTGACGGTAAAGAAAACCCCAAGCGATTCTTTCAATACGTCAATAATAGAAATCCAGTAAAAAGTGTCTTGGGCCTTTGAAAAATGTAAACGGAGATCTAGTTTCTAAAAACAAGGAAATGGCTACCTTGCTAAACGAATTTTTAGGTCAGTTTTTACTATAGAAAATCTAACGAATATCCCTACAGTCATAGACATAATACCTTTTGATAATGGTAGTAGTTTGGATATATCGTGGTTAGTGAAGCGGTGGTAATGCGCTATATTGATAAAATGAAAACGCGTAAATCACCGGGGCCGGATTCCATATATCCCATACAACTAAAAGAATTAAAAGATAGCATTGTTGTGCCGCTAACAAAGATTTTTAATGCGTCTATTCTGAGGGGTGCGTACAGATAATTTCAAGTTAGCAAACGTAACACCTATTTTTAAGAAAGGCGATAAAGGTGCGGCGGGAAATTATAGGCCAATCAGTTTAACGTCTGTTGTAGGTAAGCTACTGGAATCAATAATTAGGGATCGTATAGTCGAACACTTAGAAGTGCATAAACTAGTTAGAAATACGCAGCACGGTTTTATGCGAAACAAATCTTGCTTAACTAATCTTTTAGAATTTTTCCAAAGCGTGGATGACGTTTACGATAGACATAGGGCGGTTGATGTAGTGTATTTAGATTTTCAAAAAGCGTTTGACACCGTGCCGCACAAAAGACTCATTGAAAAAAACTAAGGCTCATGGAATCAGGGGTGTAGTAATAAATTGGCTAGAAGAGTGGTTGCGAGGTAGGAAACAGAGGGTGGTCGTTGATGGAGCGGAGTCGTGTTGGGCTAATATAGCGAGTGGCGTTCCTCAGGGTTCAGTAGTGGGCCCCTTGCTTTTTCTTATATATATTAACGATTTAGATGTCGGCTTAGTCAGCACATTTTCAAAGTTTGCGGATGAAACGAAGCTTGGTGGTAGGGCGATTAATGACGAAGATAGAGGTAAAATCCAGGAAGATCTGAATGAAATCGTTGATTGGGCAGTCACTTGGCAAATGAGATTTAACGTTGATAAGTGCAAAATTTTGCATATAGGTTCCCGTAACGGCAATTTTGCGTATAGTATGTCAGGGAAAGATTTAACAAGCGTAGAGCAGGAAAAAGATTTAGGAGTTATAGTCACTGGTGATTTAAAAGTAGCGAAACAAAGTACAGCAGCAGTCAATAAGGCAACAAAGTGTTAGGTTTTGTAGCTCGAAATTTTGAGTACAAATCGCGCGATTATAGTTCCTCTTATAAATCATTAGTTAGACCCCATTGGAGTACGCGATCCAATTTTGGAATCCGCATATGCGCAAAGATATAGACAAAATCGAAAGAGTTCAAAGACGATCAACTAAGATGATTCCGTCGCTTAGGTCAAAGTCGTACGAGGATAGGCTTAAAGAGTTAAAATTGACCACACTCGAGACTAGGAGGCTAAGGGGTGATCTAATCCAAGTTTCAAAATATGAATGGGTTCGATAACGTAGATAGAGATAGCGTTTCCGAAATATCTCAATATAATAGGACTAGAAATAACGGGGTGTAAGTGACAAGTAGAAGGTTCGAGACAGCAGTTGGCAAAACCTTTTTTACGCATAGAATAGTAAATAGCTGGAATAGTTTGCCGGTAGAAGTAATTAGTAGCACTTCTATAAACATGTTTAAAAATCGATTAGACAAATATGTTGATAGATTGGGTATAGTTTAAGGTAGTAAAAGTAAGGCTTTGTGGTGATCGATCCCACAGCTCAACACAAGTTGTGGGATATAGAGAGGCAGCATCTTGGGTTAGGGATACTCTCTGTCCTTACACACCCCATTTAAAGAGATTCCTCTGCCGAGCGGTGCCCCCCATAGTACTGTGAGGTATTGAAAAACTCATGATCTCACTTCCCCACAAACGCTTTAAATGGGAGACCCAAAATGGGTGCACACACATTCTACATTACAGTACAGTCTTTGCAGCCACACCTACACTTTTCCTCCTAAGTATATATTGTAATGTATATGTAAATTTTGACTTGGTCCGCAATCGATATGGATCGTCACTTATTTTTCGTTGGAAAGGTACTAGTATTGATGGATACCATAATCAAATTGACTGGATTCTTTGGATCTGATATATTTGCATGTTGGTTATCAATAGATATAGAGTGTAACATATTTGTGGATAGTAGTCTATTATGACTTGATCCTCTGGATCCAGAGATTCTATCTTTAGTTTTAAATCGATAATTAATTAGTTTTAAATCGATAATTAATTAGTTTTAAATTGATAATTAATTAGTTATGCAAAAATTGGTCGTTGCCAATGTACAGGCAGTTTTTGCATAAATTTCTTATGTTCTTGTGGTTCGGAACCCACATAAAACTGTAGGTCCCCTCCGCCACCACGGAGGACATACACAATTACGAACACAGTTAGGTAGACCAACCATGAGTGGATCCTAGGGTCTTTGTTGGTTTGAAACATTATAACATTATATATTATATATATATATATATATAATATATTTTATATATATAATATATATATATATTATATATAAATATATATATATATAATATATATATATATATATTTATATATATATATAATATATATATATATATACTTACTTTTGTTTACTTTTGTTGAGTTTGAACGACGGTTCAGGATCGACCTGCGGTCGACCCCTCTGCAGCATCCCGCCTCATTTGCGGGACTTGGTGAAGGAGGGAATTGCTCTCTGATCGCCTCCTGCCCTCGTAGGCAGCCACGCATGGCTGGTCAGGGACTTTGCATTAAATCTGTCCAGCTGGTTCTTGAAGTTATTCAGTTGTGTGCTGGAGATTCCTCACTTCTTTTGGAAGGACATTGAAAAGCTTTGGGCCCCGTATTCTGAGGGTATTTTCCATCCTCGTTTTCATGGCTCCTTGTCCCACCGCAGCTGGGACCGTACAAAATCTGCCTCTTCTCTCATTCCAGTTTGTTTCTATTTCATTTCTGAGGTTAGGGACAGAGCCCTCAAGTATGTTCCATATGTATATTATTGTGTACCGCTCTCGCCTTCTTTCAAGAGAGTAGAGTTCCAGGGATTGTAGTCGAGACCAGTAATCTTCACCTTCCGTTTCCTCTATCTTAGACGTAAAAGTCCTTTGTATAGCTTCAATGCTCGCAATGTCTCTTTTTCTGTGTGGGCTTGTGAGTGCTGAGCAATACTCAATTATTGGACTAGACTCTTCCATAATTTGAGCATGATGTTTGCTTTTCTGCTGCGGAAGCTCCTCCAGATGATTCCCATTATTTTTCTAGCCGTTGTGATTTTGATTTTATAGTGCTCTCTGAATTCTGCATCCGACGACATTATTACTCCAAGATCCCTGACTTGTCGATTTGGTGTTATCTGTTTGGCTTGCTGAGTTTTGTACCCTTTTTTCTGTAGCTCTTTGTTATTACCATATCTTAGAAGTTGGAATTTTTCTTCGTTGAACTTCATATTGTTGTCTTCTGCCCGCTGGAATAATGTTTCAATGTCGTTTTGTAGTTTTCTTATGTCATCTTCGTTCAATATTTCCTTACATATCTTTGTGTCATCTGCGAAGCATGATACAATACTGTCCTTAATATCTGCATCAATATCTGCCATCATTGTTATGAACAGCAAGGGAGCTAATACTGTCCCTTGTGGGACAGAGCTCACGACTTCCGAGACTTCCGATTTAACTCCGTTTACCACCACTCTTTGCGTTCTTTGCGTCAAGAAATTCAATATCCACCTTCCTAGCTTTCCAGTAATTCCTGTATCCTTAAGTTTGTGTGCTATGATTCCATGGTCACATTTATCGAAGGCTTTTGCAAAATCAGTATATATTACATCAATGTATATATTACATATATATATATTACATCAATACACAATTACGAACACAGTTGGGAAAACATAATGGGGAACTCCAACGCAAAACTAATGTGGGAATCGTTCGAAACGGTATTTAGGACTATAAATGAGGAATGTGTACCATACAAAATTAAGCGTGCGAAAGTAAACAACAAGCCCTTGTGGTTTACTTCTAGAGTAGGAGACATTATAAAGAGTAGAGATAGGGCTTATAGGCTATATAAGTGCGATAAAGATAATCTGTTGTTACGAAACAACTACATATCTCTAAGACGTGAAGCGAAAAGTGTAATAAAAAAGTCCAAGCGCGAATTTGAAATCTCCATAGCTCGTGACGGTAAAGAAAACCCCAAGCGATTCTTTCAATACGTCTATAATAGAAATCCAGTAAAAAGTGTCTTGGGCCTTTGAAAAATGTAAACGGAGATCTAGTTTCTAAAAACAAGGAAATGGCTACCTTGCTAAACGAATTTTTTAGGTCAGTTTTTACTATAGAAAATCTAACGAATATCCCTACAGTCATAGACATAATACCTTTTGATAATGGTAGTAGTTTGGATAATATCGTGGTTAGTGAAGCGGAGGTAATGCGCTATATTGATAAAATGAAAACGCGTAAATCACCGGGGCCGGATTCCATATATCCCATACAACTAAAAGAATTAAAAGATAGCATTGTTGTGCCGCTAACAAAGATTTTTAATGCGTCTATTTCTGAGGGGTGCGTACCAGATAATTTCAAGTTAGCAAACGTAACACCTATTTTTAAGAAAGGCGATAAAGGTGCGGCGGGAAATTATAGGCCAATCAGTTTAACGTCTGTTGTAGGTAAGCTACTGGAATCAATAATTAGGGATCGTATAGTCGAACACTTAGAACTGCATAAACTAGTTAGAAATACGCAGCACGGTTTTATGCGAAACAAATCTTGCTTAACTAATCTTTTAGAATTTTTCCAAAGCGTGGATGACGTTTACGATAGACATAGGGCGGTTGATGTAGTGTATTTAGATTTTCAAAAAGCGTTTGACACCGTGCCGCACAAAAGACTCATTGAAAAACTAAGGCTCATGGAATCAGGGGTGTAGTAATAAATTGGCTAGAAGAGTGGTTGCGAGGTAGGAAACAGAGGGTGGTCGTTGATGGAGCGGAGTCGTGTTGGGCTAATATAGCGAGTGGCGTTCCTCAGGGTTCAGTAGTGGGCCCCTTGCTTTTTCTTATATATATTAACGATTTAGATGTCGGCTTAGTCAGCACAGTTTCAAAGTTTGCGGATGAAACGAAGCTTGGTGGTAGGGCGATTAATGACGAAGATAGAGGTAAAATCCAGGAAGATCTGAATGAAATCGTTGATTGGGCAGTCACTTGGCAAATGAGATTTAACGTTGATAAGTGCAAAATTTTGCATATAGGTTCCCGTAACGGCAATTTTGCGTATAGTATGTCAGGGAAAGATTTAACAAGCGTAGAGCAGGAAAAAGATTTAGGAGTTATAGTCACTGGTGATTTAAAAGTAGCGAAACAAAGTACAGCAGCAGTCAATAAGGCAAACAAAGTGTTAGGTTTTGTAGCTCGAAATTTTGAGTACAAATCGCGCGATATTATAGTTCCTCTTTATAAATCATTAGTTAGACCCCATTTGGAGTACGCGATCCAATTTTGGAATCCGCATATGCGCAAAGATATAGACAAAATCGAAAGAGTTCAAAGACGATCAACTAATGATTCTACATTACAGTACAGTCTTTGCAGCCACACCTACACTTTTCCTCCTAAGTATATATATTGTAATGTATATGTAAATTTTGACTTGGTCCGCAATCGATAAGGATCGTCACTTATTTTTCGTTGGCAAGGTACTAGTATTGATGGATACCATAATCAAATTGACTGGATTCTTTGGATCTGATATATTTGCATGTTGGTTATCAATAGATATAGAGTGTAACATATTTGTGGATAGTAGTCTATTATGACTTGATCCTCTGGATCCAGAGATTCTATCTTTAGTTTTAAATCGATAATTAATTAGTTTTAAATCGATAATTAATTAGTTTTAAATTGATAATTAATTAGTTATGCAAAAATTGGTCGTTGCCAATGTACAGGCAGTTTTTGCATAAATTTCTTATGTTCTTGTGGTTCGGAACCCACATAAAACTGTAGGTCCCCTCCGCCACCACGGAGGACATACACAATTACGAACACAGTTAGGTAGACCAACCATGAGTGGATCCTAGGGTCTTTGTTGGTTTGAAACATTATAACATTATATATGTATATATATATATATATATATATATATATTTATATATATATATAATATATATATATATATATAAATATATATAATATATATATATATTTATATATATATATATATATATATATATATACTTACTTTTGTTTACTTTTGTTGAGTTTGAACGACGGTTCAGGATCGACCTGCGGTCGACCCCTCTGCAGCATCCCGCCTCATTTGCGGGACTTGGTGAAGGAGGGAATTGCTCTCTGATCGCCTCCTGCCCTCGTAGGCAGCCACGCATGGCTGGTCAGGGACTTTGCACAAGAATCTGTCCAGCTGGTTCTTGAAGTTATTCAGGTTGGTGTGCTGGAGATTCCTCACTTCTTTTGGAAGGACATTGAAAAGCTTTGGGCCCCGTATTCTGAGGGTATTTTCCATCCTCGTTTTCATGGCTCCTTGTCCCACCGCAGCTGGGACCGTACAAAATCTGCCTCTTCTCTCATTCCAGTTTGTTTCTATTTCATTTCTGAGGTTAGGGACAGAGCCCTCAAGTATGTTCCATATGTATATTATTGTGTACCGCTCTCGCCTTCTTTCAAGAGAGTAGAGTTCCAGGGATTGTAGTCGAGACCAGTAATCTTCACCTTCCGTTTCCTCTATCTTAGACGTAAAAGTCCTTTGTATAGCTTCAATGCTCGCAATGTCTCTTTTTCTGTGTGGGCTTGTGAGTGCTGAGCAATACTCAATTATTGGTAGGACTAGACTCTTCCATAATTTGAGCATGATGTTTGCTTTTCTGCTGCGGAAGCTCCTCCAGATGATTCCCATTATTTTTCTAGCCGTTGTGATTTTGATTTTATAGTGCTCTCTGAATTCTGCATCCGACGACATTATTACTCCAAGATCCCTGACTTGTCGATTTGGTGTTATCTGTTTGGCTTGCTGAGTTTTGTACCCTTTTTTCTGTAGCTCTTTGTTATTACCATATCTTAGAAGTTGGAATTTTTCTTCGTTGAACTTCATATTGTTGTCTTCTGCCCGCTGGAATAATGTTTCAATGTCGTTTTGTAGTTTTCTTATGTCATCTTCGTTCAATATTTCCTTACATATCTTTGTGTCATCTGCGAAGCATGATACAATACTGTCCTTAATATCTGCATCAATATCTGCCATCATTGTTATGAACAGCAAGGGAGCTAATACTGTCACTTGTGGGACAGAGCTCACGACTTCCGAGACTTCCGATTTAACTCCGTTTACCACCACTCTTTGCGTTCTTTGCGTCAAGAAATTCAATATCCAACTTCCTAGCTTTCCAGTAATTCCTGTATCCTTAAGTTTGTGTGCTATGATTCCATGGTCACATTTATCGAAGGTTTTTGCAAAATCAGTATATATTACATCAATGTTTTGTCCTCAACACAATGTTCCTAATATTTTCTCCTGGTGGTCTAGTAGCTGTGACAGGCATGATCTACCCGCCCTGAAGCCATGTTGATTTCGGTTGTATAAGTCTTTTTCTTGTAGGTAGTAGGTAATTTTGGCTCTAATTATGCGTTCAAAACACTTTATAAGGTGTGAGGTGAGAGCCACTGGCCGATAATTTTTGGGCATTGCTCTGTTACCACCTTTAAATAGGGGGGCAATATTAGCGTTCTTTAAGGGGAGTGGAATTTGTCCTCTGTCGAGTGATTTCCTCCATAGTAAGTATAGCGGTTTTGCAATACTCTCTTTGCATTTCTTCAGAAATGTGGCACTCCATGTGTCTGGCTCTGGCGCTGAATTGTCTCGCATCTGTGATAAGGCCGTAATTACATCTCCTTCCGTGAACTCGAAGTACATTAATAGGTTTGTGCCGGGATTTGTTCTTGGTTGATCTGTTTCAATGTCGAAAAACTCGTCTGGGTTTTCCACTTCCATCTCGGACTTAGGGGTGCTAAACACAGATTTAAATTGTTCCCTAAGCAGTTCACTTATTTCTTTCGGGTCATTTGTGTATTCGGCCTCCCCGTCTATCAACGGTCCAATACTCTCTTTACACTGCATTTTCCTTTTCGCAAAAGTGTAGAAGTATTTTGGGTTATTTTTTATGTTTTCTGTTACCTTGTTTTCCTCCTCGTTTGTCTTATGTATGAATGTTTGCTTTAGGTCCATTTCTATTTCGCCAAGTTTCCTCTCTAGTTTGAGTCTCTTTGCATCAGTTCTGCATCTGTGGAGATGTTTTACGGTTTGTCTTCGTTGCCTGAATAGAGTCCTGATTTTCCTCTCGAGCTTGCTACGTTTTCTTTCCTGTCTCTCTGGAATATGTTTCAGTATTATAGGTTTGGTTTCCGTCTCTATTATACATAGTATTTCTTGTGGTCTTCTCGTGTAGTAGCAATTCCCAATTTACCTCCTTTAAATCTTTATTTACGTTTTCCAATTTACTTTCTTTGAATTTTATATATATATATATATTTATATATTTATATATATCTATATATATATATATATATATATATATATATATATATATATATAATTATATATATATAAAAATATATATATACCTGTATATATATATTATTATATATTATATATATTTATAATATATATATATATATATATTATATTTATTTATATATATATATATATTTATATATTATATATATATATATATATATATTATATATATTTATATATATATATATTTATATATATATATATATATTTATTTATATATATAAGGGTGGGCGGAAAGTAGCTCCCTATTTTGGATTGGTAAAAAAATACGTATATTATCCATTTATTTCAGAAGAAATAATATGAAAAGGTAGCATACATGGTAGGTTTTCTCTAAAATTCAATGTGGGCTCCAACTCTTTCCACCAGCTTCTGGAGCCGCCCAGGAATGGCGTCCACTGACTTTAGCAGGAACTCCGGCGGGATGGAGGACATGACTTCCCGAATTCGGTCCTCCAGTTCTTCCAATGTCCTCGGTTTGGTGCGGTAGACTTCTTCCTTTACCCACCCCCAAAGAAAGAAGTCGCACGGTGTCAAGTCGGGGCTCCTGGCTGGCCATTGATGTGGACCACGACGACCCATCCAACGCCCAGGGAAGTGGGCATCCAGCCACTCACGGACAACAAGAGCGATGTGCGGAGGGGCGCCATCTTGCATAAATATCAGATCGTCGATGTTCTCCCATGTGCTGACAACCGGCCAGACCTCATTTCGCAACATAGCAAGGTACCGCTCAGCATTCATGGTGTTGCGCAGAAGGAACGGGCCCACAACCTGATCTGAGGTCATACCACACCACACCTTTACACTGAACCGATTCTGCCGTTTTTCAGCGGTAACCATGGGATCCTCTCCTGCCCAGTAGTGGCAATTGTGGCGGTTGACAAAGCCTCCGACGTGGAACACCGCCTCGTCGCTCCAGAGGATGTTGCGGAAGAGATGGGGCCAGTCTTCATGCCAAGCCAGCATGATTTCCCCGAACTCCATGCGAATGTCGCAGTCCTCGTCCGAGAGAGATTGGCAGTAATGCGGCTTCCACGCACGCCAGTTCAGCTCCTTCTTCAGCACAGTTCGCACTGAGTAGCGGGAGAGTCCACTTTCCCGAGCTGCCTGGCGAGTTGACTTTCGTGGACTCCGTGCGAACATTTCCTGAACTGCCTGCACCGTCTCCTGGGCCCTGGATGTCGAATGGCGACCACATCTTCGAACATCTGCCACAGACCCGTGGTCATGAGCTTCGAGTGGCAGTTCTTGATTGTTTTCGGGTCCACTTGGGCACGTGGTCCGTGAATGGCCCGCCACCATCTTTGAACTCGAACGACAGATTGCCAAACTTCGTACCGTGCCCCCAACTGGGCACGCTCCTGCAGTGTTAAACGCTCAGCCATGTTACCCTTCAATCTGAAATGAAAAAAAAAAATGAACGTTACAATTGTACCACTTTAGAGAACACAAAGAGAACACTTTAAAGAAAAAAAGATTACCGTTACAATTATACCACTTCAGAGAACACACCATAACAATATAACAATACAATCACAATTTATACATAATTTATATGTAATTTAAATTAGGGAGCTACTATCCACAAATATGTTACACTCTATATCTATTGATAACCAACATGCAAATATATCAGATCCAAAGAATCCAGTCAATTTGATTATGGTATCCATCAATACTAGTACCTTGCCAACGAAAAATAAGTCACGATCCATATCGATTGCGGACCAAGTCAAAATTTACATATGCATTACAATATATATACTTAGGAGGAAAAGTGTAGGTGTGGCTGCAAAGACTGTACTATAATGTAGAATGTTTGTGCACCCATTTTGGGTCTCCCATTTAAAGGTGTTTGTGGGGCAAGTGAAGATCATGAGTTTTTCAATACCTCACAGTACATGCAAATCGCCGTACGACTTTGACCTAAGCGACGGAATCATCTTAGTTGCTCGTCTTTGAACTCTTTCGATTTTGTCTATATCTTTGCGCATATACGGATTCCAAAATTGGATCGCGTACTCCAAATGGGGTCTAACTAATGATTTATAAAGAGGAACTATAATATCGCGCGATTTGTACTCAAAATTTCGAGCTATAAAACCTAACACTTTGTTCGCCTTATTCACCGCTGCTGTACTTTGTTTCGCTACTTTTAAATCACCACTGACTATAACTCCTAAATCTTTTTCCTGCTCTACGCTTGTTAAATCTTTTCCTGACATACTATACGCAAAATTACCGTTACGCGAACCTATATGCAAAATTTTGCACTTATCAACGTTAAATCTCATTTGCCATGTGACTGACCAATCCACGATTTTATTCAGATCTTCCTGGATTTTACCTCTATCTTCGTCATTAATCGCCCTACCACCCAGCTTCGTGTCGTCCGCAAACTTTGAAACTGTACTGAGTACGCTGACATCTAAATCGTTAATATATATGTAAGAAAAAGCAAGGGGCCCAATACAGAATCCTGAGGAACGCGACTCGCTACATTAGCCCAACACGACTTCGCTCCATCAACGACCACTCTTCTATCCAATTTATTACTACACCCCTGATTCCATGAGCTTTAGTTTTTTTCAATGAGTCTTTTGTGCGGCACGGTGTCAAACGCTTTTTGAAAATCTAAATACACTACATCAACCGCCCGATGTCTATCGTAAACGTGAACCACGCTTTGGAAAAATTCTAAAAGATTATTTAAGCAAGATTTGTTTCGCCTAAATCCGTGCTGCGTATTTCTGACTAGTTTATGCACTTCTAAGTGTTCGACTATACGATCCCTAATTATGATTCCAGTAGCTTACCTACAACAGACGTTAAACTGATTGGCCTATAATTTCCCGCCGCACCTTTATCGCCTTTATATATATATATTTATATATATATATATATATATTTATATATATATATATATTTATATATATAATATATATATTTATATATTTATATTATATATATTTATATATATATATATATATATATTATATATATATATATATATATTTATATATATATATATTTATATATATATTTATATATATATATATATATATATTTATATATATATATATTTATATATATATATTTATATATATGTAAAAAATGAACAATGAATAATCCATATTCATTTTTACATAAGAAACCAAAATCGCCTAAGCGAGTTTTGGATAGAATTTCGATTTGTACTTCTTTATTCATTACTGTATTTCTCTAATTCATCTTTTCTAATAATGACTTATACACTATGACGTCATAAAATAACTTAATTCTCTTTACGTTTCCCATACCTTGTACACTAAATCACGTGCTTAGTATATGGACATCTTCCGTATGCAATGTATGGTAAATTCTTTAATAATAATGTTGTGGTGTTAGGTAGTATAAACATTATTATTCAACCATATTCATCCATACGTCACATTTTCCCGTCATTAATTTCCCTTGATCATTATCCTATATAAATTTTATTAAATATTCATTTTTACTCGTGTCAATCTATGAAACGCAAAACTTTAGGCATTCGTTCGAAAACGAAAAAATACGTTCTCGTATTATTTTTTTCATTTATTATTTTTTATTATATCACCTCCCGCATTGAACTCGAAAATGCTTAGTTGTTATCAAATTCCGCGAACTGTAGCATAAGTGAGCGCTTCTAAGATGGAAACCTCCTGTCCCTCTGATTTCAAATTTATAACATATTATAACATATTATTTCGTATATAAATTATCTCGTATGTGCTCATGTACTTGTGTTGTACTAATAACCATATATAACCATATAGTATAACCATATAGTATAACCATATATTATAACCATATATAAATATATAAAAACACTGTAAGAATGGTAAACGACGTAATGTACTTCAATGAAACTGTAATTAAATGTAATGATTTAATTTATAATGTAAGAATGTACTTTAGTAGAACTGTAATGGACAATCATAAGCGAATGTGAAGTAATCCATAATTGTAATCGTAATTGTAATGAACCAAAATTAATACGTACTCAGTCGTGTACTTAATTTGTACTTATGTACTATTACGAAATGATATCGCCTTCAGAAATGAAGATTCGGCAAAAATATACGATTAGTTTTTATTTTAATTTTTTTAATTTTTATTTGGAATCTTTCAAACATCTGATCATGTGTTTAAAAGGGGGAAACTTAACCTTCAACTGTCTTCTCCCAAACATTTAGGTTTATATTATACATGTATTTGTAAAATTACGGCACTTCATTAAGTCACTTCATTATAGCACTTCATTACGGCTCTCTGCTTTGGTCACTGCTAAGACTCCTTTGTTAGCAGCCTCGCTGCGGGGAGGGGGCAGAGGCCCCTTGCCTCCTTAATTTTTTAGATTCCGGCCTGAGCCATGGTCGAAAGAGGTCGAACCTCTACCCCTGTAAATTCAGAGCACTACCTGTACATTTTTAGAAGTAAACTAGAGTAAAAGAAGTTTTTATCTTTTCCTTCGAGCCTTGTTCTCTTCAGGAACTTAGTCAGTTAAGTCGATAAGTTATAAAAGAAAAAAATCGATAAGTTTAGTACCAAGAGAAAGTATCAGAGTATTATAGCAAGAGAAGAATTAATAATCGTCGACCCATAAAGCGAGAGAAGAGACAACAAGCCAGCCATAGAAGATATATGGCATAACAGTCTGGCGAGTCTGTAGCCAAGAGTTTAACAAGAGGCGACCGAAAAGAATTAGAATGTTATAGAAGAAATATCCGTTGCTGCCTCCTAACTAGAACCCCCGTCGATCCGAACCACCCAAGGGCCATAGACGGAGGGTTAACAGAGTGGCGACCCTATAGCCAGGATAAACACATAGAAGAAGCAAGAGTTTAAACATTTGGAGACCCTACTACCAAGTTTTTAAGAAGAAGATTTTAAGAAGAAGATTTTAAGAACATTTTAAGAAGATTTTAAGAAGAAGATTTTAAGAAGAAGATTTTAAGAAGAGGATTTTAACAAGTGGCCACTCTTTGGCCAGGATAGAAATTACCCTGCATCAGGATAAAACCATTTGACCGGTGTGTCACGACTTCTTGTTCGTAACATCCACCCTTGAACCGGTGTGTCACGACTCCAAGTTCTCCACGCCTAGTTTTCATCCAAGAAGAAGTAGCCAGCAAGACGTCTTCAGGACACGTCTCTGAGGATTTCGCCATAGAAAATTTTGTTAAGTACAGAGTTGATTTTTTTTAAAGAAATTTGTAAACATTTGAAAAGTCAGTATTATTAACAGTTAATATTTAGTATTGAGCCAGAATTAACACAAAACACAGTGAATACTTCAAACACCAGTGATACATTCTTTTTTAGTGAAACAGTAATTTTCACAGAAGTTAATTGTCACAGAGTTAATTGTCACAGAGTTAATTGCCACAGAGTTAATTGCCACAGTTATTTTCACTATTATATTCAGTATAGAATAATTTTATTTTATGTACCTTCCCTTACATTAGAGTGAAATGTTTACATTTTTTATTTTTGTTTGCAATTTTTTTCAAATTATTGAATTGAATTGACTTGCAAATTAAGAAGAGAGAGTTTACAGAGAGTTTATAGAGTTATAGAGATACTTGATTGTATTTCAAGTAAGTCCAGAGGATAATAGTCTCCACTTGATTGAGATCAAGTGCAGTCATTTTCCAGTTTCAGTTAATTTCAAGTCAGTTTCATTTTCAGTTTCAAGTTAGTTTCAGAATACTTGATAAGAGTTCAAGTTAGTTTCAGAATACTTGATAAGAGTTCAAGTTAGTTTCAGAATACTTGATAAGAGTTCAAGTTAGTTTCAGAATACTTGATAAGAGTTCAAGTTAGTTTCAGAATACTTGATAAGAGTTCAAGTTAGTTTCAGAATACTTGATAAGAGTTCAAGTTAGTTTCAAGAATACTTGATAGAGTTCAAGTCAGACAGTTTTATTCCAAGTCAGAGTTTTATTTGAAGTCAGAGTTTTAATTGAAGTCAGTTTTATTTGAAGTCAGAGTTTTATTTTAAGTCAGTTTTGTTTTAAGTCAGGTTTCAAGTCCCAATTCATTTCAATGCAGTCAATTGAATTCAACTTTTTCTTTGTAAGTTAAGAGAATTTAATTTGAGAAAATGTAATCTAAGAATTTAATTCAACCTTTTTTTGTGTTGTAAAAGAGAATTTAATTCAACCTGAATTGACCGGGTTGCGTCTTTAGTTAACCTTTCTTTGTTTTGTTGTAAGAAGGAAATGGACCGATTTGTCTTTTCTTTTTCATGCCATTGTTGCGTATATAAATATATAGGTAAAATGACATTTTATTGTTTGTAACCAAAACAGTTTTTACAATTGTTTGTAATGACTTTGATAATCATTGTAATGTATACGTGATAATAATAGTTGTGTATAATTAATTAATCGATCTTGTCCCAATGACTCCTTTTAAATTACTATGCTGAGGAACATACCGTCCCTCCGTTTTGTTTCAACTCTTTTAATTTTTGTTCAAAGTAGTGTGACAAGCAATCTTAAAAAAAAAAAAAAGATGTAATTGTCAATTTCAGACTTATACCCCCTGCTTAGTCACTCAATTCCCCGGAATGTCGTACTCCAAACTTTGTCTTTTTATTTTATTTTAACACCCCCAACCCCAGTTGAACCGTGTCAACCAGAGAAATGGTTCAACCATGGTTAATTCCTCTTTGGTACGATGGAACATAACCTCAATTTAGGTTGTGTTTTTTATATTACAGTATATGTTTAGTTCATTATACTGTAGTTTATAATAGATTTCTATTTTCAATTTTTATATTTTTTATATTTTTTTTTATTCGATGAATACTGAGTAATTGTGTTGGTCGAATTTAATTAATTGTGTGTCAAAATATCAAATAATTCAAATTCTATCAACATTCAACGAAAGAGTATGATTTTTCTACTTAACATGCAAAAATTATTAAACCTTTTTAATATTTTTTTTTATTATATAAAAATAATTTTTAATGTAAAATTTACCTGAAATTATTAAAAGAAAAGATTGTTCGAAATGCTTTCCTTCCATTTCAATAACTTTTTTATTCTTGGCCGAAACTCATCTTAGGTTCGATTTACTTTTATTTTTAAGAGTATTATAAAATTATGTTTACCTCATTAAAATGCATAATTGATATATATTTTTAATTTGTATTCTTAATTTTTTTTTAATTCAATTATCGTACCGATACTTCTGGTCAATGTTAATGGTTATATAGTTCATATATAGCTAGGAATGTTACTAGTCGAATTTAATTCCATCTTCAAAATTTAATTTTTAATACCGCTAGATTTACTTTCATTAATTGTAAGGTCCTCTAAGTTCGTTTTTTTTTAATTACCTTATACGTGTAACTGATTAATTATGTAAAATCTATAATCCTAATTGAATTTTATTACTTTTGACACATATTCGAATTCATTTACGTTCCGTCCCTCCAGTCACTTTTGCATTAAAACTCGTATGCAAACATCATCATTATAATACATCATAATTATTGCTTACTATAAATAAATTCTCGCTCATACATTTATTAAGTTATTTTATCTGTTCCTTAAAGTATATATATATATACTGTATATATATATGAAAATTATTTCACGAAAGTAACACGTGAAAAATATTTATGATGAATAAAACCACGAAGGAAAGGAAACACAAAATGGTGCTCAAGCGCTTTCGTCTAATGACATCCTCAGGAACACTGAAGTACATAAAAAGGTTAAGCCTATATATAGGTTACAGAAAGAAAAAAAAAAAATAAATAACATACATACACACACACACATATATATATATATATATATATATATATATACATACATATCTATATATACAAATACATACATACATACATACATACATACATATATATACAATAAACAGAGAAGTAAAAATAAAAATTAAAAATTAAAACCTTAAAGGATTACCAGTGAGGCGTACAGATTTGTAAGGAAAAATATCGATTTTTAGCACAAGATCAAATGGATTATAAAAATACAAATTTATACTGGAACTCTGCCCGGTTTTAACACACTGCTGCCTATGGTCAGCTTTCGATATATATAAAAAAATAAAATGCAAATTAAAAGTTAATCGATTTTTAGCACAAGATCAAATGGATTATAAAAATACAAATTTATACTGGAACTCTGCCCGGGTTTTAACACTCAGCTGCCTATGGTCAGTTTTCGATATATATAAAAAAATAAAATGCAAATTAAAAGTTAATAAAGTAGAAGACAAGTTTACCAAAGATTTAATCTTTTACCCTTCTTATCTAAATCTGTTTTAAAGGAATTCAAAATAACAGGATCGAGTTGAAAAAGACCTTTGCTTATGTTGAAGTTATTTGAAAGTTGGATAATGGCAGACTCAAGAATATTTCTATTAACAATGTTGCTTGAATGGAATAAAACTGAAGCATTATTCCAATCAATACAGTGGGCTAACTCTGACAAATGGACAAAAAGGGCACTGGACAACTGTCCTGTTCTAACGGAATATTGATGCTGTTTTATACGTGTGTGCAAATCCTTTCCCGTCTGACCTATGTAAAAGGAATCACATTGTTTACAACCAATTTTATAGATAATGCCTGAATTATTGGTAGGGCTATTTTTTACGATGATATTTTTCACAATATTGTTATATGAAAATACTACATTAATATCCAAAAGTTTAAGTACATTAGCAATGCCTAAAAAGCCCGGGAAAAATGGAAGTACTAAAATATTTTTTGACAAAGTACGAGTGTTAATATTGACACGATAGAAAGTTCGTTTTGCCTTGTTGAGACAAGATTCCATAAACGCAGATGGATAACAAAATCACTTCCAATACCGTTGATTTTTTCCAATTCGGCATCGATGTATTCCGGACTGGCGATCCTAAGGGCGCGGAGAAACATTGATGAAAATATGGCCTTCTTAGTGGGGGTATCATGTCCCGAGTAAAAGTGTACGTAGGACAAATTGTTTGTCGTTTTCCGATAGATACTAAACTTAAAACCTGGGCTTTCCCTATGTACACGCACATCCAAAAATGGGATTGAATTGTCTTGCTCAACTTCTAAAGTAAACTTAATGGAGGGGACTTGATCATTAAGTTTACTTTAGAAGTTGAGCAAGACAATTCAATCCCATTTTTGGATGTGCGTTGTACATAGGGAAAGCCCAGGTTTTAAGTTTAGTATCTATCGGAAAACGACAAACAATTTGTCCTACGTACACTTTTACTCGGGACATGATACCCCCACTAAGAAGGCCATATTTTCATCAATGTTTCTCCGCGCCCTTAGGATCGCCAGTCCGGAATACATCGATGCCGAATTGGAAAAATCAACGGTATTGGAAGTGATTTGTGTTATCCATCTGCGTTTATGGAATCTTGTCTCAACAAGGCAAAACGAACTTTCTATCGTGTCAATATTAACACTCGTACTTTGTCAAAAAATATTTTAGTACTTCCATTTTTCCCGGGCTTTTTAGGCATTGCTAATGTACTTAAACTTTTGGATATTAATGTAGTATTTTCATATAACAATATTGTGAAAAATATCATCGTAAAAAATAGCCCTACCAATAATTCAGGCATTATCTATAAAATTGGTTGTAAACAATGTGATTCCTTTTACATAGGTCAGACGGGAAAGGATTTGCACACACGTATAAAACAGCATCAATATTCCGTTAGAACAGGACAGTTGTCCAGTGCCCTTTTTTGTCCATTTGTCAGAGTTAGCCCACTGTATTGATTGGAATAATGCTTCAGTTTTATTCCATTCAAGCACATTGTTATAGAAATATTCTTGAGTCTGCCATTATCCAACTTTCAAATAACTTCAACATAAGCAAAGGTCTTTTTCAACTCGATCCTGTTATTTTGAATTCCTTTAAAACAGATTTAGATAAGAAGGGTAAACATTAAATCTTTGGTAAACTTGTCTTCTACTTTATTAACTTTTAATTTGCATTTTATTTTTTTATATATATCGAAAACTGACCATAGGCAGCAGTGTGTTAAAACCCGGGCAGAGTTCCAGTATAAATTTGTATTTTTATAATCCATTTGATCTTGTGCTAAAAATCGATTAACTTTTAATTTGCATTTTATTTTTTTTATATATATCGGAAAGCTGACCATAGCAGCAGTGTGTTAAAACCCGGGCAGAGTTCCAGTATAAATTTGTATTTTTATAATCCATTTGATCTTGTGCTAAAAATCGATATTTTTCCTTACAAATCTGTACGCCTCACTGGTAATCCTTTAAGGTTTTAATTTTTTATTTTTTATTTTACTTCTCTGTTTATTGTATATATATGTATGTATGTATGTATTTGTATATATAGATATGTATATATAATATATATATATATAATATATATATATATATATATGTGTGTGTGTGTATGTATGTTATTTATTTTTTCTTTTTTTCTTTCTGTAACCTATATATAGGCTTAACCTTTTTATGTACTTCAGTGTTCCTGAGGATGTCATTAGACGAAAGCGCTTGAGCACCATTTTGTGTTTCCTTTCCTTCGTGGTTTATTTCATCTATATATATATATATATATATATATATATATATATATATATATATATATATATATATAAATATATAATCCTAATCCACCAATGACCCTAATGATCTAGTTCTTCACGGGATGAACAAATTACTCTCATATTCTACATACTATTGTACCGACTCACTCATCTACAGATGCTTCTTACCAATATTTATAGATAATCTGCACACTGACGTATAATTTCAACTATTCAACTATAAATCCCCTTTCGCCTTTTGAACGTATCACCAACCACTCAATCTGTACCCAATAAACATAAATACACATTTGACCACAGGTCTATACATCATCCACTACGTAATTCGATTGTACCTACAACAGTCAATAAAAACGCATGTATGCACACTATATATACTATATATACAAACCTTATGCTAAAATCATTGGATATCACAATAAAACTATTTCATTACGTGTAAGTGCAAACTATGCTATTTAGTCTTAATCATTTTTGCTTTCTAATATATCTTGCTTATGCATTTATTCAGTTAATTTAACAATCCTCTCAGCTAATATGTCCCTCGAAATTGTAAGATACACACTTTGCACCTAATACACCCAAATACACACTAGACCACAGGTCTATACATCATCCACTACGTAATTCTATTTTTACCTACAATAGTCAATAAAATTAGTTATGAATTGTACTATCATGGTAACCTTGAAAATCCATGAACTTTAAAATTTATATTTTTCCCTTTTACCTATTCATTATGAATGTAATTTTTCCCACAGAAAAATAAAATTTTGCTAAAAATTTAACAATATCATTCTTTGTCTAACTTAATTGTTTGTCCAAATTAATTTATTAATCCTTTTATTCTGTTTGTCTAAATTAAATATTAATCTTTGAATTTTTTATATTTTATAATAACTTATAATAACTCTCTAAGCATAATAACTAACTTGTTCTGTATAAAACTTGTAATGTAAAAAAGAATTCGTCATCATCTAATTTGAATTCGTTAGATATTATTTCCTCAATTGTATTGTATTAATTGTATTATATTATTGTATTAATTAATGCCATTTTAGAGGGGGAACACTGTAAAAAATGAACAATGAATAATCCATATTCATTTTTACGTAAGAAACCAAAATCGCCTAAGCGAGTTTTGGATAGAATTTCGATTTGTACTTCTTTATTCATTACTGTATTTCTCTAATTCATCTTTTCTAATAATGACTTATACACTATGACGTCATAAAATAACTTAATTCTCTTTACGTTTCCCATACCTTGTACACTAAATCACGTGCTTAGTATATGGACATCTTCCGTATGCAATGTATGGTAAATTCTTTAATAATAATGTTGTGGTGTTAGTAGTATAAACATTATTATTCAACCATATTCATCCATACGTCACATTTTCCCGTCATTAATTTCCCTTGATCATTATCCTATATAAATTTTATTAAATATTCATTTTTACTCGTGTCAATCTATGAAACGCAAAACTTTAGGCATTCGTTCGAAAACGCAAAAATACGTTCTCGTATTATTTTTTTCATTTATTATTTTTTATTATATCACCTCCCGCATTGAACTCGAAAATGCTTAGTTGTTATCAAATTCCGCGAACTATAGCATAAGTGAGCGCTTCTAAGATGAAAACCTCCTGTCCCTCTGATTTCAAATTTATAACATATTATAACATATTATTTCGTATATAAATTATCTCGTATGTGCTCATGTACTTGTGTTGTACTAATAACCATATAAGCACACCGGACAAAAAATTAGTCACCCCTAATAGCACCGATAGTAGAAAGTTCAAGGTCACACAGAGGGCGCTGATGTAGCATTGGTAAGTGACAAGTAGCGGTGACGTAGCACACAGGATCAGATCTGTTTCGTGAGGTGGTGAAGAACAAAGTGTGTGTTGGATATAGTCTGAAAAATGGGTCGTGAGGCAGACGTTACTCAGTGGCAAAAAGGAGCCATCGTGTTTGGCAGAGCCCACGGACACAAAATGTCTGAAGTAGCCCAATTTGTTGGTGTGTCAACGCGTACTGTCCAGCGAGTTTACAAAGAGTGGTGCAGTTCGCAATCAACTGAAAATCGACGGCGTAACTGTGGCCGGAAAACAATTCTCGACAATAGGGGCCGCCGCCATGTTTCTCGTCTAGTAACTGCAAATCGTTTTCAAACCAGAGAACAATTGCTCCAAGAAACCAATGAGGTTCTCCAGCGACCAATTTCCGAACGGACATTGCGACGAGAACTGCATGCGATGGACATCTGGAGCAGGGTACCACGGAAGAGGCCGCTGTTAACAGCAAGTCACAAATTGGCACGTTATAAATGGGCTCAGAGGCACAAAAACTGGACTGCGGCAGATTGGAAACGTGTAATTTGGTCCGATGAGTCCCGTTTTTGTTTGTTCTCCAATGATGGGAGGCGACGAGTACATCGCAGGTCCAATGAAGCCTTTAATCCTGAATGCGTCGAAGGTGTTGTTCAGGCTGGAAACAGAAAGTGAAGCGCAGGAATAGACACCCACGGACTCTGGCGGAACTTCGGGACCGGCTGATGAACGAGTGGCAGCAAATCGATGTTCAGTACATGCACAACCTCGTAGAGTCTCTGCCTCGCCGGATTCGTGCGGTTATCAAGGCCAGAGGCGCCGTCACACGTTATTAGGTACATTCTGAGAGGGGTGACTAATTTTTTGTCCGGTGTGCTTATAATAACCATATAGTATAACCATATAGTATAACCATATAGTATTACCATATATTATAACCATATATAAATATATAAAAACACTGTAAGAATGGTAAACGACGTAATGTACTTCAATGAAACTGTAATTAAATGTAATGATTTAATTTATAATGTAAGAATGTACTTTAATAGAACTGTAATGGACAATCATAAGCGAATGTGAAGTAATCCATAATTGTAATCGTAATTGTAATGAACCAAAATTAATACGTACTCAGTCGTGTACTTAATATGTACTTATGTACTATTACGAAATGATATCGCCTTCAGAAATGAAGATTCGGCAAAAGTATACGATTAGTTTTTGTTTTTATTTTTTTAATTTTTATTTGGAATCTTTCAAACATCTGATCATGTGTTTAAAAGGGGGAAACTTAACCTTCAACTGTCTTCCCCCAAACATTTAGGTTTATATTATACATGTATTTGTAAAATTACGGCACTTCATTAAGTCACTTCATTATAGCACTTCATTACGGCTCTCTGCTTTGGTCACTGCTAAGACTCCTTTGTTAGCAGCCTCGCTGCGGGGAGGGGGCAGAGGCCCCTTGCCTCCTTAATTTTTTAGATTCCGGCCTGAGCCATGGTCGAAAGAGGTCGAACCTCTACCCCTGTAAATTCAGAGCACTACCTGTACATTTTTAGAAGTAAACTAGAGTAAAAGAAGTTTTTATCTTTTCCTTCGAGCCTTGTTCTCTTCAGGAACTTAGTCAGTTAAGTCGATAAGTTATAAAAGAAAAAAATCGATAAGTTTAGTACCAAGAGAAAGTATCAGAGTATTATAGCAAGAGAAGAATTAATAATCGTCGACCCATAAAGCGAGAGAAAGAGACAACCCAAGCACCATAGAAGATATTGGCATAACAGTCTGGCGAGTCTGTAGCCAAGAGTTTAACAAGAGGCGACCGAAAAGAATTAGAATGTTATAGAAGAAATATCCGTTGCTGCCTCCTAACTAGAACCCCCGTCGATCCGAACCACCCAAGGGCCATAGACGGAGGGGTTAACATATATATATAATATATATATATATATCTATATATTATATATTATATATACATTATATATATATATATTTATATATATATATATATATATATATATATATATATATATTATATATATATATATATTTCAATATTTTTTTCACACCCCCACAACTAAGTAAATTTCCTGTACGGTGAGGGGATTTCAAAGAAAAATAATGAAAATTACGGATTTGTTGAACATTTCTTTATGCCACTGGAAATTCTCCATTTACACTACTTCTGCATTGTTGGGTCGGCAAAAAAAAGGGAGACCCTTTAAATCCTTCATATCTTGGCAAATACGGTACATAGAACAATGAAATTTTAGTATGTTAGTAATAGGTAATTTTATGGTTTGTATGCCATCTTATAGCATCTCCTGTTTTATCGATTTTCTTGAGACTCTTGTCCAAACTTCCTGTAGTTGGCTTACGTTAATTGAAATCGCTTTAATTATCGCAAGATTTTTCTGGAATATTCGCCATAAATCTAATTTCTCAGCTAAAATGCTAAAAGATGGCATACAAACCACAAATTTACCTTGTACTAACATACTAAAATTTCATGGTTCTATGTACTGTATTTGCCGAGATATGACGGATTTAAAAGGTCTTCCTTTTTTTTTTGCTGACCCGACAATGCAGTAGTGGCATAAAGAAATGTTCAATTAATCTGTAATTTTCATTAGTTTTCTTTGAAATCCGGTCACCGTATTGGAAATTTACTTAGTTGTTGGGTGTTAAAAAAATATTGAAATCTGACCATAACTTTGGATTTTACAGCCAAAGTTCGAGGTCTCAATTTTTTTTGCCCACCCTATATCGGTATATGTCCCGTAGCAGTAAACTCTTCGGATGAAACGAGTTCGTCTTTGACGAATTACATTCTAACGTTAAAACAAAATATCTTAGTCATATCATCACAGAGTTCCGCAGTGTTTGGTAACCTCTCGTATCCCCTTGTAACCTCTTGTAACCCTATGTAAAGAATCACTTAGAGAAGGCTCTCTCAACCATCGAATTCAGGTGCACCCTATATTTTCCTGTCCAACTGAATCCCTTTGTTTGTAAAGAACTTAATTATAAAAAATCACGTAGACGATCGGCTAGTCCTATCGAAATGTTCTGGCGCCTGCAGGCAGAAACAATTCTGATTGATGCCCCGAGAGTAAACATCCAGGTTGGCAGGAAATATTTCATTTTTTGTGGGTTACCCCCTCAAATATAATTCCGCCCAAATTTTGATGTGAAGCGCTCTCATAGGCGCTTGCTTGGAAACCTCTCCCGAAAACCCTGTAAAAGAGTGGCACTCACTCCACCTTGTGTTCGCCTACCCCGAGGCTATGAAAACCCTGAGAGGGTCGACGGCGGGATTCTTTGCCTTGTTTCCGCTCCCCCGTAACTGTGCCTTTGATTGAAGACTCTGTGAGAGATTTGTGTAATGACGCTACCTCGCCTTATAATATTACCTCTGTTGTAGCCTGTAAAGTTAAGGAATTTGCCAGAATTTACTTGTCCTCTTAAGCGCATTAGTGAAATAATAAACGTTGAGAAGTGAACGTTATTGTTTCCATTCACCGTGAAATTTACTTTGTACATTTTATCGCAATTAGACGCCTTACTTCACGAAGGGGTTAGTTAAAGTTATTCGATGGTGATCTTCCGAGACGACACAGCTTACCGAAACAAGAGTGAGCATTGAGAGTTAACATTTATTGCGGCGAGTTGTGTGTGCCCACGAGCATTGACGTTAAACGTGATCGAAAGTAGCGTCCTCCTGGATCCTCATCACTCAAAGACTGACATGGTCGAAAGCCATACGGATACAATTCCATCTACCAAACGAGGGGACCACTTACCAAATTCAGTCCATCGTCAATTCCTTCATTCCATTCGAGCGGAGAGCCTGTACGACATATATACTGTATATACAGGCTGTTTTCAAATTATGTTTCATAAATTAGTATATATATTCAGGACGTCAAAGTGAACAAAAATATTCCTATGAACATAAATCCGCAATAGCTTCGTTTCCAAGATACATTACTTTTTTGCCGAGGACGATCTAATTAAAATGAAAGTCATTAAAGTTTATCAAAGTTTATTTAGAGCAAATGCTCATAAAAAGCCCGATCAAAATACATGCTTCAACGCGTCGTTGAAAATTCTGCTGCATATGTTCGAAAACACCTACATACTGTAGTTGCGTATTGTTTCTAAGCAATCTTGAACACGTTGCCACAATTCATCTGTTATTACAGTAACTTCTCTTGCATAAACAAAATTTCTCAAATAACCACAAGATTACATGAGAGAGACGTGAAATGAAGGAAATAATTTTGGTTTCTAAAATAACAACTAACAAAATACTATCAAAACAAATGAAAAATAGCTATCTAAACAACCAGACAACTACGACTTTGATAAAGTTTAATGACTTTCATTTTAATTGGAACGTCCTCGGCAAGAAAACAATGTATCTCAGAAACGAAGCGATTACGGATTTATGTTCATAGGAACTTTTTGTTAACTTTGACGTCCTGAATATGTATACTAATTTACGAAACATAATTTGATAACACCTTATATTCCGATCAGGTAGATCATGCCTATCACAACTAATAGAGCACTACAACAATATCCTAGATGCATTGGAAGGCAATGACAACTACGATGTTATATACACAGATTTTGCTAAAGCTTTCGATAAATGTGACCATGGTATAATAGGACATAAAATTAAAGACATGGGAATAACAGGCAAAGTGGGAAAATGGATCTACAACTTCCTTAGTGATCGTCTGCAGGTCGTCAAAATTCAAGGTATATCATCATCAGAATCGGAAGTACGCAGCTCAGTACCACAAGGGACAGTACTGGCCCCACTCCTGTTCATTATCATGCTAACAGACATAGACAGCGGAGTAAACAGCAATAGTATAGTAACATCCTTTGCAGACGATACAAAGATCAGCAGAAAAATCAGCGATGTACATGACGTGGAGGCCTTGCAGAGGGACACGAACAAAATATACAAATGGTCAGAAGACAACAACATGTCATTCAACGCCGAGAAATTTCAACTCTTGAGATATGGTAGAAAAGGAGAACTTAAACAGACTGCATATTATGCTCCAGATAGACAGGAAATTCAGAGAAGCATGAAAGCGATTGATCTCGGGATAATAATGACAGATGATGCGAAATTCGAAACACAAAATCAGATAGCGATAAATAAAGCAAAAAGAGTCGCCGGACAGGTTCTAAGAACGTTCAAGAGAAGGGACAGGACAGTAATGATTCCCCTGCTAAAAACACTGATTATACCAAAACTTGAATACTGCTCAGTTTTGACGTCCCCATATAAAAAGGAAGAAACTAATAAACTAGAAGAAGCGCAAAGGCATTTCACAGCCATGATTGATGGCTGCAAAGAACTCAACTACTGGGAAAGACTACGTAAACTAAATCTGTACTCACTGGAAAGAAGAAGAGAGAGGTACATCATAATCTACATATGGAAAATGATCGAAAAACTGGTACCAAACCTAAAACTAAACCCAATTACCATTCAAACAACACTGGAAAATAGGAAAGGCAGAATGTGTAGTGTTCCCAAATTAAAAGCACGACAAGGGACCTCCTCAACCCTGAAGGAAAATAGCTTGGTTGTCAGGGGGCCAAGACTTTTCAACCAGCTTCCTAAGGACCTCAGAAACGTAACGGGGGTCAAAGTTGAAGTCTTCAAGAAAAGACTGGATGCCTGGCTCAGGACAGTACCAGATGAGCCGGGCGTGCCTGGCTATGTACGGTGGAGAGCGCAAGAAAGTAACTCGCTCCTCCACCAGGCCAGACCTAGAGGCGGGGCCACCAGCTTGACCTCCGTGTGAAGAGAGACCAACACACGAAACAACATAAGGTAAGGTAAGGTATATAATAAATATATAGATATATATATATATATATATATATATATATATATATATATATATATATATATATACACGAGGGGAATCCCAAAAGTTTCCGGAAAAGTTTAATAATTCAATCATTTCAAATCAGAATTTAATGAATTCTTGTTTTGACATGAATTTGGACCTTCATACATATTAGGCCATGCTAAGACTTACACAACCTTGGTGACAGTGCTTAAGACGGAGTTAATAAGAACCCTATTTTCATGGCAACGGAAATCTCAAAATTCGAGTGGAGAGCTAACATTAAATTCCTAACAAAACTTAAATGGAAACCACCACAATACTTAATGCTTACGTGAAGTTTATGGAGATGAAGCACCTAAGAAATCAGTCGTTTATGACTGGATCAAAAGATTCAAAACGGGTCAAGAGGTTCTTAATGATAACCAAAGGAGTGAAAGGCCATCAACATCAATTAATGAAGAAACTGTTGCTGCTGTTCGGTCACTAGTCGAAAAAGATCGTCGAATTTCCTGTGAAATAATAGCAATGAGGTGGGTATCTCTCGTGGTTCTGCTCATTCCATTTTGGTGGATACCTTAGAACTTAGCAAACTTTCTGCTGGTGGGTGCCTAAAGCGTTGCGCCAAGAACAGTTTGACCAAAGGCTAGTCTTTCTGTTTGATCTTTTGAATCGAATGGAAGTTCATGAAGATTGTTTTATGCATAGACTTGTAACAGGGGATGAAACCTGGATTTATCAGTATGATCCGGAAAGCAAAGTTCAGTCAAAACAATGGCTCCCAAGAGGATCAGATGGCCCAATCAAATTTAAAGCAGAAAGATCAGCTAAAAAGGTAATGGCTACAATTTTTTGGGATTGTGAAGGAATAATTTTAGTGGACTTTCTTGAAGGACAAAAAACAGTCACCGCCAAATATTATGAAATGTTTTGAGGAAGCTGAAAGATAAGCTTGTTGAAAAAAGACCTGGCAAACTTCATCGCCGGTGCTTTTCCATCACGACAATGCACCTGCTCACACTGCAAATGCCTCAAGAGCCGTGTTACGGGAATTTCGATGGGAAATCATACCTCACCTCCCTACAGTCCGGATCTAGCCCCTTCCGACTTTTTTTATTCCCAAAATTGAAGGAGCACATAAAGGAACGCGTTTCGACTCGATAGCAGATGCCAGAAACAGCAGTTTTGAGATGGTTTCAGTCGAAAAACTCTGAATTTATAAAAATGGATTGGAACGCTGGAAACATCGCTTAGAAAAGTGTATAGAGATAGGTGGGAATTATGTCGAACGTTGTTGAGCATTCCTAAACGTATATCTCTTTTGTCTTTTATTAAAGTTATTTGACCATTCTGGAACTTTTATTAAAGGATTTTTGTATTAAAGCTTTTTGAATTTTCCGGAAACGTTTTGGATTCCCTACGTATAATATATATATATATAATATATATATGCAAAGAAATCACAAAGCAACACGTGATCTTTTTAATAAGCAAAGAACCACAGGGAAAAGGAAAAGGAAACACGAAGTCCGAGCGCTTTCGTGATATATTCACATCTTCAGGGACAAGAACGAAATAGATAGAATTTACAAAGTAAATGAGTTAAATATACAAGCGAAAAAATTCCCCAATAGGCAACTCAATCTAAACACAATAAAATAATCTGAAACTTCCCCAATAGATAACTTAATCTAAACGCTACTAAATTATCGAATAAAAAAAAAACTATATAAAAAAAACTATATAAGGGAAGGATCATGTCAAGAATAGCGAACCCATTTTTACCATGTCAAGAATAGCGAACCCAAAAGTTCCCTTGTCAAGACTAGCGAACCCAAAAGTTCCCATGTCAAGAATAGCAAACCCGATATAAATATCATGTAAAGGAAAAAGTTAAACATATGTAATCTTCACTTTATTGATGAAAGAATAAATAAAACAATTTACTGAAATGAAAATGAACCGTATACTAATTTATTAAAAAGGAAATTGAGTGGCAATTGCGTTACAGAAATTAATTAACCTGTTTACTTTATTTCTTTCCATCCACATGAACTGTTGTAAATAACCTGGAAGAAATTCGCGTTTGCATCCTCGCATGTTGTTAATTTTAGCCTTATGTCTTCCCCAATACGATTCAATATGTTGTGTATGAACGCCTGTCTGTGGATTAACGAAGTGCAAAGAGTGGTTGATGGTTCTGTGCTGGTAATTTGGATTATTGGCCAGATTTCTGTAGGCTCGCCATTCATCACTATGGATAATTGATCCATCTCTCACCACTTTTCGATTATTGCCAAAAGTGTTTCTTGGTCTCTGTGTTCAACTAATTCCATATACCCAACTGCTGGTGAATAACTAGTATCTACTAGGCCAAACACCAAACTTGACTTCTAGGGCCCCGCCCTCGATGGTGTTTTGGTTTATAGGAAAACACGATCATCAATTTGAACAATTACCCCAGGTCCGCCAAGTTGTATAGGATTAAGCTCAAAATGTCTTGTACACACCTCTCTGAAAAAGTTGTAGAAATCCACTATGGTCTGACGAGACTTATTTACAATTCGAGAAGTTTCCTGTTCACTCATTCATTGCCAAACAATATATGACATGTATCCACTGCTGAAGTTTAACTTTTGAATTAGCAAAAAATGAATCTTTTCTTATTGATAAATTTCGTTTGTATTTACAACAAGCTTTCACTTGGCACTTCCACACATAACCGTCTAGAGAGGCACTGCACTTTGTCCAATTCATCAATATAGAACACGATTCACATTTTAACTCGCGTCGAATAAGTGAATTTTGCTTCATCCAGTTAATCACTGGTAAAGTTTCTTCCCCAAGTAATGGCTGCACAACTTCTGTAAATGTAGATCTATCCATTTTGAAGGGTAAGAAATTAATGATTTAAGAATTGTTTGAGTTCTTCCACATAAGCTAACGTAGTCTCTATTGAGATTGGTAGTCCTATTATTGTTAAAATACTTATTTTATTTATTTGCATTTATAAATTTGTTTATATAATAAATATTAAATATTACAGTTTCTCTTATGTTACAACCTAGCCTAAACCCGCCCTTCGTGCGGGTCGCGGGTAGCAAAAAATTAACCAAACTATCACGACTTAACCTAACCAATCGTCAAGGGCGTACAATTAACCTAAAAAAATAAATAAAAACAATAAATTTTTTTTTTATTATTTATTTTTATATATTAAGAGAAGAGGATTCTTTATACTGTACGGCATTGACGATTGGTTAGGTTAAGTCGTGCTAGTTTGGTTAAATAAAAAAGACTAATATAAAAGCATTTAATACATCCTTAATTAATTACTTAAAATGGGAAACATAAACCTACCGTCTGAAGTTATGAAAACGTCCTTGAGGACTTCCCATGTCAAGAATAGCGAACCCAATTTTACCATGTCAAGAATAGCGAACCCAAAAATTCCCTTGTCAAGAATAGCGAACCCTGCAGGTGTTGGGTTCGCTATTCTTGACATGATCCTAAGGGAAATTAGACAATTAACATGTACACAAAAAATGATAACAGGTTTAGAAATAGTATTTAATTAAAACAGGCAATTAAGTGGCAAGAATGCAGTAGTCTAAGGAAACAAAAGACATGGCGCAATCGTTGGCACGTGCTACTTCCAGAATATTCCATTACCTATTGGGGAAGCGAAAAATTCCCCAGTAGGCAACTCAATCTAAAAACAATCTAAAAATTTTCCCAATAGATAACTTGTTCTAAAGTCTACTAAACTATCGAGTACATAAAGACTATATAAAAGAAATAATACAATTAAAATGTACACATAAAAATAATAATTATTAAAATAATATTTATTTAATTAAAGCAAACAATTAAATGGCAAGAATGCGGTCAAAATAATCCACCACCTTTCTAACAATGTATGAGTCTAATTTGTAAAGCCCAGGGCTAATATTAAGAACAAAATCAGCATTATTTTTTATCACACTGAACGCGATATTTACATTAAAAGTCCTCAGCAGTTTCGGCAGATCAAGGAAATTTTCTTTAAATTAAACGCAACTTTATAAATTTTACTAATTTCATCAATGAACTTTGGGACACAAATTTGTAAGCATCTTAGGAACGAAGTAGAAAAAACAGTTCGTTTTACGTTAATGTGGTGAGCCGAATAATAATGTACATAGGAACAATTATTAGTGGGTTTTCTTTAAATATTGTACTTAAACTTTTTTCCGGACCTATATATTAAAACATTTAAAAATGGGATCGATGAGTCTTTTTCTATTTCAACTGTAAAATTGATAGAAGGAGTTAAATTATTAAGCTTGGGTAAGAATTCATTGAGATTTAAAGTTTCTGGCCAAAAACAAAGAACATCATCAACATATCTAAACCACGGAACGTAATTTGGCAGAATCTTCCTTAATTACTTACAAAAAACTCAATATATAAGTTACTCAAAATGGGAGAGAGGGGTTTCCCATAGCCATACCAAATTTCTGCCTAAAATACTCATTATTAAACACAAATTTCGAGTCTACTATGCACAGCTTAATTAACTCTATAATGATAGTCACAGGTAATGGCAAATTATGCTTAACCAATTCTTCCCAAAGAAAAACTAATAGATCCTTCACCGGGACTCTTGTAAATAAAGAGGTAACATCAAAGCTTACAAAATATATATATATATGATGAATAAAACCACGAAGGAAAGGAAGCACAGAGTGGTGCTCAAGCGCTTTCGTCTAATGACATCCTCAGGAACACGAAATCGCTTGTGCACCACTCTGTGTTTCCTTTCCTTCGTGGTTTTATTCATCATCAATATTTTTCACGTGTTACTTTCGTGAAATAATTTTAATATATATATATATATATAATATATATATATATATATATATATATATACACACACAACACACACACACACACACACACATATATATATATATATATATATATATGTGTGTGTAAAAATGAATAGTTCCTGTATGATCTATATATTCAATTATTAATTTTTACGTAGGGACCAAACTCGCATAACGCAAGTTATCTGTTGTTCAATCCATACGTACCGGTACATATACATACGTTCACATGCATTCTTTTTATTCTTTTCTTTAAATTAATTAATTTCTTGCAATCTCATAAATGCTTATGCGAGTGTTCGAATTCTGCTAACCACAGCGGAAGCAAGCGCTTCTAAGATAAAAATCTCTCGCTCTGATTCAAATTTCTAAAAAAAATTATTATATGTGTTATGTTATATATTATATATATATATATATATATATATATACAGGGGTTAGACAAAATAATATGAACACCCGCCGATTTCACCGGTTATCTTTACGGACTGCTCAGAAACAAAGTAAACGGTCAAATGACTGGCAAACCTATTTAAATGCGTAACAGAGAGGGTATACGTCATGTTATAACCCTCACGTTGTTTTTACAGATCTGAGTGAATTATGAATTAGCAGTTATGAAAGACCTGTCAGACTTCCAAAGAGGGCAAATTGTCGGAGCGCGGATGGCTGGTGCATCGGTCGGTGACGAAAACCGCTCAGATGTTCAATATATCCAAAGGAACTGTCTCTATGGTTATGTCTGCATACCAAAACCATGGAAAGACAAGCACCGACAAATGCAATAGTGGACGCAAGAAGAAGCTGTGTGATCGAGACCGCCGGGTGCTAAAGCGCATTGTGACAAAGAACCATAAGACCACAGCTCCAAAAGTGACTGCAGAGCTTAACCAGCATCTCGCAAGCCCGGTATCGACCAGAACTGTACGTCGCGAGCTCCATGGAGCTGGATACCATGGGTGGGCTGCAATTGCCAAACTCTTCCTTTCGCACATCAACATTGAGCGGCGCAGAAAATGGTGTAATGACCATAAGAATTAGTCAATGGACCGGTGGAAGAATGTAGTCTACTCCGACGAATCCTCCTTTACGCTATTTCCATGTTTCGGTCGAGTTTACGTCTGGAGACAGCCTAAAGATGCTTATGACCCCGACTGCCTGACCCCAACCGTTAAGCATAGAGGCGGATCTGTGATGGTTTGGGCAGCAATATCGTGGAATACTCTTGGCCCAGCTGTAGTACTGTATGGTAGGGTTAACGCCCAGGTCTATCTGTCAATATTGGCTGACCAGGTCCATCCCATGGTCCAAACGCTGTTTCCCAATGGCGGCGCCGTTTTCCAGGATGATAATGCACCAATCCACACCGCTGGGGTCGTTAAAAACTGGTTTGAAGAGCATGTTAGTGAAGTAGAACGCTTGGATTGGCCTCCACAATCCCCGGATCTTAACATTATCGAGCATCTGTGGTGTCAGTTGGAGCAGCAGGTCAGAAGCCGATTCCCACCGCCGTCGTCTTTGGAGGAACTGGAGCAGGGTTTGCTCGAAGAATGGCTCAGGATTCCTCTAGCCACTGTCCAAAAGCTGTATGAATCAATTCCCCGACGCATTGCAGCTGTTTTTGCCGCTAAAGGAGGACCAACTCCATATTAAGAATAAAAACCGCCATTTATCAAGGTGTTCATATTATTTTGTCCAACCCCTGTATATATACCGTACGTTCCCATGTACTTTGTGTTATAAATATAAAACCCTGTAAAAAACAAAACAAAGCTACATTTAACTGTTTAATTATAATTAACTGTAATATTTTAATATAATGTAATTAATGTACTTTAATGGAACTATAATTAACAGTAATAATTTAATATGATGTAATTAATGTACTTTAATGAAACTGTAATTAACGATAATAAGTGAATGTGAATTAATTGGTAATTATAATCAAAATTGCAATAAACCAAAATTACAACGTACTCAGTGATGTACTTAGATCATACTGAATATACGACCCGACATTATGTCGCCATTTAGAAATGTATACTCGACGATATTATTTATTTTTTTTATTATTTTTTTATTGGGATAAATTTTGGAGTTGCTTCCTATTTTGCCAAATAATTGGTGACTTGTTCTTTTCAAAATTCTTAATCATTTCTTTAGATTCGATGCATTCTCTCTTCGTTATAAAAGATGAAGTCATGTCTTGTCCTAAACTTTTAATTTTTTTCTTAATATAGGAATGCATAGTTCAATTTCCGTTCTAATTAACTCGGTGGATCAGGAAAAACAGCAGATCTAAAAATATGCGGTTTAAGCTAAATATATGGCTTCCTCTTCCTATATCCTGTTTATCTGTTTAACCATTTTCACACCAAAAATTTACTTTATTTTTTAACTATTGTGCAAAAATAATACAGCCTCTTCAACATTTAATAATGATGAGGTTAGTAAAATCGGGGTATATAAACCCCAAAAATCTCTTCCATATTCATTCAGAATCCTATTCGAAGTCGAAGGCTGAGTACTACCTGCAGTAAATTACAGTAAGAAATAGTCTTTATCTTCTTCGAGCCTTGCTCTCTTCAGAGAACTTAGTCATTAAACTTCCCCGATACGTTATAAGAAGAATCCAGGAATCTTCAGAGAATTTTGTAAGCCTCCCAGAATCCTCAGAGCCACTATAGAAGAACTCGGAGAGTAATATAGAAGAAAACTACTGCAAGTAACACATCCGTTGCTGCCACCTAACTAGAACCCCCGTCGACTTCGAACCCACTCAGGCCATAGACGGAGGGGTTAACAACTGGCGACCTCTGCATCCAGGATTCTTCCAGTCTTCCAGACCCTGGAACTAACATCCAGTTGACCGGCGTGTCACGACTTCCAGTTCGTCACATCCACCCTTGATTGAACCGGTGTATCAGGACTCCAATTTCTCGACGCTTAGTTTTCATCTAAGAACAAGTGGCCAGCAAGACACGTCTTCAGGACACGTCTCTAAGGATTTCGCCGTAGGAATCTTGTTAAGTACAGAACTCTTTTTTAAAGTAATCTCTAAACATTTGAAAAGTCAGTATTATTAACAGTAAATAATTAGTATTAAGCCAGAATTAACAAAAAACACAGTGAACATTCCATACAAAAGTGATACATTTCTCTTTAGTGAAACCAAGTTATTTCCAGTATTATAGTTAGTATAGTATAATTTTATTTAATGTATCAAGCAGAGTATTACCATACCTTCACATACATTCGAGTGAAATCTTGTTCACATTTTTTTTATTATTTTGTTTGCAATCTTTTCAAATTTTCCCCGAGTTAGGCAAATTGTTGTGCATTTATTTAATGTGTATTTCTTAGATATAGTGAGGAAAACCACTCACGTGATCATTCCATAGATTAAGATCGGTCAAGCAGACCCAATTAGAACACATTAATAGTACCTTCATATATGAGCGATTTAGACGGTGCGCTTTCTGACATCGAAAATTTCCCAACACCCATTTTTCCACCTACCCCGCCCTTCAAACATATCCCAAACACACAAACTTCAGATCAAGCAAGCCAATATGTCTCAAACCCCCGCCCCAGCATACATTAACTTAGGTAGACTAGTAAACCTTCCCCATACTGTTTTAATTTTTAAGGGGACCATAGATAATCACTTTGTTGAACCACGCGTAAGACCTTGGATTGAGTCTTTAGCAACATTTCTTACGCGAAAACATCACCGATGATGATATAAAAAGGGAAGCAAAAAGTTTATCGACCCTAAAGAAGGGAATGCTCATGACACAGTCACCTACGTCCCATCAATTAGCGAAGCTACAACATGGGACATTTTAAACAAAACTTATTAGAATTTTTTAAAGAAATAACACTTGCACAACCCTTAGCCACGTTAGAAGCAGTCTTCCAAGCTAAATGGAAGAAAGAGGAACATGAAGATTTAAATAATTTTATTACACGAACACAAAACTCGTAGGAGAAGCCCTCCGAGCCGCAGAAAATGCGTGTGGCATTACTTTCACTTCAAACAAAGAAATCTAATAGTAGCAACACCATTTACCAAAACCTACCCGGAGCACCTAAAAAAAGTTTCAGAGTTTTAAATGTTGACAAACCTGTAAGTGTAGCCATAAATAAAACACGGGAACATTACCCGATTTAGCAAACCAGAACTACCGAAAGGGTAGAGAAACCCCTACATTACATTCAGCAGCAGCAACCACAACACCAACAGCAACAACAACAACCCTATAAATCGAGGCCAATGCAGGGAACACCACCCAGAAACAAGCCCCCAAACCCAGAATACACGCCCTCCTCCACAGTGTTTTAACTGCGATAGCTTTGGGCACATGATAAGTCAGTGCAATTATCCCTCTTATTGCTCCCACTGTCACGAACATGGTCATCGCCGTGGCGATCGCCAAAAATGTGCTGATAAAGCCCCTGCAGGGTATAGACCCCACTTCAGAAACCAACCACCAACGTTCCCAAAAGTCCTCCAATCCCCAGAAACCAGTCCATTCCCAGCCTCAGTCGAACCACCAACCAATAGATTACGACCACAGGGTCAATCACACTATTACCCCATGTACAAACCCCAGTACAATCAGCAAGGTCATAGTTCGGTACGTAGAAGTACCCGTGGAGGAATCATTTTCCCCAGAGTACAGTTTTCAAGAACACCCTCCAGCGTATGGTGATCCCAGAATATGACCCAGGTCCTCCCATAGAAGACATTCGAGCCCTTTTTTAGACCCTACTTGGAGGCGGCAGTTCAACCTCCTCCCTCCTAAATTACAGTAATGAACCCAGATACACACACAACTCCCCATCAGGATAATAGGTGCCTCCTAGATTTAATAATAAATTGTAGCACATATAACCAAGATTTAACTGCTCTCCTAGATACAGGAGCACACGCGACGTTAATTAAGAAACAATGTGTAGATGAATTACTAGAGAGTACATTACAAATATGAAATTAAGGCACCCTCCTGCAACTCAGAGGAGTTACGGGCACACCCATACCTACATACGGAGAAATTGAATTATATTTAGAAGTTGGAAACGCGGTATACCCCGAAATGTTGTATAGTGGACACAGTCGCCACCTTTCAGACAGATATCCTACTAGGTATGGATTTTTTTAACCGGAATCAATGGGAGATTTACCCAGCCGGAAAGTTAGTAAAGTGTCGAAATAGGACACACCATCTCCATGAGAATACAGACAGCTTAATGCTAATAGAATTAGTTCAGTTCAGATTTCCGAAAGAAATAGGAAACCCCCTCCACTTGATAGCAGTTCAAGTCAGCCGGTTGCATCCAGAGGGACAACCGCTCCAGAAATCAGCCCCAGGTAATCAGTTCCAGTTGTTGAATCCAGTTGGATCAACACAGTCAGTTTCCAGTCAGTCAGTTTCCAGTCAGCAGTTTCCAGTCAGCCAGTTTCCAGTCAGCCAGTTTCAGTTCAGCCAGTTCAGTTCAGCCAAAGGCAAATTTTAGTCGCCGAACCAGAGTCAGATTCACAATTTTTCATATGCCCTACCGAGCATATAACAGTAGCACCTTATGAGAAGATGTTTTCCTAGCAAAAGTAGTCGACAGTCAAGGAAAATTATTAGAGTCAGAGCGTACTCTGATTACAGAGAAAAGTAATTTCAAAAGAGATGTTCTTATTGCCCAAGTCCTTAGTCAGAGTCAGAATTCAGCTATCCCTGTTGTTTGTTTAAACAAAGGAAAAAGCCTATCGAATTAACTTCAAATCAGAAAATAGGAACTGTTTCCACAGTAGAAATAGATTCAGATTTCCCCACCAGTACGATAAATCGTGTTTCCAGTTCCTTAGAGTTAAACCTTCAGTATTAAAAAGAATATAAGAAATGTCTGGAGCACTCCCTTCAGGAGTCACCAGCTTACAGGATCCCAAACTAATGGAATCACTTCTCGATTTCCTGATAAGAAATAGAGATGTGATTGCCCTAAAAGGAGATCCTCTGGGCCGAACTAATTTGGTCCCTTTTGAAATCAAGTGGAACCCAATTCCAAACCCATTTTCATTCCTCCCTATCGGGTTCCACATTCCCAATTAGTCACTATTGAGGAACACATCACGGACATGTTGGAGCAGGATGTCATTCAGCCTTCAGCTAGTCCCTGGTCCGCTCCTATGATTCTTCTCCAAAAAGGACGGAACATCTCGCCCTTGTATAGATTTTAGACGCCTGAACACATTACCATCCCAGACCGTTTCCCATTCCAAACATGCAGGAAACAATTCTGAACGTAGGGAAAGCGAACTTTTTTCATCCCTCGATTTAGCATCGGTTATTGGCAAATGGAGGTCAGTCCCGAATCTCGGGCATTGACTGCTTTCTCCACTAACCGAGGCCATTACGAATTCCAGGTTTTACCTTTCGGAGTCCGAAATGGGCCTGCTAATTTCTCTAGGTTGATGAATATAGTCCTTTCCGACCTATTAGGTGTGAAGCTCTCGTTTATCTTGACGATATTATCGTTACAGTTCGGACATAAAAACACTTTCAACGTCTTCAGAATGTGCTATCACGCTTGAGAAAAGCACACCTTAAACTGAAGCTTGCAAAGTGCAATTTTTACAAGAGTCCCTGGTATACCTAGGATTCTACTATCATCCACAGGAATTAAACCTGATCCAGCCAAACTCGAAGCCTGGAAAGGTACCCTGTACCCAAAACCATCGACGACGCCGTGCATTTATTGGTTTTGTCGGATTCTATCGGAATTTTCCCCCAATTTTCAAATATTGCTAAACCCATTACTAATTTGTTCCAGAAAAATGCTAAATTTAACTGGGAATCCGATCACCAACATGCCTTTGAAACTTTAATTGGTAAACTAACCTGTCATCCCATCCTCAATATCCTGATTACACAAACCCTTTGTCATAGCCACAGATGCTTCCTCCTATGGACTAGGAGCCGTCCTATTACAGGACGTAGATGGTGTGGAATTACCCATTGCTTATGCCAGTCAACTTCTCTCTGCACCTCAACGGAATTATTCCACTACGGACCGAGAGGCCCTAGCGGTATATTGGGCTTTGAAAAAATTCCGAAATATCGTCTATGGCTACGATGTAACCATCAAGACTGACCATAAGCCACTCACGTACCTCTTCAAGGACAAGCTACTTGAAGGACGGTTGAGTAGATGGGCTCTGTTGATTCAGGACTTTGCGCAAAAATCGTATACAAACCGGGAAAACTTCAAGTTATTCCAGACGGATTGTCGAGACTCAAGCCCGACGCCCAAGTGAATAAAATAGGAATTCTTCCTGTGTTCGACTACGAGTGTCTGCAATACTCCCAACAACAGGACCAACACACCCAAAACCTTCGGGCGCGCCTGGAACAAAAGGAACCATCGAAGGTAAAAGAACAGTACAACCTCAAAGATGGGCTCGTACATTTCAGGAACGAAGATGGAAACGACCTCGTGGAGATACCAAAGGATCTCGTCGATATAGCCATTGGACTTTGTCACGACTCACCTTTGTATGGCCACATGGGGCCGGATCGCACCATCAAGAGTCTTTTGGAGCGATACCATTTTCCCGAATGAACAGAAAGGTACATGAATACATCGCCGAATGTCCGTCGTGTTTAAACACAAAGGCAACGTACCATCCACAGCTCCTATGCATAAATATCCAGTATGCCAAAGGCCCTGGCAAAGAACTGGAATGGATATACTGGGACCATTCCCAAAACATCAAAGGGAAACCAGTACATCATTGTGTTTACGGACCACTTCTCGCGTTACAGCGAAGTAGCTGCCATTCCAGACCAGACCTCGGAAACTGTGGCAAGAGCCCTAGTGGAACGCGTCATCCAGAATCATACACTCCTTCCATCCTAATTCGGATAACGCTTAGTTTCACTCCAAACTGTTCGAGTCACTCTGTAACATGTGTAAAATTAAAAACACACATTGTGGCATACCATCCGCAGGCAAACGGCTTAGTGGAAAGGCACAATCGAAAGATCTTAGAAGCCCTTCGCCACGTTGTCGATGCATCCTCCCGTACATGGGATGATTCCCTTCCCATGGTACAAACAGCCATCAACAATGGCTATAATGTGTCCATCGGGGACACCCCTCATTTCGTCCTATATCACTACGACAAGCGTCTACCTTTTGATTTGCCCGACCAAATCGACCCGGCAGTTCTAACATCTTCCGAGATGGCAGAAGCAAATCAGCAACTAGCTGAACGATCTTTCAAGATTTTTGACATAATCCGCTATGCCCTCGACCAACGAAACCAACAGATGGAGCAAGAGCAACATAGGCGTCATCCCCGTCAACGGACTATAATCGTCGGTATGCGATGTTATCTGAAGAGCGTGAAACCGCCAGTGCTCATCGCAAATTATACCCAAAATGGGATGGCCCATATAGGATTATGAAAAACCTCGGAAAAAATCGTTATGAAATCCTCGACCTTCGGGATCATTCCAAACTAAAGATCATTCACGCTGGCAATTTGAAGATAGCTGCCGAACAACACCTTCCCAAAAAACAGCTGCCAGGCGTTCGACCCGCCTATCCTTCGAAAGGTCAAGGTATTAACAAATCGAGCAGGGATAAAAAAACTAAGTGGTCCACCGGGGGACCGCTACCCATGACGAAGATTGGTACCTCGTAATACCACCAGTACTCGAGCCAATCTCTGAACAAGAGGAGGCCCAGAACCAAGAGTCCCATCGGACGCAGACCTTGGAGAAACTCCTTCGAGAGGATCACTCAGTGGAACTCCACCATCTCCTACAACTCCTCCATCTCCTCCGTCACCACCCTCACCGTTTGATGATCGACGCACGAACCCTACATACCGGCCGCAAATGCATCAACCACGTGAACTAGAACCTTCACATAAGAAACGAACCCGCTCAGAATCCGAGCTTAACGGTCGACCCCCATTGCCACCAAAATGAGGCCGACCCCTTCGTCCACAAACACAAGTATCCACACGGCCAACCCCAGCTCCGTATAACCTAAGGCGTAGAAATGAATAAAATTGTCCCCCTTATAATTTTCCAAATTATTTACTCTTGTAGCCCTAGCATTAAAATTTCTACCGGAGTTGTTATAGAAAAGCTTGCAGAAGGTAAATTTTTGAAAGGACACGCAGACCTTTTTATCAATTTGCAACCCCCTGCTAGAATTAAAATCAATCTCCTTCAGATAAAAACCCAATTAAAAACGTTTGAAAGTAAAGTTCAGGAATCTGTTAAAAATGTCCCGGGAACCGACCAGATTAGTCGCCTTCTATTAGAAAATACATTCGAAAATATTCAGACTACAACACGCACCCTATCAGAAATGTTAGCATTACCATGGATACAAACGGAAACTCAAAACTCGAAAAAATTTAATCAAAGAAATAAAAGGGGACTAATAGTTATAGGAGGAAAAACATTCAAGGGTTTATTCGGATTAGCAACCGAAGAAGATATTAAAAGAATTGAACTCAAATTGAATCTCTTCGCGCGGAATCAGCAATACACCTGGACTGTACATGGACCACGCCCCTACACATACCTCATAATTGTACCATTTTTCGATGTACTCACTTATGACGTATATAAATTTCACCCTTTCCCAACCCCTACCTAAACAACACATCCGTTGCTGCCACCTAACTAGAACCCCCGTCGACTTCGAACCAATTCAGGCCATATACGGAAGGGTTAACATATATATATGTATAAAAGGCGCCTCGGTTTTGTAGTGGCTAGCGTCGCTGACTACGAAACCATCGGCCCCGTGTTCGAGACCCGACGGCAGCCGGCGCTCAGCAAAACCCAGCTGTTCATCCTTCCACACAATAAAGAAAGTGGTTGGTAGATAAATAGGTACCCTAGGTGGCCAAGTGGTTAAGACTAGTGATGTAGCGGATGTCATTTTTTTCACATCCGCGGATGCGGATGCGGATGAGGATGTTTGATTTCAACATCCGCGGATGCGGATGCGGATGCGGATGTCTACATTTTCGTTATTTTTTAGGATATATTCGAGATTTGTTGTGTTTAACGTATATAAGTTATTATATAGAGAGAGCTGTAGCTATAATGTAGTATAATTGATTAATTGTACAATAATTGCTGTACTTTTCTCTGAACATACAAAATAATATCAAGCATCTAACTAATATAGAAATCAATTAGTGAATTCGTCTGCAAAAATTCGTTATATTTTGTTGAGTTTCAGCCACAATTAGAAACCATAATTGTGTTACCAGGATGCGGGACGTGAACCCAACTCAAATGCACCCCACCGACCTCTTTCCCCAACCTCCACCCTTATAGAAAGAGATCTTTAATTAGCTTGATAACTATTTATATTAAGTTTAAAGTTTTATTAGGCATATTTATAAATGAGTAATTAAAATAAAGTAAACTAAGATGTTCATCGTTTAATGTTCAAACTTAATTATAGGAAGGTTATGCTTAAGGAACATTAATTTTTCTGCCTTTTCTGCTGCCAGTCTGTTTCTCTTTTCATCATATATTAATCCAGCACTGCTAAATAATCTCTCGCTTGGTACGTTTGTTGGAGGACAGGCTAAATGTTTTCTTGCAAGTTTACTCAAGTATGGATAGATATTCTGCGTATTTTTCCACCAACTAATAGCATTGTCACATGCAGCCAGGCGTTTTTCTTGGTGATAGCTCTCGATCATTTTTACTACATCTTTTGACATCGCGTAGGTCTCGTCATTGCTGCTTGACTCAAGAAACTGAGAGACAGATTCTGTGATAGATTTGCTTGTTGAAGGTGTTGGTTCTGTCACTGAAACTTTTATTCTTTTGGTGGGTGGCGACGCGACAGATTCAAGAGATTGAAGCTCTTCAACTGCTTTGCCAAGTGATGATTTAACTCGTTCTAATGTACTAGGTGAAAATAACTTAGCTTTGTAACGTGGATCTAAGTAGGTTGCAAGAGAGTAACTTCATACAAGAACAGCCTCTCGTCTTGTCGCTTGCATCACTTTTGCGCACAATGAACTAGTTCTATTAATATAGTAGAATTTGATAATTTCCGCTTATTAATGACATTTTATCTCAACGGTCCACATCCGCACGACATCCGCAGTCCAAAGTGCGGATGCGGGTGCGGATGCGGATGCGAGAAAATGTGCGGATGTTCCGCGGATGCGGATGCGGATGCGGATGTGACCTACATCACTAGTTAAGACGCTGGGCTGCTGATGGGGTGTGGTTCGGATTCCACGTTAAACTGTAGGTTTAAGGTGGAGTGAAAAGCTTGACCTTCGTCAGAATGAACAATTCGGGCGGAAGCTAACCAAAGGTTTTATATATATATATATATATATATATATATATATATATATATACACGTGTTACTACAATTTGCTTTTTAAAATTCAACTTTTTAAAATAAACCACTACATTCAGCTTTAATCCGAGAATTTTTTTTTAACAAGGAAACGTTAAAAATAGATATTACAGTACCTTGCTTCCCTACTGCAACACGGAAGACGTTTCAGAAAAGGAAGCAGTTGGAAGAGCGAGCATTGAACTATTCCGGTTAATTATAATTATTGGATCATGAGAATGTCTTTGATATAATAAGATAGCGCTCATTTATTTTCATTTCTGTTCAGCATATGCATTATGCAATTCGCGAGACACGCTAAAAAGGGAGTTATTTGATTAAGCTCTTTTAGCAACATTACACATACACACACACACACACACACATATATATATATAATATATATATATATATATATATATATATATACACACGAGGGTCAGTACAAAAGAAATGCTTGATGTTTCTGTGTGTGTATATTATATATATATATATACATATATATATATATATATATAATATATATATATATATATGCGCGCCTCAGTGGTATAGTGGTTAGCGTCATTGACTACGAATCCATCGGCCCCGGGTTCGAGACCTGGTGACGGCAGTCGACGCGCAGCAAAACCCAATTGTTCATCCTTCCACACAATAAAAGAAAGTGGTTGGTAGATAAATAGATACCCTGGGTGGCCTAGTGGTTAAGACGCTGGGCTGCTGGTGGGGCTTGGTTCGGATTCCACGTTAGACTGTAAGTCTAAGGTGGAGTGAATAGCTTGGCCTTCGTTAGAATGAACAGTTCGGGCAGAAGCTAACCAAAATTGTGTGTGTGTATATATATATATATATATATATACACACACACAACTTTCTTTTATATAGTAGATATTTAATCATCGATACATTCATAATTTAAGTGGAAGTATGAAGAGTTAAACATCGTTTTACATAGAGCAACATTCTGCCCATATACTCATTTCAGGGTACGAGCAGCGAGCAGCAGCATTGTTAATCAGAGAGGGGTCAAGGTGGTGAACTACCGCTGAAAGCAACAACGCTCTGCGTTAGTCTAGTCCAGGGGTTCTCAACCCACTTTCTTCCAATACCCACCTGAATCATTGGCTCTAACCCCATTACCCCTAACGACGCGTAAATTAACCAAAGGTTAAAGAAGTAGATTATAAACATACAATTGTCTTTAAACACCACTCTTAAATAAAATATGTATGGCTTCCATTACCCCCCTGGATATCCCAAGTTACTCCTCTGGGATAGTCAAAAGAACATCCATATCGGTATTCAGTTTATTGCAATTTTCGTTAGTTTATATTACAGACACCCCCAGTTATTATCAGTCCCGGTGCATGATCTTCAGGAGCAAGATGCAGTGCAAGTTTGTGTTTCCTTCCTAAGGCAGCATAAATTTACCTCTCTCAATCACAGTCACACCCGTAATACCCGAGGCTTTTTCTACACAAACTGGACCAAAATCCACAAGTATCCGCAATCACAAACCGTCTGTATCCCGGCCTTCATTTAGTTTAGAATAATATATATACTGTATATATATATGACTCAACACGGGAAAACAGTATTTGTAAAATGAAACGGAGTATAATTTAAAGAAGATTATGTTGCAAAGTAACCTCCCCCAAAAACATACTCGTCTTCAAAACGCTTTCGACCTCTCTCTCTCTCTCTCTTTCTCTCTCTCTCTCTCTATATATATATATATATATATATATATTATTACTCATTTCTTTGTTTTATATATATCATTTATGAAAACTGGCCCGAACTTCCTTTTTGTCTTTCACTATATTGCAAGTTTTAGACAGTATAATAAAATTATAACAATTTATACGTTGCTTATTATTTTTATTAAAACATTTATCAACTGTAAATGATGTTATTAAAGTGCACGAGGTTTATGAAAGACAGTTATTCTTTTTAAGTTATTATTATTGTTATTATTATCATTTTACTCTTTTTAAAAATTTCTGACAACACTATAATGAAATTTGGTTGAATTTATTTCACTACGTGCTGTAACATGCAGGGGTTACTGCGACTGTAAAACGCTTCGAATGATATATGCATTTTAAAAGAAATAAAGAAATTCGTGCACTTTCATTTGCCCTTCACCCATCTTTCCTGCATAAAAAAATTTTAAGTTTGATACGCTCGAAATACTTTAGGTATTTCATGCGTTATTTTTGCCTAATTCTGCTTTTGGCACCTAAAGTGCATCTGTTGTGTATATATATATATATATATATATATATATATATATATATATTATATAATGAACAATGAATAACTCCTACATCCATATAATTCTTATATTCATTCATATACTGTAATTCTTATGTTCATTCGTATACTTCGGATATTTCTATCATCCTTATATTCTTATTCATATATTCATTTTTACATATCAAGCCCAAAATCGTATCACGCTGACACAAGTTTGGACACATTGTTGATTTGCTTTCTGTTTTATAATTGGTGAATTATTTCTTTGTAAACTACGTAATCATTTTGTATAAGACCAAAATTGCATAAAGCTGACACAAGTTTGGATACACTTTTGATTTGCTTTCTATTTTATAATTGGTGAATTATTTCTCTTTAAACAACTTGATCATTTTCGTAGATTTAGCTTAATAATGTAATCTTGTTTATTTCTTGTATACATTCTCTCTTCGTTGTAAAAGATGAAGTCATGTTCTGCTTAACGTTTCATTTTTAATCTTAAGCCTTTCGTTTTTGCCCATGTGCATGCAGGGCCGTAACTAGGGTTTAGAAATTAGTGAGGTCCAGATTTTTTTCGAGCGCGGCGGGACGAGCAAAATTCAGACCAAAATGACATCTACAAACACAACCCAAGCTATACACTAAACACAAAACCGTTGTCTATAATTAAATACTGTACAAAGGGACCTGTTAGCAAAAATACTTTTATTAAAGCTTCACGGAGAACGGTTCAGTCTCTTTTTTTTTTTAGGAAATAATTACCGAGGTCCGGACCTCGGTGACCTCATAGGTAGTTACGGCCATGTGTGCATGTTTGTTTGTAATTCGTGATGGGAAGGCATATTTCATTTTCCATTTTTAGTTAACTCGGCAGATCATGATAACATCAGATCTGTCAATAGGTGGTTTAGAATATGGCTTCCTCTTGCTTAGCAATCTAGGCATTGATACAGCAAAAATATTTGCTTTGCCTTTAAATGTTTTGCAAAGTAAATCAGCCTATTGAGAATAGAAAAAAAAAAAAAAAACAGATCAGCATTAAATAATAATGATGTCAGGAAAAAAGTTTTCATATAAAAACCCATAAAATTTCTCCAATGTTCATTCTGACAAGACTGATCGAACTTAGAGGCTGAGCATTACCTGTAACATTTTTGCAGTAAATTATAGTCAGAGAAAATCTTTGTCTTCTCCTTCGAGCTTTGCTCCCTTCACAGAACTTAGTCTTAAATAGAGAAAAATAATTTCCCGATACGTTATAAGAAGAAATCGGAGAGTACTATAAAGAAAACTACTGCAATGCCCTTTACGGTATCAGCGACTCCAGAGTAACAAATCCGTTGCTGCCACCAAACCAGAACCCTCGTCAACTTCGAACCGACGAAGGCCATAGACGGATTGGTTAACAACTGGCGACCTCTGCATCCAGGATTCTTCCAGTCTTCCAGACCCTGGAACCAGAACCAACATCCACCATTTGACTGGCGTGTCACGACTCCAAGTTCTCCACGCACATTCTTCATCCAGGAACAAGTGGCCAGCAAGACACGTCTTTAGGACACGTCTCCAAGGATTTTGCCGTAGGAGTCTTGTTAAGTACAGATCTCTTTTTATAAAGTAATCTCTAAACATTTGAGAAGTCAGTATTGTTAACAGTTAATAAGTAGTATCAAGCCAGAATTAACAAAAAAACACAATGAATATTCCATACACCAGTGATACATTTCTTTTTATTGAAACCGAGTTATTTTCACTATTAATTTGTAGAGAATCATTTTATTTTATGTGCCAATCATAATATTACCGTACATTCACGTACATTCGAGTGAAATTTTGTTTACATTCTTTTTTTATTTTTTTTGTTTAAAATTTTTTTTACATTTTTTCCTAGTTAGTTAGACAAATTGTTGTGCATTAATTTATTTGTGCATTTCTTATATAGAGTAGTTAGGAAAGCCACTCGAATGACATTCCATAGGTTACGATCGGTCAAGCAAACCAAATTAGAATACATTAACAGTACCTTCACATATGAGCGATTCAGACGGTGCGCTTTCTGGCATTGAAAATCCCCCTACACCCATTTTTCCACCTAACCCGCGCCCTTCAAACATATTTCCAAACACAAAAACTTCAGATCAAGCATAAGCCAACATGTCTCAAACCGTTGCCGCAGCATACATTAACTTAGGTAGACTTGTAAACCTTCCCCATACTGTCCTAATTTTTAAGGGAACCATAGATAATAACTTTGTTGAACTACGCGTAAGACCTTGGATTGAGTCTCTAGAACAGCATTTCTTACGCGGAAACATCACAGATGACGATGTAAAGATTAGGGAAGCTAAAAGGTTTATTGACCCGAAAAAGGGGAATGCCCATTATACAGTTACCTACGTCCCATCCATTAGCGAAACTACAACGTGGGACAATTTTAAACAAAACTTATTAGAAACTTTTAAAGAAATAACACTTGCACAACCCTTAGCCACGTTAGAAGCTGTCTTCCAAGTTAAATGGAAGAAAGAAGAACATGAAGATTTCAATAATTTTATTACACGAACACATAAACTCGTAGGAGAAGGCCTCCGAGCCGCAGAAAATGCATGTGACATTACATTCACTTCAAAACAAAGAAACCTACTAGTAGCAGGATCAATTTACAAAAACTTACCCGTAGCACCTAAAAAGAAATTTCAAGAGTGTTTAAATATTGACAAACCAGTAAGTGTAGCCATAAATATAACACGGGAACATTGCCCAGACTTAGCGAGCCAGAGCTACCGGAAGTATAGAGATTAGAGAGACCCCCATACACCACATTCAGCAACAACAACAACAACAACAACCTCATAAATCTAGGTCGATGCAGGTAACACCATCTCAGAAACAAGAGTCACAAACCCAGAATGCACGCCTTCTTCCTCAGTGTTTTAATTGCGATAGTTTTGGGCACATGATGAGTCAATGCAATTATCCCCCATATTGCTCCCACTGGCAATGGTCATCGCCGTGGCGACCGACAAAAGTGTGCCGACAAAGCACCAACGTTTCCAAGAGCCTTCCAATTCACAGAAGCCAGTTAGTTCCCAGCCTCAACAGAACCACCCACCAAACAGAACACGACCACAAGGTCAACCACACTATTACCCAATGTTCAGACCCCAATATAATGAGCAAGGTCGGATGGTTCGGTACGAAGAAGTACCCGTTGAAGAATCACTTTCCCCAGGGTATACTTTTCAAGAAGACCCTCCAGTGTATGATGATCCCGTAGCATATGACTCAGATCCTCCCATAGAAGTCAATTCAAGTTCTTTTTTAGATCCCACTTCGGAGGCAGCAGTTCAACCTCCTCCCTCCTAAATAGCAGTAATAAACCCAAATACACACATGAACAACCCATCAGGATAATAGGTGCGGACCTACTAGATTTAATAATAAATTGCAGGACAGATAACCGAGATTTAACCGCTCTTCTAGAAACAGGAGCACATGCGATATTGATTAAGAAACAATGTGCAGATGAGTTACTAGAGAGTACAGATTATAAATATGAAATTAAGGCACCTTCCTGCCAACTCAGAGGAGTTACAGGCACACCCATACCTACATATGGAGAAGCTGAATTATATTTACAAGTTGGTAACGCGGTATATCCCGAAAAATGCTCTATTGTGGACGCAGTCGCCACCTTTCAGACAGATATTTTACTAGGTATGAATTTCTTCAACCAGAATCAATGGGAAATTTACCCAACCGGAAAATTAGTTAAGTGTAGAAATAGGACACACCCTCTCCATGAGAATAATAAGCAGCTTAATGCTAAGAGAATCAGTTTAGTTCGGATTTCCGAAAGAAATAGGAAACCCACTCCAGTTTATAGCAGTTCAAGTCAGTCGGTTGCATCCAGAGGGACAACCGCCCCAGAAGTCAGTCCCCAGAGTAATCAATTCCAGTTGTTGAATCCAGTAGGATCAACACAGTCAATTTCCAGTCAGTCGGTTGCATCCAGAGGGACAACCGCCCCAGAAATCACCCCCCAGAGTAATCAGTTCCAGTTGTTGAATCCAGTAGGATCAACACAGTCGGTTTCCAGTCAGTCAGTTTCCGTGCAGTCATTACCAAGTCAGTCACTCCCAAGTCAGTTACTCCCAAGTCAGCCAGTTTCCAGTCAGCCAGTTTCCAGTCAGCCAATTCCCAGTCAGCCAGTTTCATTTAACTCAGCAGCTGAGATTCGAAATCCAACTGAAACGATTTTTCAGCCAATAATGCAAATTTTAATCGCCGAACCAGAGTCAGATTCACAATTTTTCATATGCCCTACAGAGCATATAACAGTAGCACCTTATGGGAAGATTTGTTCCCTAGCAAGAGCAGTAAACGGTCAAGGAAAACTATTAGTCATATCGTACTCTTATTACCGAGAAAAGTAATTTCAAAAGAGATGTTCTTATTGCCCAAGTCCTTAGTCATAGTCAGTATTCAGCTATCCCTGGTTTTGTTTAAACAAATGGAAAAACATATTGAATTAACTTCAAGTCAGAGAATAGGAACTGTTTCCACAGTAGAAATAAATTCGGATTTCCCCACCAGTACTATAAATCGTGTTTCCAGTTCCTTAGAGTTAAACCCCTCAACATTAAAAGAAGAATATAAGAAATGTCTGAAGCACTCCCTTCAGGAGTCACCAGCCTTACAGGATCCCAAACTAGTGGAATCACTTCTCGAGTTTCTGATAAGAAATAGAGATGTGATTGCCCTAAAAGGAGATCCTCTGGGCCGAACTAATTTGGTCCCTTTCGGAATCAAGCTGGAACCCAATTCCAAACCCATCTTCATTCCTCCCTATAGGGTTCCACATTCCCAATTAGTCACTATTGAGGAACACATCAGGGATATGTTGGAGCAGGATATCATTCAACCTTCAGCTAGTCCTTGGTCCGCTCCTATGATTCTTGTCTCCAAAAAGGACGGAATATCTCGCCCTTGTATAGATTTTAGACACCTAAACCACATTACTATCCCGGACCGTGTCCCCATTCCAAACATGCAGGAAACAATTCTGAACGTAGGGAGAGCTAACGTCTTTTCATACCTCGATTTAGCATCCGGTTATTGGCAAATGGAGGTCAGTCCTGAATCTCGGTCATTGACTACTTTCTCCACTAACCGAGGCCATTACGAATTCCAGGTTTTACCTTTCGGAGTCCGAAATGGGCCTGCTAATTTCTCTAGGTTGAAGAATATAGTCCTTTCCGACCAATTAGGTGTCGAAGTTCTCGTCTATCTTGAACATATTATCGTTTATAGTTCGGATATAAAAACACACTTTCAACGTCTTCAGAATGTGCTATGACGCTTGAGAAAAGCACACCTTAAACTGAATCTTGCAAAGTGCAACTTTTTACAGGAATCCCTGGTATACCAAGGATTTCTACTATCATCCACTGGAATTAAACCTGATCCAGCCAAACTTGAAGCACTGGAAAGGTACCCTGTACCTAAAACCATCGACGACGCTCGTGCATTTATTGGATTTGTCGGATTCTATCGAAATTTTATCCACAATTTTCAAACAATGTTAAATCCATTACTAATTTTGTTCAGAAAAACGCTAATAACTGCGAATCTGATCACCAACATGCCTTTGAAACGTTAATCGGTAAACTAACCTCTCATCCCATCCTTCAATATCCTGATTACACAAAACCCTTTGTCATAGCCACAGATGCTTCCTCCTATGGCCTAGGAGCCGTCCTATTACAAGACGTAGATGGTGTGGAATTACCCATTGCTTATCCAGTCAGCTTCTCTCTGCACCTCAAAGGAATTATTTCACTACGGACCGAGAGGCCCTCGCGGTATATTGGGCTTTGAAAAAAATTCCGAAATATCGTCTATGGCTACGATGTAACCATCAAAACTGACCATAAGCCACTCACGCATCTCTTCAAGGACAAGCTACTTGAAGGACGGTTGACTAGATGGGCTCCGTTGATTCAGGACTTTGCGGCAAAAATCTTATACAAACCAGGAAAACTTCAAGTTATTCTAGACCGATTTTCGAGACTCAAGCCCGACACCCAGGTGAATAAGATAGAAACCCTTCCTGTGTTCGACAACGAATGTCTGTAATACTCCCAACAACAGGACCAACACACCCAGAACCTTCGGGCTCGCCTGGAACAAAAGGAACCATCGAAAGTAAAAGAATACAACTTAAAGGATGGGCTCGTACATTTTAGGAACGAAGATGGAAAAGACCTCATGGAAATACCAAAGGATCTCGTAGATATAGCCATCGGACTTGGTCACGACTCACCTTTGTATGGCCACATGGGGTCAGATCGCACCATCAAGAGTCTTTTGGAGCGATACCATTTTCCCGAAATGAACAAAAAGGTACATGAATACATCGCTGAATGTCCATCGTGTTTGAAACATAAAGGCAACGTACCGTCCACAGCTCCCATACATAAATATCCAGTATGCCAAAGGCCCTGGCAAAGAACTGGAATGGACATACTGGGACCATTCCCTAAAACATCAAAGGGAAACCAGTATATCATTCTGTTTACGGATCACTTCTCGCGTTACAGCGAAGGAGTTGCAATTCCAAATCAGACCTCGGAAACAGTGACAAGAGCCCTAGTAGAACGCATCATCCAAAACCACACTACTTCTTCCATCCAAATTTCGGAAAACGCCCTTAATTTCACTTCCAAACTGTTTGAGTCACTCTGTAACATGTGTAAAATTAAAAACACACACATTGTGGTATAGCATCTGAAGGCAAACAGCTTAGTGGAAAAGCACAATCGAAAGATCCTAGAAGCCCTCCGCCACGTTTTCGATTCATCCTCCCGTACATGGGATGATTCCCTCCCCTTGGTGCAAACAGCCATCAACAACGGCTATAACGTGTCTATCGGGGACACCCCTCATTTCGTCCTATATCACTACGACAAGCGGCTACCTTTTGATTTGCCTGACCAAATCGACCCAGCAGTTCTAACATCTTCCGAGATAGCAGAAGCAAATCAGCAACTAGCTGAACGAGCTTTCGAAATTTCTGACATAATCCGCTATGCCCTAGACCAACGAAACCAACAGATGGAGCAAGAGCAACATAGGCGTCATCCCCGTCAACGGAATATAATCGTCAGTATGCGATGTTACATAAAGAGCGTGAAACCGCCAAGTGCTCATTGCAAATTATACCCAAAATGGGATGGCCCATTAGGACATATCATACTTTTCCGAGTCCGAATTTCACCGTGGCTAATATGTATTTTTATGTAAAATTTAATTCTAAGAGGGGTTTCTTTTCTGCAACTTTTCCCAAAAATCGCGTTATCATGTTCAAAATTGCGGTTTTCTGTTCTATGTTGAAATACCGAAAATTCAATTGAACACAACCTCATATTTTTAACCCTTTGTCGTAATTTGTTGCCATTTAGACACATTAACTTTGCTTAACTCTTACACAGGTTTAATACATACATACATAAGAAAAAAATCTACTCCATTTGAATCTTTGTAACCATTTGGACGCAGAAGGCGAAGTCCAACATTCTCCCAATATATGGCTCTGAGCAATTACGCCAGTTATAATTATGAAGTAGAAGTGAGTGGACGCCATTTTTTTCGGTAAGGCCAGTCATCTTTCCAAAGACAAGGCTTACTTGGGGATAGATGGCATGAAAGTCTGGAGGGCCAAGGAGGAAGTAATGGCCTCATCAGTTGAAGCTCTCACGCAGAGGTCAGAGGAGGAGAAGATCTCTGGGATATTCTTTGATGACAAGCAGGATAGGAACACAAAGGTGTTGAAATATGACGAAGTGACAGGGAGATTTCATCCTGGCAAAGTGATCGAGGAGCATTACACTATCACGTGGGGTCCTCAAGGAAAGTACCTCTTCCATTTCACTCCCGAGGAACTTGAGGAAGGAGAAAAGCCTGCTCATAAGATCGCTGCATGAGTGGCTTCTGGATCACGGAGCTGACGAGAGCCTTGTAATGATTGGAGGAGACTCTACCAACACCAACACGGGGTGGTCTGGAGGAGCCATAGCCCTATTGGAGAAGATGCTGGGTCGCAAGTGCCACTGGATGATCTGTCAGCTCCATGTGAACGAGCTCCCCCTGAGGCACTTAATCATCAAGCTGGACGGCCCTGTAACTCCCCGGTCAGGCTTCAGTGGGCCTATTGGAAAACTTCTTGAGAAAGTGAATGAACTTGAGGTCAACTTCAACTTCAAACCAGTGGAAGGAACTGAAGATATCATAGAGCTGCCAGCACAACTGCTATCTTCTGATCAAAGCCATCATGTCTGGAAGTCTCAGTCCACAGTTGGCTGGTCTCAAGTGCGGACGTCTGAACCAATCCAGGTGGCTCACTAATGCACAGGCCGTCTTGTTGTTGTGGATGAGGGAGCACGGACTGAAGGGGGAGGTGTTGAGGAGGCTTGAGGTCCTCGTGAAGTTCTGCCTTAACTTCTACTTCAAAATGTACTACGACATCAAAGTGAAGCACCACCTCAAATTTGGTCCTGCACACGTTTTTTCAAGCTTTAGGCTGATGAGGAACCAGACTACCGAGGTCAGGAACATCATTTCTGCTGCAGTGAAAAGAGCAGCTTACCACGCACATCCTGGGAACATCCTGGCTTCATTCCTGTGCAGTGAGGATGAGCATCAGAGAGCTTTGGTGTGAGCCAGATAGAGAAGATCAGAGAAGGAAGAGACTTTGGTGATACGACAGAGAGGACCCATAAAAATCCCAAAGTCAATCTGCAAGCCACTTCACCTGAGGATCTCATCAACTGGGAATCAGAGAATAATTACGGGCCTATTTTCACCTGCAAGATGACCTTGACTGAGCTCGAGGATCTCAGGAAAACTCCACTCAAAGTGGACGCTTTCTCTGTTCATACTCAGTCCTGCGAGAGAGCTGTACAGGAAGTCTCAACTGCTTCCCAAGCTGTGTACGGTCACGAGAGGAGAGATGGGTGGGTGAGAGCCAGGATAGACCATCGAGAAATGCTCCCAGTGTTAAGATCGAAGCAGGACATACTTAAGAGCTTTTCAGGTTCGAGTGGCTGATGAAGAGGCTGAAGCCATCGTTAATGCTCATAAGAGCTGAAAGTCCTCATAAAATCATAATATAAGATGTTATGAGGCCATGCTTTTCAGGGATCCAGGAAGAACAGGCGTGTAAACCTGCACGTGGAGGTGGCAAGTCTCCCGCTACTCGATCAGAGTAGAGCTGGTGAGCCGCGCCTATTCTTTGAAGAAAAACTTAAAATTCTTAAGTTTTACGTGAAATCTAAACATTTTTTCAGCACCCAGAGGTATTGAAACACGCAAGAAAGCAAGGATGAGGTCAGGAAAGCAGCTTTTGGACTAAATCATATGCAGAACAGCTACGCGCTTTGGTTTGGGTGCCCTGAGGCTGCGTTAGGCAGCCTTCAAATCAGAAAATCGTGATTTTGACCATGAAAATTAGATTTTTCGGAAAAGTTGCAAATAATAAACCCATCTTAGAATTAATTTTTACATAGGAATACATATTAGCCACTTTGTTTTTCCAAAATTTCAACCCTGAACCCAGAGTATGATATGCCCTACTGGCCCATATAGGATTATGAAAAACCTCGGAAAGAACCGTTACGAAATCCTTGACCTCCGAGATCATTTCAAACTAAAGATCATTCACGCTGATAATTTGAAGATAGCTGCCGAACAACACCTTCCCAAAAAACATCTGCCAGACGTTCGAGCCGCCAATCCTTCGAAAGATCAGGTATTAACAAATCGAGTAGGGATAAAAAAAACTGAAGTGGTCACCCGTGACGAAGATTGGTACCTCGCAATACCACCAGGACTCGAGCCAATCCCTGAACAAGAAGAGGTCCCAGAACCGAGAGTCCCATCGGAACCAGACCCTGGAGAAACCCCTTCTAGAGGATCACTCAGTGGAACTCCCCGATCTCCTCCAACTCCACCATCTCCGTCACCACCCTCGCCGATTGATGATTGACGCACGTACCCTACATACCGGCCGCAAATGCATCAACCACGTGAACTAGAACCTTCATATAAAAAACGAACCCGCTCAGAATCCGAGCTTAACGGTCGACCCCTACTACCACCTAAGCGAGGCCGACCACTCCGCACACAAACACAAACATCTACACGACCACGAACATTTACACAACCACCAACAGCTCCGTATAATTTGAGACGTAGATATGAATAAAACTGTTCCCCTTATAGTATTGAGATTACAATTAACAATTTGTACCCCCTATCTGTCTGAAACTAAATTCAAACCTACTATAAAAATCTTGAATTCCGCCACGAAACCGGTGACCATCCTACCCGGCTGTTCCCCTTATAGTATTGAGATTACAATTAACAATTTGTACCCCCTATCTGTCTGAAACTAAATTCAAACCTACTATAAAAATCTTGAATTCCGCCACGAAACCGGTGACCATCCTACCCGGACTTCATGCCCCTAAATGAAATGATCAATTGAATCGTTTTTCAAATTTTTTCAGATGATAACCAGAATAACCTTTTACAAATAATGTAACCAGTAACAATTATTTACCAACACCTGCCGTCATTGGCAGGTGTTGGTAAATAATCATTGTGTGTGCTATTATCCTTGGTATATTTGTAGTGAAAAGACCATTCTCGCAACTTATGTTGTGTATATAAATCTGTATTATAAAAACCATTAGTTATCATCTACTTAGAATTAGTTAGGATGTTATATTATTGTATTAATATTATTCTAGAGAGGAGAGCCCTGTTAAAATGAACAATGAATAATCCCTACATCCATATAATTCTTATATTCATTCATATAATTCTTATGTTCATTCATATAATTCAGATATTTCTATAATCCTTATATTCTTATTCATATATTCATTTTTACATATCAAGCCCAAAATCGTATCACACTGACACGAGTTTGGACAAAACTTTGATTTGCTTTTTATTTTATAATTGGTGAATTATTTCTTTGTAAACAACGTAATCATTTTGTATGTAGACCAAAATCGTATAAAGCTGACACAAGTTTGGATACATTTTTGATTTGCTTTCTGTTTTATAATTGGTGAATTATTTCTTAGTAAACTACGTAATCATTTTGTATATAGTCCAAAAACGTATAAAGCTGACACAAGTTTGGACACATTTTTTATTTTTCTATTTTATAATTGGTGAATTATTTCTCTTTAAACAACTTGATCATTTTCGTAGATTTAGCTTAATAATGTAATCTTGTTCATTTCCTGTATACATTCTCTCTTCGTTGTAAAAGATGAAGTCATATCCTGCTCAACGTTTAATTTTTAATCTTAACCCTTTCGCTTTTGCCGATGTGCATGTTTGTTTGTAAGTCGTGATAGGAAGGCATATTTCATTTTCCACTTTTAGTTAACTCGGCAGATCATGAAAACATCAGATCTGTCAATATGTGGTTTAAAATATGGCTTCCTCTTGCTTAGCAATCTAGGCATTGATACAGCAAAAATATTTGCTTTGTCTTTAAATGTTTTGCAAAGTAAATCAGCCTATTGAGAATAAAAAAACAAAAACAAAAACAGATCAGCATTAAATAATAATGATGTCAGGAAAAAAGTTTTCATATAAAAACCCATAAAATTTCTCCAATGTTCATTCTGACAAGACTGATCGAATTTAAAGGCTGAGCATTACCAGTAACATTTTAGCAGTAAATTATAGTCAGAGAAAATCTTTGTCTTCTCCTTCGAGCTTTGCTCCTTTGAGAGAACTTAAAATCAAATAGAGAAAAATAATTTCCCGGAGAGTAGTATAGAAGAAAACTACTGCGATCCCCTATACAGTATCAGCTACTCCAGAGTAACAAATTCGTTGCAGCCACCTAACCAGAACCCCCGTCAACTTCGAACCGACCAAGGCCATAGACGGAGGGGTTAACATATATATACAAACAGCTATACAATATATAGTATACCGATATACTTGTATGTGTGTGTATATATATATATATATATATATATATATATAGTGAGAGAGAAAGAGAGAGAGAGAGAGAGAGAGAAAGAGAGAGAGAAAGAGAGAGAGAAAGAGAGAGAGAAGAGAGAGTCTCTCTCTCTCTCTCTCTCTCTCTCTCTCTCTCTCTTAATGAGTACTTTGCGGGAGTGTTCACCAGGGAGGATACCCGCGTCATCCCCGAGCCAGCTGTGAGGCACGAAGGTGCTTGCCTGGATAGTGTTAGATGTACCGCGACAGTCGTTGCTCATAGAATAGACAAACTGAGCGCGTTTAAGGCTCCTGGGCCAGACCAGTTTCTCCCCAGTGTTTTGCGAGAAGTGCGCGACCAGGTGGCTCCCCACCTGGCTACAGTCTTCAACAAATCGTTGGTGATGGGCCAGGTGCCTGGTGACTGGAGGGAGGCCAACGTGACCCCTATCTTTAAGAAAGGGTATCACGAAATTCCAGGGAACTATCGTCCTATTAGTCTCACTTCAGTTGTAGGTAAATTATTAGAAAGGATAATAGCTGATACAGTAGAATCGTTGACCATTTGGATTCCTACAAGCTGCTTGGGGACTCCCAACATGGGTTTAGACGGCATAGGTCGTGTCTCACCAACTTGCTCGAGTTTTTCCACGTCATGTTGAGTGAGTACGATAAGAGTAGGGCGGTTGATATACTTTATCTCGACTTTCAGAAAGCCTTTGATAAGGTACCTCACCGCCGGCTAATGGCGAAAGTGCGCGCGCTGGGTATCGGTGGGGAAATAGGTAGGTGGATTGAAAACTGGCTGAGGAATAGGCGGCAGAGGGTGGTAATTAAAAGGGCTAGTTCGGGTTGGGCCTCGGTCACTAGTGGGGTTCCTCAGGGTTCCGTTTTGGGGCCACTGTTGTTTACCATTTACATAAATGATATCGACGGTGGCATCGTCAGTCGGATCGCCAAATTCGCTGATGACACCAAGCTTGGGGCCAATGTTGGGACGCCCGAAGCGATCGAGGAACTGCGTGCGGACCTAGGTAGGATAGAAGAGTGGTCCGAAAAATGGCAAATGCCGTTTAACTTTGGTAAATGCAAAGTGATGCACATTGGCTACGCCAATCCCAAGTCGGACTACTCGATGTTGGGCAGTAATATCGAGGTGACTGATTTAGAAAAGGACTTGGGTGTGCTAATTAGCAGCGACCTTAAGTTTACGAAACAGTGTGTAGAGGTGGAAAAGAAAGCCCAGAAACTATTGGGTTATATCAGGAGGCAATTTCAGTTTCGGAACAAGGAGATTGTGCTCTCACTGTACAATTCCCTTGTTCGGCCGTACCTGGAGTATGCTGTGCAGTTCTGGTCGCCCACCCTCAGGAAAGATATTGAGAGGCTGGAGCGAGTGCAGGCGAGGGCCACAAAGTTAATCCCTTCCGTTAGGCATATGGGCTACAATCGACGGTTACGCGCCCTGAACTTGTTTTCGCTTGAAACTCGGAGGCTGCGCGGTCAACTGATCGAGGTTTTCAAGCTCTTACGAGGGTTCAACGATGTCGATTTTAGAAGTATGTTTAGTTTAAATGATAACCCAACTCGCAACAATGGTTGGAAGTTGGATTTGAAACGGTTTAGGACTAGTGTGTGTGGGAATTACTTTACGTATAAGATCTGTGACACATGGAACAGGTTACCTTCGGAAGTTGTGAACAGTTCCTCTGTGGATCAGTTCAAGAAAAGGTTAGACGAAATCTTGCACACTATTTGAGTGTGTAAAGACATTTAGGACCTCAGTCTGCGGAAATTTCTTTTCCTATAAAATAGTTAATATCTGGAACCAACTTCCCTCAGAGGTTGTTTCCAGTCAAAGTGTAAATGTTTTAAAAATAGGCTAGACAAAGTACTGAACACACTCATAGTTTAAGATTAAAACCTCAGAAAACTCTGCAGGAGTTCGCTTGCTCGGTGTCTCTGTGAGCAAGCTAAATATAGAGCTATTTATATATTCTCCACTTTCCTGTAAAATTTCCTTGGCTACTTTTCCAGGGTCAAGGTATTTTCTTCAACCTTTTTCCGTACCTGCCTCTGGCAGGGAGGGAGCGGAGGGTGGGGAGAGAGCCTTCTACTTTTCTATCCAGTTTTCTACTACTGCTAGGATAGTTGAAAGAAAAATAAACTTTTACCCGGTGCCATTGGTAACTCCTCGGTATGGGCCGCAAGGCCTTTTGAGGTACTTCTTTTCCTTGTAACTCCTTGTAACTCTCTCTCTCTCTCTCTTCTCTCTCTCTCTCATATTACGTGTACTGGTCATTTGCGTCGTGCATCAAACAATCTCCGATATCCTACAGAACAGATCGAAAACTTTGAAGATACTGTATTTTTTGGTGGGTATGGGCAATTGCGTTATACTGTACTTTAGGTGTCAAGAGTACAATTAGACAAAAATAATACGTTTATTAGCTAAAGTAGTTCTAAAGGACTCAATTCAGAGTGTATTAATATATAAGAACTTATCAATTTCACTGGTCTACAGCCAAAATGCTTCGGAAATAAAAGTAGTCAATATTTACTAATTTTGGGTCACTGAATACGAAAATGATGCCTAAAATGGCCAATTGGCTCTATTTATAAAGATATCAGGCAACCCTGCACCCTACTAACTGGACTGCATCTGTTGCGTAACATCTAGACGCCTGTGACACATCGACGCATTGACTCTACTGCGCATGCGCTTAGTTATATTTTTTTTATTTTAATAAATTAATGTAAATATATACATATATATACAATAAAATGTAATTTTAAATTTATCTATTACATTATGTATTTGTAAATTATTTATTAAGAAATAGATTGGATCATTTTAACATATTGCTTCCCATAATGTTTTTGATATTAATATAAATGGAATACTAACCTAACTTAACCTTACCTAATTTAAAATTATTAAAATGCAATGTAATTACATTAATTTATTAAAATAAAAAAATATAACTACGCGCATGCGCAGTAGAGTCAAGGTGTTGATGTGTCACAGGCGTCTACATATTACACCACAGCATCAGTTCACTCGCGGAAGTCATACAGTGCACCCTTGTCAAACTCTTTTTAGTGTTTGCTTTTGAAACAATCTTTTTCAGCCTAATTTGAAAAAAGATGCCTCGTAATTGCGTGAACAGTGTAGATAACTTCTGTTATGTTTGTGGAGAATTGACTTTTGCATCACAAAAGCGTGCTATAACCGCCGTGATTAGGAAAGCCTATCACCTTTATTTTGGCTGTAAGATTGGAGATCAGGACAAGAGCTGGGCCCCACACATGTGCTGCAATACTTGTGCAACAAACCTTCGCCAGTGGTTGAATCGGAAAAGGAAATCTATGCTTTTTGCAGTGCCAATGGTGTGGAGAGAACCAACAGATCATGTCAGCAATTGTTACTTCTGCATGGTGCCTCCAGTCAAGAAAGGTATTTGCAAGAATAAAAAGTGGATTTTACAATATCCGAATATACCCTCTGCTATACACCCGGTACCTCACGGCGAAGGACTACCCGTTCCTGAGCCACCACACTCATTCTCTCTGGAGTCAGAGGACGAGGAGAATGAAGGAACCTGCGAAACTTGTGAGCCTTCAACTTCACAAGACCCTGAATTTGTTTATAACTTGACATCTTCTAAACCGCACATGATAACTCAAAATTAATTAAACGACCTTATCAGAGATTTAGAACTGCCAAAGAGTAAGGCAGAGCTGTTGGGCTCCAGACTGCAGCAGTGGAATCCCCTCGCTGAAAATGTTAGAGTGCGTAAGTTTCGTGACCATCAAAAAGATTTTGTCCCATTCTTCATCATGGAAGGTGACCTTGTAGCTTGCAATGACATCGATGGTCTGATGGCAGCTCTCAACATTATTCACAATCCTGATGAGTGGAGACTGTTCATTGATTCATCGAAGTTGAGTCTAAAAGCTGTTTTGTTGCATGTTGGCAACGTATTGCCATCAATTCCAGTTGGTCATGCAGTCCACATGAAGGAAACATATGACAAGATGATTAAGCAACTTATAGAACTGCATAAACTATGACAAACTATTAATCTCTTCTATATGAATGTAATAATTGGGCTATAACTTGAACGACTATGTAACATGATACTGTTTTGCCGACATTTTCTCTAACTCTGGCGAGGCTCTAACTCTGCGAGAATACCAACGATTGATAAGCCCGGTATAAAGTTTGATTAGTGTGGACTGACGTACGATATTCATTAGGTGACGAATGAGGTGTAATCTTATACTCTATGACGTCAGAGCTATTTATAGATCTCAATGTAAGGCTAGCTAGGCTTTGATTTCAAAATGAGGGTGAGCATGAGTCAACCACACATTATGACGTCATGCCACTCGCCATATGCTAAGTTCATTGGAGCTAAAAAAAAATTGGCGAGTGACGTGGAGCGAAAAAAAGAGAAACTTCGCACAAAAAGAACGCAGGGTAATATTAACCTGCGTTCTGTGAAGATTTGAGAAAAAAAAAAATTTAAAGACCAGATGGTGATATTAAATTTCTTTTTCTTTTATTTCTTTATTGTTTTATACCATACAGCTTTACGTAAAATGTAATTTTATTAATATAATTAAAAGCATATTCATTTTGATAAGCAACTTCAGGGGTAAATTTACCTACATAAATACGACCTAATTTCTTAGTTAAATCATTAGTAGATATCTTAATTAAGCTACGGGGAAACTGAGCAGTAACAGAATTACCTAACTCACATATAATACCTAACCTACGATACATGCGAAAACTTCTAAAAGGTGAAAACCACTTTGTTCTAGGATGAGCCATAACTTGCTCTGCACTATGAGTAGTATCCAAATTGGTTCCCGTAACAGTGCATGGGGAACAATTAAGTAGGGGACAGGTGATATTCCTACATTAGGATTCCTCTCAACAATATCTTTCTTACGACCTACAGAATCTTCAAAATTAATAACATAACCAGACATATTCATCTGAGGAATACATTGAATAGAAACCCCAGTAACTCTATAATAATTAAAATTTAAAATAGTAGTCTTGGATTATACGAGCAATAAATCTAAACATAAATTATAAATGCCATCAGTATTAACTCCTAAAGTATTTTTGTCCATATAAACAAATTTCATTGATGCACTAAATATCTTCTTCCTGAAACGTCTCCGATATATCCGGCGATGGAATAAACGGCCACCTCTTCGACGACGAATAAATTTACGAGGACGATATATAATTTAAACACTAAGGACCACACAAGGGACACGACTATTCACTGCAAAAGCAAAATACAAACTGAGGAATCAGATTTCAAGGTTCTATTTATAGATTCGTGATTACGTAATGTTATGTACAGGATCCTGATTCGCTTAGGTGTTCATTGATTCATCGAAGTTGAGTCTAAAAGCTGTTTTGTTGCATGTTGGCAACGTATTGCCATCAATTCCAGTTGGTCATGCACTCTACATGAAGGAAACATATGACAAGATGATTAAGCAACTCATAGAACTGCATAAACTATGACAAACATCAGTGGCAGGTTTGTGGTGACTTGAAAGTTGTTGCTATCGTGCTTGGACTGCAGCCGAGCTACACTAAGTATTGCTGTTTTCTGTGTGAATGGGATAGCCGGGCTAGGACTTCTCATTACATCAAGAAGGATTGGCCACTCCGACACTCACTGGAACCTGGAACAAAAAATGTTTAGTATCCTCCACTTGTAGAATCGAGCAAGATTTTGTTACCACCCTTACACATCAAACTGGGCGTCATGAAAAATTTTGTTAAGGCTATGAATAAAACGGGGGCAGCTTTTAAGTACCTCGGTGGTAAATTCCCAAAGCTCAGTGAAGCAAAAATCAAGGAGGGTGTATTTGTTGGTCCACAGATCCGCGAGCTTCTTAGAGATGAGGAGTTCGACCGTATCCTAGGTGGTGAGGAGAAGACAGCGTGGAATGCTTTCCGGTTAGTAGCAACCAATTTTCTCGGAAATACCAAAGCCGACAATTACAGGGAGCTGGTGGAAAACCTGCTGTTGTCCTATCAAAAAATGGGATGCAATATGTCTTTAAAGATACATTTCCTCCATTCGCGCCTGGAATTCTTTCCGGCCAACTGCGGAGCAGTCAGCGATGAACATGGTGAACGTTTCCACCAGGATATCTCAGCGATGGAGAAACGCTACCAGGGGAAATGGAGTCCATCATTGTTAGCAGACTACTGCCGGACAATAACAAGAGATGCTCCAGAAGTTGAATACAAGAGACAAGCAAAGAAGCGAGGGTATGGAAAGACCACAACATGGTATCGTATGTGATACCTTTATTTCATAATTAAATATAAATTATTAATTAATTGAATTAATTATCTATACAAAATTGGCTCGGGATTGTTGACATAGCCTAATGGGAATGAAATGATTGCCATACATACATAGAAACAGTATGTAGGCGTCGGTCTGCATAACCACGTGAAACCTTCATTTATTTCACGTGAAATGAAATTTTCCATTTGCTAACCCATGCAAAATACAAGGGAGAAAGAGTCAACAACCTTTGCCAAATCAGCAATTTATACAGAAATATGAAGATATATTAAAGGAATAGCCTCAGGGCTGTTTATGTTACAGCAAACGCTTTAAACAGGGAGGATGTCTAAAGTCCTCCCTAAAGTTCTGAGTGAATTCCTTATAATATAAAACCTAATGACTATAAAAGGGTAGGCCTATTCCTTCAGGGGTTAATTAGTGATTGCCTATATTAGTAACAAAGTGTTAATTCGTCGTGTAACTCCATCGTGGCGGCCCTACACCGAAGAAGATCGTAACGCCCTGCATCGAAGTAAACTAAGATCCATCAAAATTAAGGTGAGGCAATTTCATTTTCATTCTAGGGCGTCTAAAATCCCGACGCTAAAATTACCATAAACAATTAAATATAAAGAGGTCCTTTAAAGACCTACATATTCATAACTCTCTAACGAAAATATATAGGGCTTTTGTCGTTCACTCTCCACTGAAATCTGCTGGACATTTCCAACGGATGAGGGTAACAGGCAATCAACCCAATGCCCTATATAGTTTTTCACATGGTGGCCCGTGTATGGGGAAGGGTTATTTGCTGTGAAAACCTTAACCTTGAATAAAATAACAAAACAGAATTAAAACAAACAAATAATAATAAAATTACGCCTTATCAAACATTTTGACATCTGAACAGAATTTATTCCATGTTTGGCTTTTTCATTACATATAAATAATAATAAATTACGAAGCCTACCTCACAAAGTAGACCCTACTCTTTACACTCAAGGCCTATTCTAACTAAAACACTAAATTTATAATTCAACCTGTGGTGTAGGTTATAAAATTTATTTCAGCAATTTAACTTATAAGACTCATTAACATCACAAAAATTAAGTGCATAACTGTAACATCACAAAAATTAAGTGCATAACTGTAACATCACAAAAATTAAGTGCATAACTGTAACATCACTAAAATTAAGTGCATAACTGTAACATCACAAAATTAAAATTATACATACAGTATATAAATATATACAAAACATTGTAATATTTCCTATGGAAAATAAATTAAATTGCAACACCCTTTCATTTTGGAAAGAGTGAGGACTTTATAAAATGCTACACCTTTTATATTAAAAGTGAGGAAAAACAAAAATGGAATAACAAATAAAACGCAAATTAATTATAGGTAATCTAAGATGGGTTTTGTGGCCTCCCCTTGGCCACAGCCCAAACGATTACAAGGGTTTTGTGGCCTTCCGTTGGCCACAACCCAAACGATTACAAGGGTTTTGTGGCCTCCCCTTCGCCACAGCCCAAACTATTACAAGGGTTTTGTGGCCTCCCCTTGGCCACAGCCCAAACTATTACAAGGGTTTTTGGCCTACCATGGCCACAACCCAAACTATAACAAGGTTCTTGTGGCCTTCCATGGCCACAGACCAAACTATTACAAGGGTTTTGTGGCCTCCCCTTGGCCACAACCCAAACTATTACAAGGGTTTTGTGGCCTACCTTGGCCACAACCCAAACAATTACAAGGGTTTTGTGGCCTCCCCTTGGCCACAGCCCAAACAATTACAAGGGTTTTTGGCCTACCATGGCCACAACCCAAACTATAACAAGGTTCTTGTGGCCTTCCATGGCCACAGACCAAACTATTACAAGGGTTTTGTGGCCTCCCCTTGGCCACAACCCAAACTATTACAAGGGTTTTGTGGCCTACCTTGGCCACAACCCAAACAATTACAAGGGTTTTGTGGCCTCCCCTTGGCCACAGCCCAAACAATTACAAGGGTTTTGTGGCCTACCTTGGCCACAACCCAAACTATTACAAGGGTTTTTGGCCTACCATGGCCACAACCGAAACTATAACAAGGTTCTTGTGGCCTTCCATGGCCACAGACCAAACTATTACAAGTGTTTTGTGGCCTCCCCTTGGCCACAACCCAAACTATAACAAGGGTTTTGTGGCCTCCCTTGGCCACAACCCAAACTATTACAAGGGTTTTTGGCCTACCATGGCCACAACCCAAACTATAACAAGGTTCTTGTGGCCTTCCATGGCCACAGACCAAACTATTACAAGGGTTTTGTGGCCTCCCTTGGCCACAACCCAAACTTATTCAAGGGTTTTGTGGCCTACCTTGGCCACAACCCAAACTATTACAAGGGTTTTGTGGCCTCCCCTTGGCCACAGCCCAAACTATTACAAGGGTTTTATGGCCTCATGGCCAGAGACCAAACAACATAAAAACAGTACAGGATTCAAAGCCCCAAGCCCTCCAGATCTACCTGTGGAGGAGTAACATTTACTCCACTAAAACTACGGGTATTGACTAGTCTGAAGTGGTAGGATGTTTGAATACAGTACAAACTCTTTCAACCAAACAACATAACATGGAAGTACAGTACATTTCAATTAACTCACCAACGTAGAAGTCATTTTAATTAAAACATAAATCATTAACAAAACAAAACATGACGAAACTCCAAAACAACATTAGTAAACCAGCATTTAAAAATTGGTGATATAAAATTTACACAGATAAATAATGAGCAAAAGTTAATAACTTTACTTAAATTCCATAAATTTCCTATACCTAAGGGGAGTCGAACTGATTGAAATAACTTTAACCAAACTTGAGAAGCTAACCTCTTGAACTTTTATATTTAAATAGGTCTTGAGTAACCTTTCTCTTCCTAAATTCCTATTTCATTCTTTTCAATCCATTTCACATGGTTTAAAACACACAGTTTATCAAAAAATTTGATCAATAACACAAATTTTTCTCCGGCGCCCCCCAGTATATGGAAAGACCACAACATGGTATCGTATGTGATACCTTTATTTCATAATTAAATATAAATTATTAATTAATTGAATTAATTACCTATACAAAATTGGCTCGGGATTGTTGACATAGCCTAATGGGAATGAAATGATTGCCATACATACATAGAAACAGTATGTAGGCGTCGGTCTGCATAACCACGTGAAACCTTCATTTATTTCACGTGAAATGAAATTTTCCATTTGCTAACCCATGCAAAATACAAGGGAGAAAGAGTCAACAACCTTTGCCAAATCAGCAATTTATACAGAAATATGAAGATATATTAAAGGAATAGCCTCAGGGCTGTTTATGTTACAGCAAACGCTTTAAACAGGGAGGATGTCTAAAGTCCTCCCTAAAGTTCTGAGTGAATTCCTTATAATATAAAACCTAATGACTATAAAAGGGTAGGCCTATTCCTTCAGGGGTTAATTAGTGATTGCCTATATTAGTAACAAAGTGTTAATTCGTCGTGTAACTCCATCGTGGCGGCCCTACACCGAAGAAGATCGTAACGCCCTGCATCGAAGTAAACTAAGATCCATCAAAATTAAGGTGAGGCAATTTCATTTTCATTCTAGGGCGTCTAAAATCCCGACGCTAAAATTACCATAAACAATTAAATATAAAGAGGTCCTTTAAAGACCTACATATTCATAACTCTCTAACGAAAATATATAGGGCTTTTGTCGTTCACTCTCCACTGAAATCTGCTGGACATTTCCAACGGATGAGGGTAACAGGCAATCAACCCAATGCTCTATATAGTTTTTCACAGAGGGGTTGAATCAATATAAGTGACTGCATTATAAATGTATGTTACTAATATATGGTGTACATATACGCAAAATGTGTAACTTAAATTTTCTTGGAAACTGTAGCCAATCGACTGTTTTTATGGTCATATTCGTTTTCAGCACCACAAAATCCATAATAGGAAACACATTTTATCTCCGAAGCACAAACTTTTTTAAAATTTGTAGACCACTGTTTTTAGTTAGCTATTTCCTCAAAATTTGTGCGAGTTCTGATGTAAATTACACGATAACAACATAAAATTTCTCGCCTGAATAAGATTTAAAGGTTGATATTATTAAGGCTTTAAATACAAGGCATAATATCACATTTGGTTGCTAAATAAATATTACGTAAAACCCCGGTTTGTTCTTATACCCTTTTATAAAACTAAACGAATACCGACTATCTATATATATCTATATATTATATATATATATATATATATATATATATATATATATATATTATATATATATATAATATATATATATATATATATGAAATTGCAAAGCTGTGGAAAAACCACTACTCTAACATTCTTAAAGTGTGAGTAGGGGTAATCTTAAGATAGATTGCAGCGAAACGATTGTGGGAGGGACAAGGGAAAATACTTTGATATCATTTTCTGAAGTAAAGAGGTTAATTAAAGAGTTAAAGACTGGTTCTGCGTCAGGGGTAGATGACTTATCGAATGAGCACTTAAAATATGCCAATGACGTAGTATGTCTGCATATATCATTGCTCCTATCAGCCATACTGGCTCATAGCTATATCCTTGCAGAGTTCATGAGGGTATATATCTTGCCCCTGGTCAAAAATAAGTACTAGAAAATCTCTTGTTACTCCGATTAAATGATTTCCTATGGACATCTCCTAATCAGTTTGGCTTTAAAAGGTCCCACTCAACTAACCTGTGTATCTATGTACTTAAAGAAACAATATCTAAATACATTGACAGTAATTCAACCATTTATAGCTGTTTCCTTGATATAAGTAAGGCATATGATAGGGTGAACCACAATATTTTATTTTCAAAACTAGAAGACAGGGAGGTTCCCATGTACATATTAAATTTATTGAAATTTTGGTATTCCCACCAATCTTTCACTGTTAGGTGGGGCAATGTACTATCCGAGTGTTTTGGCTCCTCTTGCGGGGTGAGACAAGGCTCCTTGCTCTCCCCTATGCTGTTTAATGTGTATATTGACGGATTAATTGCTTCACTTAATAAGGCAACAGTGGGATGTTGTACAGATAACACAAGGATAAATAACTTAGTTTATGCCGATGATATGGTGTTAATAAGTCCCTCTGCTAAAGGTCTGGATCGGCTACTAAAAGTCTACGAAGTGTATTCGCAAAACATGATATTCTTTTTAATGTTACAAAAACTAAGGTTATGCAATTTCATCCTAAAAGCTGTAATCAGCCAGCTAATATGAGGTTTAAAATGAATGGTGAAGTAATTGAGGAAGTACAAGAGTTTAAGTATTTGGGTCAAACTATTACCAGCTCCTTGAGTGATGACTTGGATATAAGAAAACAATCTCGAAGCCTCTCTGCTAAAGCGAATATGACCATAAGGAACTTTTGTTTCTGTACAAATGAAGCTAAAGACACACTCTTTCGTACTTTCTGCAGTAATATATACAGTCAGCAACTCTGGGTGAATTATAAAAAAGGTTCTGGCAGAACCTTAAATTTGCTATACAACAGGTCTTTTAGACTCTTACATAAATTACCCCCGAGATGCTCAGCTTCGCAAATGTTCGCTACCCGCAATGTCCCAAGCTTCCCAGAGGTAACAAGACGTGCTCAACACAGTCTAATGCAAAGAATTAAAAAATCAACCAACCCGATCATCCAAGCTATCCATGAGTCCTGCCATTTATCCTCTAAGCTATGGACTTCTTGGTACGAAAAAGTCTGTCTGTAGCTCCACTTAACTTCGACAGTGCAGTATTATTTCTAATCAATTGTATATATTTCTATCCTTAGTATATGAACTGTCATTGTATTAATAATATTTGTCATATGGACTATAGTCTGCCAATAAACCTTTTCATTTTCATTTCATTTTCATTTTCATTTTCATATACACACACACACACGAGGTCTGTTCAAAAAGTATCCGGACAGGGTGTTTACAGTATTTTTAGGTCACGCTTGGAGTTGTGACTGTGCTAAACATGTTTCTGCATGTCGAGACAAGTTGACTGATAGGGTTGCACTTCACTGTGTAGCGTCAGTCCACTGTGGTGAGCCGATAAAGTTAAACGTGTTTTGTTTCATGGCAATTTCTCAGGTGAGGTTATGTTACTTGTTTTTTTTACTGTGAAGGTGTTTTGAGCCGTCTACGTGAAGCAGTTCGGAGGAAACGGCCGCAGAAGTGGGAGTGCGGAGACTAGATGCTTCATCACGATAACGTGCCATCTCACTCGTCACACCTTATCCAGCAATTTTTATCTAAAAACACTATCCCCCAGTATAGCAGCCTTCATATTCGCCGGATTTGGCTTCATGCAACTTTTTTTTTATTTGCGAAGCTCAAACAAACCTTAAAAGGACACCGGTTCGATGATGTTGAGACCATTAAAAGAAATTTGACGGAGCAGCTTTTGGCCATTCCCAAAAGTGCTTTCGAAAAATGTTTTCAACAGTGGCAGGATCGTTGGGAAAAGTGTGTGGATTCTGAAGGAAAATACTTTGAGTGAGATAAAGCCCGAAACCCTGTAAGTACCATATTCTGTCTATAATTGCAACAGTCCGGATACGTTTTGAACAAACTTCGTATACACAAAAACGCGTGAATCTTTTCTATGAAGTTGAAAGACCAAGGTTTTTACGTTTCTACTGATGGCAACTTCTTGATTAACTTTTGATTGCATGTATTTTCTTCCTTTTAATGTGAAAAAGATATTGTGGTTAGATTTTATTTTTCGTTTCAGGCAGGAAATTGCCTTAAATTTTGTTTTTGGGTGTTATTAAATTTTGTAATAAAATTAAGTAAAAAAAAAAATGTAAAAAAAAATGAAATTATATAACTTTATACATCTGGTATGATTTTAAAATTTCACCATGTGTATCTGATACACAAGCAAGAAATTATATATAATCAAAGTATTAAGAAAAGATATAATAGTATCATATATAATAGAGCATTAGGGTGTACCATTTTTGGGTCATTTTCAAAAAGTCAAGGTCCAGGAGTCTAATGTTGTGCCAAATGATGTCCTAAACACGAATTTTACAGGCATTTTCTAATCCGACAAATTTTGAAAACCCCCCACCCCCCCTTGAAATTTTGCGCATCCCCTTTTCCTAAAAACCCCATATATCTCAAACACTATCAACTTTATCGAAAAATGTTATAGAATAAAAATGATTTAGAATCAAACGTTCTATTAAAAAAGTTCATCAAAATAGAAATTTACTTAATTTTGAAAATTTTCATTTATTTTTTAAAAATTTAAATTAAAAAAAATGTTTGCTTGCAGTGCCTTCTTCTTAAATAAGGTGTTACCGCCACCTTCGAAGCATCACCCCAATGCAGCTTCGCGGTGATGGGCTTTGTATTTGCTAGTTATAATGCAAATCATAATTAGTTTTTATTTTAACTAGCCTATACAAAGTGAGGACAACCTCAAAACTATATATATAAAATAAAGCTAAAAATTAACACTTTATCTATAGTTGTGAGGTCCCATCGTTTTTTTTTCCTTTATTCAACACTTTCCTCAAAAAAATAAAAAGAAACAAGTTTCCTCATTAGAAATCATTGATATAAGAGCTTTTTAAACATAAAAATAAGAAAAGACAATTTATGGTATATTTAATAACAAAAAAAAATCAGCCTCTTCTAAATTAAAACAATCTCTGCAAATAAAAATACCTAATCTATCTGTTAATGAACTATTCTTTACTGAGTTTCATTCTTTTAAGAGTCTCTTTACTAGGATCAGGAATTAGTCTTCTATTCTCTTCCACAATTTGCAAAAGACCTTGAAATTCTTCTTCATTTTCACATTTGTCATGAAAGTCTTGAACCAGCTTGATTCCTCTTTCAGCGGTATCATTGACTACTCTAATAGATGAAAGAATGTTTTTAGTTTGTTGTAGTCATCGACCTCTTCCCATGTTGATGCTGGTTTCTTTATCCATGAGTCTGGTTTTGACCCACAGCATTGAAATAAATGCCATGAAATTGGATCTACTAGCTGATGAAGCTTTGTGTCTTCCTTTAAAATGGGGAAAACAGGTTGCCCACATACATAATTTTCTGGAACTGGATATTTGTTTAAGGATTTTGCGATCTTATCTTTTTCATCATTACTTAGCGATCCAAAGAAACTCAAAGGGACCACTTCCTCCGTCAAATACCAGTAATGATTGGCAAAAGATTTCAAAGCAGCATTTGCAACTTCCCTATCTTCCTTCTTGTAATTCACCAAATCATGATAAAACTTCAGATCATTAGCTGGACTATCTAGTGAATTAGAACATAAAAGCCAGTATTTTCCATAAATTAATGCATTAAATAGACACATTCTCTTTAATTTCTTAATCAATGATTCATCATATGATGCTTGGTGGGCAAAAGCATACATTTTTTTGTATACAAAATCATTGCCATCCACCTGGCACGGTGCATTGCACCAGGTTTCCGCCAATGACTGATTTCTCTGGAAACCTCTCCTAAAAGCATTAAAGTTGTTTCAGCAACTTCCTTATAGTCATCACGTGGAAAGCAGTCAGATTTTCTTAAACATTGGGTCATAAATTCTACACATTCTTCCTTTAGGCCTCTTTGATACTTTGATTTAACATCAAGAACATTGTATGTAGATTTCGTATTAATTTTCTTCCATTTAGACTCGCGAAATTCTTTGAATAACTCAAACTCAGTAGATTTACTTGGGCCAAAAATGGTTTCATACACAGCACACAAAACTCTTTCAGCCACATGATGGCGGCATGCTAACCAAATCAATTTCTTTTGCAAAAGTTCTTCAAGTAACTTACAGGAACCTTTCATCCATCCTGAATTGGATGCAGTGGTATCAAATGATACTCCAAAGACATTTTGCTTCAAGTTCCATTTTTCAATACTTTGAAATACAGAAGTGGCTTGAGACAATCCAGTGGAATCATCTATTATAGAAACTGATAAAAGTTTTTCTACATTTGGGTGTCCAGTAACAAGTATTGCAAGGCGGTCTTCTTGTTCTGAACATGATTTAGTAAGCAGCTTGCTATCCCAATGTACTAGGCAGTGATCAGGAGGAGTAAAATCCTTGATGCAAGTTTCATATTTTCGTTTTCTTGTCTTTCGAGCGGCTCTTGCAGATGTGGTCCTAGAGAGAGACAGTTTTTCAATATCCTTGCCACACCTAATGGCTACTGCAGCAGGAAAAACAGTCCGTTGTCCAATAGAGAGATTAAGTCTGTCTGCAGTGGAGGAAACCAATGGCGAGGCAAGAATATTTTTGGAGCTGGAAGCATTTGAAGGTCCTGCTGTAGGTTCTGTCGGAAACTCTTCATAGCTGTCTGTCTCAGAACTGGTCGTGCTAGAAAGAAGGGTCTCTGATGTTCTGGCTGTAGCACTCACTTGCTTCACTGATTTATGTTTCTCTTTGCGTTTCTTCTCTTTCTCTAATCTAATGTACTTGCGCTGTACTTTTGATGCATAATCTGCATCTAGCAAACCTAAACATGTTTCTCGTTTTGTTCTTTGATCTTCTAAGAATGAAATATCATATGCTTTCTGAGGCTCAGTTCTCATGCGGTCTTTTTGGATTAATTCAACGGCATTTTGAGGAGAGATGTCAAAAAGGGAATCCATAATTTTCATGAAATTAGAGAGTTCATTTTCAAAGCTTGCTCTTTTTTTGTGCTTGATTAAATTATTATGCATTTCTTCTAGATTTAACAGCATCTTCCTGCCTTTAGGGTTTTTACTAATATCTATAGTAGGAATGCATGCTTTTTGCCATATTATTAGTAGCTTCTGTAGAACTTCATTAACAGTAGAATCTTTTGTAACTTTTGGACCCTTATACTGCATTCTCCGTAAATAAATAAAATGGCTTAGAACATCTTTATTGGATGGTAAAACAATTTTAGATGAACTCATAATATCAGCCTGCAAGCGACCAAGAATAAAGTCATGCTGTTTTGTAGCTGTTTGACTCATTTTTTATTTATTTTTCAAATAAAGCAGTCTGAAAAGAAACAATAAGAATAAAAACAATGCTTGTTTATTAAAATTCAATGTAAAAAAGGATTTTTAAATTTGGATTATACTCACAATATACTCATAAATAATGTAACTTAAGCACCTTATTTTATATTAATACAATAAGGTGCTCTTGGACAAAAGAAAATGAAAATTTTCAAAATTACGTACATTTCTATCTTAATGAACTTTTCTAATAGAACGTTTGATTCTAAATCATTTTTATTCTATAACATTTTTCGATAAAGTTGATAGTTCTTTAGATATATGGGTTTTTTAGGAAAAGGGGATGGGCAAAATTTCAAGGGGGTGGGGGGGATTCAAAATTTGTTGGATTAGAAAATGCTTGTTAAATTCGTGTTTAGGACATCATTTGGCACAACATTAGACTCCTGGACCTTGACTTTTTGAAAATGACCCAAAAATGGTACACCCTAATAGAGCATATCCTAAAAAGTAAATTTGAGTTAACCTGATTGACCTACTGTAAATCCTCTAACCTTAGCCTACGTAATCTAATCAAATGAAATTAATACAAAGTTCGCCTAGAAACAAAAGATTTGGAAAGCATCAAAAATTGCTAATTGGTAATGTTTGTTTTTCGAAACGCTTTTGCTCTCACCAAAACGAATTATAAATTATTCAAAAGAAAACAATGCCAATTAGGAATTTTTTTATGTTCTTTAGAAATATCATGTTTCTAGACAAAAAAAAATTTCCCGAAACTATGAAGATATTTTAACAATACTCGAAGAGAACAGAAAAGAATAAAAATCTCTTAATTAAAAAACACTTTCCAAGTATGTTTGTCTAACGATATAGAATTTACACCTAACGAAAAACCTAGAAATTGTGTGTATTCGTCACAAGCTATAAAAAGGAAATAATTCAACAACCATTTCTGTTTAGATTCGCATACAATAAAATAATTCTGAGTTTCTAAGGATGAAAACCAATTTCAAATCAGTAAAAAAATTTATAACTAATAAAATGGATTTTATATTTATTTTTATCATTGTGGACGCTTATTTTCGGTGGATTTATTCGAATCTCATAACGATGATACTATTATAATTTTTGGGTTGTCTGACGTTGTATTACTGATCTATGTTTGCAGTTGTGTTTCACAACGTATATATCTTATAATTATAATTAAATTATGTAGCGATCGTGTATTTAAAGAGAAAGAAAATACCACAAAAATATATGAAATCGTGTTGAATATTTTCGGCAGAATGTGTCCGCTTGTTTTAGAATACTATTCCTTCGCTTGCTTCTTTTCCCTACACACACACACACACACATATATATATATATACTTGGGGCACTCAATATATTTTGCCCCACCCATTTTTCTTAGCTAAATAATAGGCCATGAGGCTGAAATGTCTTTTGGGCCGTAAGTTTGAACTTTCTGCGATTCACATAACAGGATTTTTCCAGTTTGAACCTCCCCTCCTTGCAGAGATGGGCAGTATCTTGTATGTTAAGATACAAAAAGTATCTTAAGATACTTTATTTTTGGAGAATCTTGAGAAGTATCTAAGATACTTTTTGTCATGTAGCTTGTATCCCGGGATACACTTTCAAAGATACTTTCATAAGATACTTTTTAAATAGAGACGCTGATAACTATTCATGAAATATGATCATATCTGACGCACGTTGAAGCAGGCCGGCGATTGCTGTTACATGTTTGTACATGAATACTACCGTTGCGCTGCGCGCACAGTCTCGGCACAGACGTACTCAGGTTTCATCTTGTATCCCGCGGTTTTAACATGTTTTAACATGATTAAAAATCAGGAATTATACATATATTTGCTTATTCCTGCAAATATATTTATTATGAGGAAAACTTTATTTTTTCTTCGTGAGCAGGTAACTGAGCATACCTGTATTAACAATTTATTTGAAATACATAAATTGAAAAAGTGTGGTTTATTTTATTTTTCCATACCTAAAAATTTTCAGGATTATTTATACATATTTACTTTGTGCTTTCCTTTTAGTTATATCACTATATGAATACTGAGATATGAAGTACCATTGATTTGGCATTTATTTATATCCAGAAAATATAATAATAAACAATTGAATGAGACAACTCGTGCGCTCATGGCTCACCAGGTGAAACTAAACTCAAATAATTATTCTTTCAAAAGTATCTTGTATCTTAAAAATGTATCTTGTATCTGTAACTTGTATCTGTATCTTGAAGATACAGTTTTTTCGAGTATCTTGTATCTGTATCTCAGATACATTTTTGTTGGGTATCTTGTATCTGTATCTCAGATACAATTTCCAAGTATCTTGCCCATCTCTGCCTCCTTGTATAAAACCACTTTTAAACGCCTTTGTATAAAACCGATGGTTAACGCAGTTTCGAAAATGGCGTCTGACACTGATGTGCGTCGTAAACAGAGAACTGTTATCGAGTTCTTAACCGCAGAGAGGGAAACAGTTAGAAATATTCACAAACATCTACAAAACGTTTACGAAGATGCTGTTGTTGATCGAAGCACAGTTCGACCCTGGTCTAAACGTGTGAGATCATCGGAGAGAGGGAGAGCCAGCCTCAATGATGAGCCACGCAGAGGTCGCCCGGCATCGGCTGTCACATCTCACACTCTGCATCGTGCTAACAGCATCATTCGATCAAATCGGCGCGTCACATACAAGGAGCTATCACTGGAGCTAGGAATTAGTGAAGGAAGTGTGAATACGATAATTCAGCAACTGGGCTACTCAAAAGTGTGTTCACGGTTTGTTCCTCGACAACTGACTGAAGATCACAAAGTCCAAAGAAAAGAAATTGCTTCTGAGTCGTTGGTTCGATTACGAGACAGAAGGGGTTGACTTCCTTTCGCGCATTGTGACTGGGGATGAGACTTGGGTACACCACTTTGAACCTGAAACAAAACGCCAATCCATGGAGTGGCATCATGCAGACTCCCCACGCAAGAAAAAGTTCAAAATGGCTCCCTCTGCAGGAAATGTTATGGCCACCATCTTCTGGGACATGAAAGGGGTGATTCTGGTAGACATTATGAAGAAAGGACAAATAATCAAATCAGAGGCATATATTGCTGCCCTACAGAGACTCCAGAGGCGTATAAAGCGAGTTCGACCGGAGAGAAAACTGGAAGACGTCCTTCTTTTGCACGATAACGCAAG